>JAPMOQ010023642.1:15528145-15748899 GCA_026543055.1 Argiope trifasciata | reverse complement strand
TCACAGGGAGGGCACATCTCTAAATGAGGATGAGATGCTTCTGGAATGATGTTTCTCGACACCCTGGAGAGTACACGGATTGAGGTCTGACTTCTCTCCCGATGAAGGTACGTACTTCCTAAGGGATGAGTTGTACCGTGACCCTCAGGACTCAGTCACAGTTTCCGCCAATGTTACTGTTGCAGTTGTTCGGCCATCCAGTATTTATTATCCGTGTGCCTTCTGAAGGATCGGAGAATCAGTGATATGACTCATAAAATCCAACATAAAAATATAGCTGTACAATTCATTAAGATCAAACTCAGTGGGCGAGATACCAATATCTTTCAAACAATGAAATTCTTTTTCTTATCAATTCATATTTCATCCTTTTCAATTTTATTCAAGTTTTAAAATTAGAAACTCTAAATAATTTCTTAAACTTTAAGGATTTTAAGTATTTGCTTTTATACATTACCTGATAAAGTTTTCACAGCGACAAACACCGAGACATAATCCCATCTCTTTGGCGAGCCACCATCTTCAGCAAATATACCAAAATTTTGCAAAGATTCACTTTCATTAATGGGCTGACTAAGAATTAATTCCCCTGTCAGAGAATTCAATGTAAAATATTGGCTGGTCATGTTTTGATCCAATATATAATATATTTCTGCATTGTGTGGCTCTGGATCTGGATCTGACGCTTTCACAGTGAGAACCACAGTATCCACATAAGTCTCTGGGTGTAATTCTAAAGTATAGTTCCGTTGTTCAAACCGAGGTGCGAATTGATTAAATTCAGTTACAGCTATCTGCAAGTGCTCCAGCTCTGATGAGCCGTAGCTTACCGCCGCCACCATAACCTAAGAAGAAATTGAAATGACATTATTAAGGTGAAATAAATAATTTTGATATAAAATCCTAAATTCTACAGGTCTTCCCAATATTTCAAAGTATTTTAAATTTAGAATTGTCATTCGCTTAAAATCATCTTTTGGCGAGAGATGTGTCAATAAAGATGAACTGGGAAAATAAATGAGAGCAAGTAATTTATTTAGTATAATATCCGAAAGAAGTGAAAAGCACTTCTGGATGAAATTAGCTGTCATAACTGGTAATATTTTGCAAAATGAAAGGCATACGCACATTATTTTCCTCTTTTTTTAATTCAATAGATAGCAGAATACTCTTTTCATTAAATTGGAAGAATTTTATTGCATCCTTCCAAGACAGCAAGCTTGTAGTTTATATTTAGCATTTATATGGCACTTGCATATATGATGAATAGCTGATGTATTTTCTGCTGACAAATGCTTCTATGCGAACTATATCTATAATACCTTGATGTCGACTGTAACTGTGTCAAATTCATGTTGAACAGATTCAGTCAAATTTTGATAAATGTTATGTTATTTATGAAATGTTATTAAATTTATACCAAATGCTTCAAACTCATTCATTATAAAAAAAGGAATTGTTAACAGTTTGGGCCATCTTATTAGTTATTCACAGCAATCTGTAGCGATGAGTAATAGAAACCCTTTATAGCCGAAATTATCATTCAAGTTCACAATATTCAAAGGCACTAAATTGCTGTAGAAGAGAAAATACTAATTCATTTCTTCGCAATGATTTGAAGAGCAGATGAAAGAAATTGATTTAAACTACTATAATTTCTACAATACGAATGAAGTACCATGAATTGTATTTGTCAGTTTTGTAAAATCAGATATAAATGAAATTTCATTTAAAAATTTTTTAAAGTATTTTGTATTGTTGTTATTTGTCATGCACAAAACGAAATTTCAACTTATTAAATTTTCTCCGAATTTCAGTTTTGCTTATAGAGCAGACTCAGACTTCTGCGCTGCATTACCCTAAGCCGTGCTCCAGCGAATTATAACCTGACAGACGAGGCACGCTTTCCCCCCTGGACCCTTTCTTGAGGTTTTCTGGGGTACTTTGATGTTTATCCAGTTCACCGACAAATAGTCGGTAGACTGGACAACTGTACATAAAAATGGAGGCCAGCTGCAAGAATTAGGCCCTTCGTAAGAAAGTTTTAATGAAATACAAGTAGTAATTCTAGAACTTGATTTAAACTTTTCCTTACAAACGTAATGCTAAATAATGTTAAAGCAATCGAAACGTAACATGGTAAATTTACTATGCTCACCAATTAAACGAATAAATGCTATTGATAACGGCGTTAATCATAAAATAATTCTTGGGATAAAATGAAAGAGTAGGATAATATAAGAGTTAGATTTCTCGAAGTTACAATCAATTTTGCATTTTTAATTTCATAAGAGAGCTCTAAAACTTATTTATTTTCTTTTTACCTGAATTATTAGTTGCTAAAAAAGTGACCATTATTGTTTTACTGCTTCAATTTAAGATTTAGTGTCAGTGAAAAACTGAATAAAAAGTAATTTTAAATAAATAATTCGTTTAAATGACTTCCACAGAAATATTCCAACGCACTAATACTGTGCCCTGAAAATAGGCACTGACATCTAATTCTTTGAAGTTACCGATAGAGAAGTTGTGAACTTAAAATGAAAGATAGTTTGGTTTGTTCTTTAGTTATATATATTTCATTTCTTAATAATTACAACGTCTTATTGCTGTTGCTTATTGAAATCACTGGTAAATATCCAAATCTTTCAATTGATCGAAGCTCTAAGCACAAGATAATGTAAAAAAATAATTAATAGATATATAAAGTTCTATTAAGTAAAGTTGTAAGTTTCTAAAGCTGAAAAGTTTCAATCAAGAGTTTCCAATACGAAAAGACGCGAATAATTCCATTCTTTCGAAGCAGAGTAAAATTCGTTCTGATACCGACGGATTGAGTAAGTATATTTGCAACTAGTTTTTAAAAAAATAATTTGCCGATATTAGCTGTAAACAACAGAAATTTGGGCGAAATTAAATGCATGATATTAGTAAAATGTGTGTATAGATAATGGCATTTACAAAAAACTCACTCAATTCAGGATTTATCAAATTTAAAAGAAACATTTCAAAAAAGATCAGACTTTAAAACAACAGAGTTTTTAGTACAGTACTCTCTCGAGTATCCGACTTAATCTGGAGGAAGGGTAGGCTGGATAATAAAAAAGCTGGATAGGGTGGAATTCTATGAACTCATTTCTTTACCCACCAATACTAGAAGACAAAGTTTTATACCAAAACTCAATGCTATAATACGTATTTTCTTGTTGAATACCAAGCCCTCCATTTATCTTAAGCTACGTATAATGTGAATGCTACCACGACCCAATGAATCATAAAAGCTGTTGCAAGTAATGTGCAGAATTAAAATAGGAAGCTCTGTACTGCACTTCACGTTTCAAGAATTTATTAGAGAAAAAGTAAGTTAAACTGCATGAATTATTCACATTTTAACATTTAACAAATTCTGAATTCTTTATTGTGATATACTTAAAAAGGCATTAAGCACATCCTAAGAACAATTTACGAATACTGTACCTGCCATATAATTACAATCAGGAGCAACGGCAACAATTAAAATCCATTACACACTGACAAAATAATGTTCAACGAACACATCGCTGTTCTTTTCCTGTCCCCACTTGTATTTTGTTTATGACATGTAAGAGGATCGCAGCTGGCACCCACTTCCAACGCTTTGTCTTCTTCACTTAATTACGATAAAAGAAAATGAGACTGAATAGTGGTGAACTATATACTCGGGATTGTACTGTATAATAAAACGAAGAGAATTGTTTTAAATGTCCGAAATTAATTACTAAAAATTTTGGATTTTCTTTTTATTTCAAATTAATAAAATAAAAAGTATAATAACAATTTATGCCTGCAGCAGAAATTTTAAATATTATAGCGTTTTCTTTTTGGATATTAAGTTCTTCACAACTTTGGTCTTAGTGATATTTTTATTTTAAATATTTTATTTTAATAAACTTCTGTTTCTTAATTCAGGTTTCGAAGCTAGAAATAAGACAGCAGCAAATAAAATTCACTGAACATACCATTCATTGCATTATCAGCACTTACTTTTACATTGTTATTTATATCCCACAATAAAATTCCGGATTATTTCATTTTAAATAAAGCAGGCCTAAAATAACAGGGATGACCTTGGTACAAAGTCTCATTTTCTATAGTTCTTAGCGACTCATTAAAAAAAATTCAAAAATTCAATTTAAAATTTCAACCTTTTGTATAAATGAAAAATTTAAATACAAATATCTCATTTTTGTTGTTGTTGTTGAATTGTTTCTTATGGCACCTGCCATGGACAAGTCCGCTGTTACGAAGACAGCGATTTACGCCGATAAGGTACGTCTCTTGTTTTAGTGGTGCCAGCTAGGGTCAAGAGTACGACTTTACCACTCATGCATCACTCATTCGCTTGCACAATCCCTTTTTACAGGAGGGCACATTCACACATCTCACGGATAGAATAACCGGGCCTGAACCGGGGACTCGAACCCAGGACGGCCAGATAACGGGGAAGAAGCGCTACCCCTATGCCAGGACAGGGATTCCGATTTTTTTTTAACAATGTTAATAAAATTAGCATTTTTGGTAAAGATTTTACAATACATTAATAGGAAAAACATTTCAATATTCAAATTTATAATTTATAGTTACATGTATCCCCTCTTTATTAATATCAGGATTATTTATTGGGTTACTGTTTCATACTTTTTAAATATATATTCTTAAACCATTTTTCTTAGTTCCAAATTTTGCCTTAGGAGCACTGAAATGAAGATTTCACTTTACTTTAAAAATACCTTACTTCTACAATTTTAGGTTTCTTCACTGCATTTTGCTGTAATATTAAGTCTGTGATTGTCATAACTTTTGATCTTTAATCAAAACTATATAACCTAAAGCTTTATATGTCAAGGGGTGTATAATTCGATTGCATTCACCGGCGTTCTTCAATTTATTTATGTTTTAATTTCGTTGGCTTAATTAATTTATTTTTTGTGAAGGAGGAAACTGGTTAACTTTTGTAATAAGGCAGGTTTTTTTATTCCTAGAGATGTATGATTCTGATTTTTTTGTGGGGGGGGGGGGAAAGATGCCAAAGTCGTTTATTTTCGATTCGTAAAATGAAGCGATCTCCCTGAAATTATATCACAAAGTAAAATTGTAAGCACTGGGCAAAATCGAGAGCACCATGAGTTCTCAGTTTTTTATTTTCAGAGTCCTAGGCACAAAGAGAGAAATTGGCACTTGGGTATTATTAATCGCATATCATTAGAAAAACAAAAGTTACGATAAAATTTATCAGCGTACGATCTTTTGCAATCAATTGCTAGAAAGCGATTAACGCACAAAAAGTTGAAAACTGAATAAGTATTTTGGGCGCCTTTTTCTTGGTCGATTCAAAACACTGAATTACAATCCTAATCACAGGATCAAAAACCGAATTGCACTTTTAAATTATGCAAGGAAAATATCCGATGTCTACGCTTTTGTTGTACCAAATTTTATCGGTATAGCTCTCTGCGTTTTGCAATTGTCAAGTTCATTTGTATAAGGCATCTTATACGTGAAGTACGTCACAGATATTTGGCCTGGTAGTGAAAATATCCAAATCGGAAAATAATAACTTAGGGTCACGATTTTTTTTTTATCCAATAAGAAAGTTTATACCTTTAAGGAAAATTTCATTTACGCCATATTTAAATTGTCTTATCATCATTAGATTTTATGAGTAAAAGTTTCTTTCAAAAATATTTTAAAGTTCATATTACTTTATAAGAAAACATGATTAAAATCAAAGTTTTTGAGTGATAATTCAGAAACTGAATAGGTGGATATGCTGCAGGGACTCCATTTTTATGTGCTAAAATAGAGAAAGGATCTAAATTAAAAGAAGAGTGTAAAGTGCGTGAGAGAAGATATTTACGAACTAAATTTTCAGATGTGATCACACATTTGAATTCGCTTATATTTTTGTCTGACAAAGGATACACTAAAATGAAAACTGTCATTATTTCAGCAAATTCTTTGACTTATATATTTATATTCTTTGACTTTCTTTCTCTATATTTCTTTTTCTATTTCTTTTCTATTTTCTTTTTGACTATTCTTTGACTTCAAGAAAATCACTTATCAAAACAATAAGTAGGAATGCGCTCATATTAAATCGTGTTATTGTTCTTAAGGTAATAAGCGAAAAAACTGTTGATGAAGTTCGTTCTCAAAGTCTGGGTCACTTCTTCAGTCCAAATGAAGCGGCATGATCAATGCTCAAGTATTTAAAGAAATAGTTTATTTGCTGCCAAACACACTTGACAGAATTAGCCATCTCCTATATGAAGATCAAAAGAATCTTGTACTGAGAGTAAAATTTGAAAGTGCCTGTTGATAAATGTTGAAAGCAACTATCCTTATCCATAAAATGGATAGCAAAAAAAGGAGACATACATTAGTTGAGTTTTTAAAAAAATCAAAATTCTTTTAACTAATAAATTAATTTTAATGCTATTGTCATATATAAAAGATTTTGCACATAAGACATTTTTTAAACAACACATTGGACTGGGAAAATTTTCTGAAATTGGAATATCCATTTTTACTTTTCCATACAAATCAATGTAATTTATTAGAAAAAAAAGAACATCTTTTTGGATATTTTAAAGATAGCCTTTACATAATATTTAAGTAAACAGTGGCAGTTTCTTATCTCGGATACAAACATTAGGGTAAAATCTAATTTTCCGGATGCAACGAAAATGTACTTTTAAATCTTTTTTTTTTTTTTGAGGTCAGATGTATGTAGAAAATCTTCAATGGTAAATCAGCAAGAAAAAAATATCAAATATATTTTTACTAATTCAATAATGAGATCAAAGGAAATATTTTGCTTAGTATATATTTTTACCATAGCTCTCTTGCTCAGGAACTACAGTACACTTCCGAGTATCCCGTTCGCGACTATCCGGCCAAATTTTCTTTTTTTTTGTTGTTATTAAATGAGGAGGGCAAAGCGTTGCATTGGCAGTATTGCCGGTTCTGCTTCGATCCTCCTACATGTCATGTGTAGAATGCAAGACGTGACAAGAAAAGAGCAGCGTTCTGCTCGTTGTTAGTTTCCTTGTCAGTGTGTAACAGACCGCAATTATTGCCACTGTTCTTGATTATGAGTGCACAGTACGTGCAGTATGCGTAAATTCAAATTCTGAGAAGTTTAAGATTAATGGAGGACAATACTCAATAAGAAGAGAGAGAAAGTGTATTATAACATTGAGTTTTGGTATGAAAATTCTTTTGGTATAAAATGGACAAAATAATAAGTTCATTCAACTCCTGCCTATCCAGCTTTTTTGTTATCCGGCCTGACCTTCCGGATATTTGGGAGTGTTCACATTAGGCCGGATATTCGGGAGTGTGCTGTAATTGATAAACCTTTTAAATATGTCCACCAAGTTGAATTTTATAGATAAGCCTATTAAAAAAGAATACTAGAATAAATAGTAGCTTCATTAAGATCAGACGTTAATCTTCGTTAGGAAACACTGAATAATAATAAAATAAATGGAGCTAAAATTCAATAATATATGTGAATTTGGAAACGCTTCCAAGGTACGAGCACGAATAATTAAATAAAATATATGTTAAGAATAAGTGAGAATGAAAAGAATAAAGAAATTCTAAATTACAAAAATTCAAATTGTTGGAAATCATTTAGAGAGGATAATTTCTGACAATATGGGAATGCGCTATACAAGAATTTCGAGAGCAATTTAGATCTGCAAATTAAATGCAATACAAACGCTGAGGCTTTATATTTCTGTGCCATCACGGAATTCTTGTGACATTACAGTTGATTTCCCGCTTTCGATTATGGTAATTTTCGGATTCATTTTCATTAATTAATCAATACGGGAATGCCATATGATTTCAAGAAAAAGATGCAAGTGGATCTAAAAATCTGAGAATTTCTTTTTACCTGATAAGATTCTCCAACAGTTTTATTGATCATCGTTGCCGTTGATAGATTCCCAGACATTTTATCCACTATGAAATGCTTATAGTCGAGCACATTGGGTAAGTTGTATTCCACTTTTTTCCTCGGCCTGTCGGGATCATAAGCATGCACTGTTGTGACGTGAACTCCAGCAGGTGCCCCTGCGTAAATTCGGGGCTGGTGCATTAAAGGCCTGAAGACCAGTTTACCTGTGACATAAATATCAATTACAATGCATGTTAAGAATATTTCTCATTTTCAGAAGGGCTGAATAATATGTATATAATGATAAAAACCAAAATCAGGGTTGCTCTTAGGTGTGGGTTTACTAAATAAGACTGTAAGCTTTATTTTAAAATCCTTTCTCTTCATTTAACTTCAGTTGTTCCCTTTGAATTCAACGACAAAGAAAACAGGTAGTTAAAACAACCAACTAACCTCATATGGTTACCAAATATTTGAACGCCCTTTCATTCATTTTCCTCGTAGTTGCTATTATGCTCAAAAGTCTATCTAGTGTTTTTAAGAAAGTCATCAAAATAACAGTGATTTATTTTAATAGATCTATAAATAGAGTTTTGGGATAATCATGAAATTAGAAACCACCAAAAATAAAAACATTTTCTACACCCATAAAATCAAATATATAAGATCCAATAGTAATATATATCACTGTTTAAGTAATTTCAGACCATTTAATGAGTTTCACAATATCTTAAAAGAGTACGTAGAATCGAATATAAATCCTTTGAATAAAATAAAATTGTTAAATCTTTCAATTCATCAATAAGAAACAAAAAAGGAATTTCACATCGTTATCGACAATATTTACAACTGAATCATCTAAATTAATCTCAATTAAAGACGATATGAAGAAAAAGACAATGTAAGTAATTTCCTCTAATAATATAGAAAATAGACAGCGTTTAAAGATATTGACGTGATGGTTATTGATTTCGGAAGAAAAAAAAAAAAATTACAGTCGAAGTAAAAACTACCTTTCCTTTACGGTGTCTACAAGCTTGCACACGCAAGCAATCTACAAGCTTGAGCAATCGACACGTTTAAATACCGCCGGAGTTAAAACTACGTTAAGTTGTTCTCATCATCATTCACTTGAGAATGCCCACTATTGCATTAGTCTTCATTATTAATAATATTATCCTCATTAATAATATTAATGCATGATCATTAATGAGTATTATCATCATTAATAATAATAAGTATTATCATCCTGAGCAGTATGCCATCTTCTTTCTACTGTCAATAATTGTGTGACCCAGAAAAACGAACAACTGAATTCATAGATATCTCACTCTGTAAATATTTCAGAATGACATCCCTCCTGATAGATTCAATTAGATCTCATTACCAAAAGGTCTGATCGAAATGATTTAACAAGAGAACGAATCATTTTATCACTTGTAAAACCCATAAAGGGAATTCTGTCTTCTTCATAGTAAATGGTCCCACAATCACAATCAGTATTGATATGATTGGCCTTGTCTTGAATATTTATTTTTTGAATGTATACCTCATCCTTATTCTAATCATATGCAACCCAAAGATAAAAAATTATGAAAGCCTACAAAATATACTACTTTCAAGAGAAAGAAAATTTGCTTGCTATATATCTTTTCCTGGACTAATATTTTATCAAACGAATAGGAAAGACCTAGGTGAGGAAGGTTATGATCAACATTCCTAAACACGATCTTAAAGCGATTGAAATCTTACCTCTGATATTTTCAAAGATGCACTTACTATCCTTGCTAGAAAAAAAGGAATCTCTGAATCTTGAAAAACAGTAAAAAGCAATTCTAAAAAGTCAATAACCCTCAACAGAAATCTCACAATCTAACACCTATTTTATTTCTAAAAGATATTCATTTAATATCCACCCTCATACTTTCTTCCATACTAAACGTTAAAGCTGAATCTGCAGTTCTTGTCATTGGCTCTCCTATTAAAATGACTGTCATAAAGTCTAAGTAAAAGAAGAAAAAAAAAGAAAAAGCTATATCATCTGAAAAATAGTCTGCTCCCACTATTTCATCTATGAAAACACAAAGCAAAACCTTGGAAGTGTATATTCAGAAAAAAAAAAAGAGAAATTAGAAAAAGGAAAGAAGTTTCTTTTTCTATACAGGATGATGAAGTACCTCCACATGTATTAACTGATGACAACGTTCATCGTTACAGAAAAGATAATGGCGTCCATACTCAATTTGTGAAAGACTTGACACAAAACTTTACATGCTTAAAACATTACTTTAAACCTTTCGTGAAAAACTTTTCTCAATAGTTTTTAATAAATGAAACAAATTATTTGAAGAAAAAAATGCGATAAGGGAGAAAGCAAAAGAAACAAAAAGTTCTCTTGTGAAGAATTGTCTGAAGTTTTTATTATAATGTTGCATATAAAAAAGTGTTAAAAAGTTCATTCGCTATATTCCTAAAAGTAGAAAAAAGTTGTCTTGTATTATGATTAATTCGGCTGTGTCTTATATTCATTTCAAAAAAAAGTTATCGTTATAATCTAAATTAAACTGTACTTCAATCCATTTTGGAAGTAAGAGATATGAAAAAGAGACTATTGGAAATATTAAGAATATATTTTTAAAAGGAAAATTTAATTGTTTGAGTTTTCATTCAGTTTAGTTTTGGATAACTAAAGATAGGTGGCTAGATATTGGATTAGGACTATTTTTTAGAAAAAGGACACGCACTATCTAAATTAAAACTACGCATAATACTTCTTTGATTTAAAAAATGACTTTAGTGAAAAAAATTTGCAATCGCTATCCTTATATATATAAATCAATAAGTGTACTGCTGTAACAGCATAAAATGTATTTCTTTACTTTATTTAGAACATTCCTTTTGTTAAAAGTATATGCCTATGTTAAACTAGTTTTTAAGCCACGAATAGTATGGGTATTCAGTATATATGTTGGTATATTTGGGTTCATGAAAATATTTTTTTAAAATCAGAAATATGTTTGAAGAGAAATAGGTTTTAAAAACCTCTCTTAGCAATATTTAAAAAAGGAATGGACCTCCCCTACAACCATCTCGATAAGTGAAGGCGGTTCAAGAAAAAATGAAAATGTCTGCTTGCTCTGGGATGATTAATTAAAAAAACTGGCATTGACTTGAACCATTACCAGCGAAAAATTTCGGAATTTCCCATCAATAAACATTTTTTTTTCAACAATGAAATCCAGCTACCCAGATGATGGATGGGCCATTTTCTTGTGAGAAAATTATTGAAAATGTCACCTCGATGTTTAACAGCAAAGGACAAAAGCCTCTGTGCACATAATCGCACATTAGTCCAGTTAATCCTCCGTTTCCCTCTGTCTCTTTTTTTAAATTTTATTTCGAAGTGCGCGGCGTCTAGTCCCCTCCTCTCCCCCGGAAGAAACGTCATGTATCCGGTTCCAGCGGCCATGTGGCTGCCATGTGGAGTGCCTCTCTTTTTCAACTGTCTGCAGAGCAACTTGTGGAAAGGATAAAAAGTTTTAGCATTTTTTTATCTTTTATCTAGATTTGAAGTTAACATGAAAATAAAGCCGCATTATAAATACTTCCAGTACTTCTTGGCAACTAATGGAATCGATTAACTGGTTTTGTTATTTAAATCGAATGCGGGGGAAAGGTAAGATTCCCATAGTTTAGTTTTAAGTTTATTTTAGCCGTACTTTTTATATTTCAAGGATTTCTTGATTAAGTTAAAATTAATGTGTATTGCTCGATCTTGTGTCTACATCTGATAAAAGGTGATAAGCAAGATTTTTCATGGTTTTGCAGATGCACATATATCAACTTACATCGCAAATTTAACTCTTTAAAACAATTTTTACAGTCATGCAATAGTTAGATGCATTTAAGTTGTGGATAGAATACCTTGAGAAATGAATAAAATCTCCATTTCCAAAGGTTTTCTCTCAGAAGAAAGATTTATTAATCATTTAAGAATCACTTTTTTTTTTCTTTAATCAAAAATTTAAAAACAAACAATTTCTATAATCATATAACTGTGTTTCAAAAATAAATTTTCTATTTCTTATTTAGCTTTGGAATGTTTGTCACTATTTTATTGAAATATTCTTTATTTTTATTCAATTGGATAAATTTTAGCATTATTCAATTTATATGAATTTTTACAATATTTAACTTTTATATAAATCAATTTTTCAGTATGCCACCTTCTTATTTCTTACATTTGAAATCATTGAAACTGAAAGCTTTGTTTCCGGTATTAAATAAATAGCATTTCTTCTAAAATACGAAAAAAATCATTTGGCTACTCAGATACAATCATTTCTTCTGAAGGCTGAAAAGTTGTGCGTGTGTCGGATTTTCAAATTTTTTTTTTAACGGAATTCATTTGCGTACTATCGATTTATGTTTTTCAAAGCAAATTATAATGCATTCCATGAAATAGAAAATTCCTTTTCATGAAAATTTCCAAATTAATTCTACAGAATTATCTACAAAAAATTGAATTGATATAAAAATTCATGACAGAACAATGAAGTGTGAATCAACTATCATCTTGAGTTAAATTATAAGGTGTTTTCATTTATTAACCATTTAAGGGTCAAATTAATTTTAATTGTCGTTTATACATAGAACGAATTTACTCGAATTATGTCTTTGAAAGTTTAAAAAGCATTTCAAATTTTAAAAAACTTTTAATGAAGGAATGAAATTCTTCTCATAATTTTTCCATAGGAACTAAAACATGTTTATTTTTAAAAATCCTACAACGTGTTCTATTGATTAAATGAAGTCGTCAAAACTATGTTAGTAGATTGTATGTAAGCCTTCGCGCACTAAGTCACTTGTTCATAAAGCAACCGATCTGTAGTTGTTCATTCAACAAAAGACGATTGTTAAGGTCTCTTGACTTTTTTTCCCACTTATGCACACTCAACTTCGATGTCTTATCAGAGAACTAAATTGTCTAGAGATTTTTAAAAATGTGAATATACACTTGATCTGCTCGTTTGAGAATGCAACTGGAAAATAAGAAATCGAAAAGGTTGTCTTGAGCATCAAGAACAGTCAAAATAAAATACAGACAGGTTTTTTACTTATGAACTCATTTGCCTAGGTAAGATGGGTAACTGCATGTTTTTAAATCGAAGCATCTAGGAACCTACTCCTGACTCTTATACAATCATATACACAAATCGAGTCCTTTGATGAATCAACAGACAACACTATTTATATTATTCATAAGAATTCTTATAACGTAAGTGTGTACCACAAATGTGAAAAGTTCAATTTTACTGCTAAAACTTTTTTTTATCATGTAGCGTTATAAAATTTAATCAATACAGTTTCGGGATTACATCTGTATACAAAACATGCTTGTTTGTGCTAAGGAAATGCGAATTCATTTTTTTTTCTTTTTCAAAAATTAATTCTAAATAAGACGCAATTTCAATAATAGAATAAAAATATTTTCCACCAAACAGAGAAGAAATTACTTGCTCCTTTTTCTTCATTTACAAAAAAATAAATAATCAAACATCTTCTTAAATTTTTGAATTTATGACTGTTTGACAATCTCTCTGTCTGCAAATATATAATATAAATTAAATGAATTACATTTAATGTTTTCTTTTTACGCCAAGATTAGTTTTCTTCCAAGTTTGGAATGGAATCTAGCTACGGGACGCATATGGACAAGACAATTCAAAAGCAAACAACTTATTCAAAAGCAAACAACAAACAAATTTCAGCATTAGATTTATCTCTAGCAAATATATGATGAATCAAATCAAACAAAGGATAGATTGACCTGTCTATTCATGTACTATAACTACAAAATGCAGCTAGCAAAGTAAAGGAAATTTTATATGTGATGATAATAATCTATAACAAAAGGAAATAGATTGCTTCAAACTCATTGCATTTTGTAAGTATACGAGAAAGGGTAGCAGAGAATACCGAAGCAGCTTTTTTAATCATAGTCTGAAGAATAATTAAAACTGACATTTTGTTGAACTCATAATTTAATATGGATACATAAACTGAGTAACGAAAGTTGCTCAGTACAACAAGTTTCGATTAAATGCTCTTCTTCGAGATTAAAAGAGAGATTTATTACTAATTTTAAGTTTCGAAACACGAATATGACAGTAAAAATTTGAAATTACTTCTATTTGTCTCTTAATAACAATTGTAGCATAAAACAAATATATGTCCTTGTTTGCTCCATGTTATAGATATTTTTGGATTGTCGCTAAAGTTGTTTGTTTTCACTGTGAAGTTTAAAATTTTCCCATCAGTAATCAACCAACATTATGGTGGATTGAGTTCCCAACAATATTTTCTCCACTCTTGCAAGACTTTGATAAAAATATTAATCAAGATCATAACTAACAACGGGAATGGTACCAATTGCACTGAAGGAAAAGCATTATTAAAGTTATAGGGCAGCGGAGTTTCCTGCATGTATACACATTAATTTCTTATTGTCATTTGATTTCAGATTTCCTAGGAAATTCACTAACAAACGAGGAAGTATTCCAAACTTTTTTTCTCTTAGTTGTTGGAGCCCATTACCACAATTGGCATCCTTAAAGAGCTTATACTACTGTGTACAAGTAAGACTACTTGAAATCACTATTTGGGTACTACGTCGTGTGCACAGTCGACCACCTCGCTGAACGAGGCAGTATCGGCAGAAACGGTACTATCAGAGTATTCACTTTTTCCTAAGACAGAAGTATAACATTATTTTTATCACTAAATATAGAAGATACGAAGCTAGTTTATGATTTGGAATTTACGGAGTAGATTGCAGAGTAGATAATATATTCAGATACTGCCCACGTTTTTTGTAATGTCTCTACGAAGAGATAGAGCCATGCAGAAATAACAATCACTTACATGATTACTTTGTTTCCTTCAATTCAAAAGAATGGCAAAAGTCAGTATCATTGTCTTTTTATCTCCTATTCTTCGAACAAAAGTTGAAGCATCGGGTGCAAGAGCCCCAGTTTTACATCCGAAATAAAAGCTATATGCATTTCTTATTAAATGACTGATGTGTCATTCAACTTCACATGTCATTCTGGATACATAAAACCGAATTAAATCACATACGAAGCTCCACAGCAACCACAAGATGCAAAGTCTCGACAATAAGTTCTTTCTTACTCAGAATGCTACTTACAACTAATAAGCATCATATTTTTATTTTCAGAGCCAAGTTGAGAAACTTCGTCGACAGCAAGACCGATATCGTATTTTGCAAATTAAATTTTTTATTAGTAATAGATATAAAGCTTGTCAAAAAGTTAATATATGTAAATAATATTTCTAAACTTTACATCTTTTTTAGTTATTTCATGTACATATAATTTACTTTTCCCATATATTTTTTTATTTTTTATGTGCAAGTTGTTTTGGAATATGGAATAGTTGATTAAGTACTTCGAAGTTGGGTAAATTCTCTGTTCATTAACATGCCATACTTTCGAGAATGGTGAACTAGTAAGTCATATTACTGACCGCCTGACACTTTCGAAGGCATACAGATAAAAAAAATAATAATAATGACGGATTGCCGCAACCGCAACATTGGTAGGAACAGTGGTTGAGTCCTCAGGGTCACCATCGGCCACTGTACTACACTTCCCGAAGGAAGCACGTCTGGTCATCAATTGGCGGAGCCAGATCCTAATTTATTTATAAATCAAAAATGGCGAGATCCAACCATCATGCCGGAAGCATCTCATCCTCTTTTCTAGTTCTCCTCCCCCGTGAGGATACAGTAAAATAGTAAAATAGTATATGCTCATTTCCCCACATCCCCGCCGAATATATTGTAGAAAAGCAATTCGTTCGTTCTCTTCCCTCCCCCCGGCTCATCAACAGCTTCATTTGACAAAAGCACTATTTAAAATCTTCATTGGATACGACACTAAATGGAATAGTAGGGATAGCTCTCCAATAATTTAGTATTAATCAGTAATTACACCAACTCATTAAAGAGTTGCAAGATATGTAAAATAAGTTTTCACATTGCTAATTTCTGATGCCATTTGGCACAGTTATATATTTAAAATAAGCATAAAAATTAAAGTATTTTAAATTGCCATGCTATTGAAATCATTGATTAAATTTTATTTAACAGTATATTTTCACTCGATTAAAATTTGAAGATTTTCTTGTTCGGAATTATATACTTCATCTTCAATACGATCTCTTAATCTTGACGTGCATTAGATTGCCTTTAAATTTGTCGAATGGGTAAACTGGCAGAAATGAATCAATTAACTTTGTAACTCTAACGGCATCTCAGGCAAATTATGCCTGAATAGTTTAAAATATGATCAGAAACATCTTTAAAATTAGCTTAAAGCTGCTTCTAAAAGAGTTTTCTTTTTATTTTCCTTTTAAGCTTTCTTTTATGAATTTTACTTTCCCAAATTTTCTCATTAAACAACAGCATTTTTTTCTTTTTCAATTATCAGATATAGCCCAGTTCAACTCCATCTTGTATAAACAGCTCCATAATAGATATAGTTTGAATCTATTTCTAAATTATTTTGAGCTCCTGCTTCTTCACATCGACGCTGATCATGTTGATGTCAGATGGGAGAACTGTTTCTAAAACTTACAAAAACTGAGCTATTTTAATTTAAAATCCAAAGTCTCCTCAATTTTTCTCGATAAGACATACATGGAAGAGGATTATTAGCTGCTACACATTTGCCAAATTTAACAAAATGATAAAATTTCCGAATAGAAATATAAAATCCAAGACGCATTGATTAAATATAATTTCGAGAATAAATAATAGTGGAAAATCGATTTCAAATTAGCAATAAAATATAAACATGACTAGAAAAAAAAGTCTGCGACTCTTTTACACACAGACAAGTAGGGCTCAAGTAATGTCGATTCAAAACAAATAAACGCACATTTAATAATGATGTAAATTAAAATTATGAATAATAACTGTTTTCATGTATTTGCATATAATTTAGGAAGTTTGAAAAATAACATAATATATATACTCTAAAATCATTTTTAATTGCAGATAAAACTGTGATATTTTTTTAAAAATATTTTTGAAAACATTTTTTTATTAATTTTTAAAAGGAAGATTATTTTTTATTTGCTTTATTTATGACATTTTGCTTTTTAACATTTAAGTTCAAACTCAGAAAAGTTACTTTAATTGCATGCACTCATTAAGAAAAACAACAAGATGTTTTTCAATCTTTTAAAAGCTTTTGTTAAAAAATAACCTCTTCGATTTCGACCACCCGCAACGTTAATGGGTCATAGCCCCTTTAGACCGCCCGTGTACATCTTGAGACAGGTAGAGTGTGGTATCTTTCCCTTCTCTTGCGGTTTTCCGGGGTTCTTTGATGTTTATTCATTTTACCGACAATTTGTGGAAGCTGCCGATCAACATTCACAGGCGTGGGTGGTCTTACAATGTGTCAGATGGCAGATTTACGACAATATTCATAAAGGAGCAGGTTATCGGAATGGTAATTATAACATATGCTATAGGAAATCATCTGACCTTAAGAAGCATGGCAAAAAAGGGGAGGGAATTTTATGAAACAATACGGGTTCAACTGGAAAGTTATCGTGGGGGAAGGAAATCCAAAATCGCTGTGGATACAACAGCTGTGTCGGCCTGTAAGCAAAGATAAAAAAATGGTATAACTTGTAAGTTAAAAGTTCATTTATAATTAAAAAAATTCACTATATGATGTATTTGTAGCTAACTGATGATAGATTGAACCCAAATTTTATCTGAAGACTGTGGAAAGCATGGGAAGAGAAATTCCTAAAAAAGAAATTAGTAATAAATGACACCGATAAGAAACGTTTTGGTAAAAACGGGTCATAATTAATGCACGGAAGATGGTTTATGGAAAGTTTCAATGGATAAAAATTGCAAGCACAAAAAGTGAATGACATTACATTCATAGAAAATAATTTGTAATAATCAACAATAGAATGCAACAATCTCAAATAGGAACTTCTTGACGTACAAAATAGACAACTTTTGATATAATTTATTAATTGATTGATGAATTCATCACCCCATGCATTTTGCAAATTTAGTTTGATTTCGCTCATTAGTCATAGCTGCAAGTGCTTTCAATTTTGCAGGTGAAAGTAATTTTATGGTCATCCTGTAATTATTATGGAATCTTGAAATTAGTTTTCTTTCATATTCGTTACCAGATGGTGCTATTGGCAGGCAATCAAAATTTTTTAAATGAATATGCAACAACATTTTCTGTAAGTATGAAATTAGTGAGCTGTTACATTTAAAACACTGAAATTTCGAACTGTTAGAATATGTGTGCATAATCGATTACAAAATTCTACCATTTAAAACACGAATCAAATGAAGTCAAATAATGTGATTAAAACTATTACATATTAGAAGGAGAAGTAAGTGCAATGAACAAGAAAGTATCTTATTCAACGTTCTTTAACAATTTACACTTCGGTTATCATAAAATATTCATGCATGATCTTTTTCCAAAATGGATATTTGACGGCATATTTCGAAATCTTTGAATATTTTACAGCTGTTTAAATTATAGGGGAGAACAGGATAGATATGTGATGCGCAATTGTTTGAGTCACCTATTGCAATGAAATTTCTTTCCTGGAAAATTATTATAACAGTGAATAGGATATCTGAAATGTTTTACATTTTTCCCCACTGAGTTGTTTTTTTTACACAAAGAAAACTATGAATAAATATGGTCAAAATAGCATCAAAAACACAAAGACCTAGAAATACGATAAGAAATTTCCTTATATATTTCATCTTATTTATACTCCTTATACATATTTTAATTTTGATGAAATCCATAGCATTTTCTTTGTTGGCGTAACTTAATACATTGCTTATTTAGCAAAATAATTTTTAATAGGGATTATGAAACTGTATTAATGAAAACTCTGAAAGTGAAAGAGAGGTAAAGGACCCGGAAAGAAAAGAAAGGAAAAATAAACATACCCTGGTAACGAGATAAATATGTGTTTAAATCATAACTATTTAGTTGTATACATTAGTTAAAACATTTAACTAATATATATATATATATATATATATATATATATATATATATATATATATATAAAACTAAATAAAAAATAATGATCAATAGTAAAATCCCAACTGATGAAAAACATTTAACCAAAGATTCCAAAAGGAAATATTTACGAAGACAGATACTACTTTAGACACAAAATAAAGGAAAAAGTAATAATAGAGGTGACTTTATCAATATCTATTGCTAAATCATCTCATCTCAAACAGAGAAGTCCAGAAAAATTGCCATCTACAACAAAAAGAGATCCCTAAAGAATAGATAGTATGTTGCAAAAATAAATTTAAAATTGACATTCTATTCCCATTTTTCTCCTTCATAAGTCAATATCAAAGAAATATGCAATATTGGTCGCTCAAAAAATACAAAGTATTCAATATCATCAATGGGCAATATTTTATCAGTCAAGTTTTCTCAAGCCACAATCTTAAATTCAAGTTGGCTGCTAACTGTAAATATGTAGAAGTCTACCTCATTATGCTAGAACTTGAACAGAATGTGATTCCAAACTGTCACAACTTGTTGTCCTAAATTCTTCAGATTTAACAAAAAAATCTAACATAGAAAGACATTGGCTTCGTTTTATATAAAAAATTACGAAAGCAGAAAGTGCTGGAATTCATGTTCAATCCAGAACACAGAAAAAATTGAAAAGCAAGTCGAAAATTACTTATTTTTTTCTTCACGGAAATTTTAAAGAAGAATAAACAAACAAACAAACAAATAGTAAATCGAAGATCTCATTAAACTGCAGGATTAACTAAGAAAAATATTCGGGACAGTTCCGAACATAAAAAGAACCAACAAGAAAATAAAAGAAATGACGGCAAAAGGTACACGAAATTTGATATTTTATGGGTTAACAATAAACAAAATGGATTACCTAGCTATTTTAAAAAAGAGCGTTATTTAGTATTGATAAATTGGGATTGTCATTGAATAAATTGGATTATTTAACACGATACACCAAAATAAAGTTGGACTGCTTTACAGGATACACTTCAAACATACGATACATTTCAAACAATATAAAAATTTTGAAGGGATGATGGTTACTATATAGAACACCTGAGATTTCCTTTACAATCCTCATGGAACGCTTATATGCAACTAAGTTCTCCAAATAACCTTTGGAATAATGAGGCGTAGGAAGAAAAACTGTCAAGAAAAAAATTATAAAAACTCATTAGAATCTGTGAGTAAAATATCAAATGTGATGATAAAATCCGAAGGCAAAATGTTAGTTTTTTTCCCTTTTATTATCATTAGCAACATTCTCTATATTAATTATTTTAAGAGAATAAAATGGGTCTCATTTCCGTTTAAACTAGATTGTTCCTAGTATTCTTCTTTGATTAAATGTTTATAATTTCTTAACTATGTATGTTTACTTATTATATAAAAACAATGACATATCCGAAATAACACATTTTATAAATGAAAGAAAAGTTTCCTTTTTATTCTCACTGTATCAATATTTACAGATTAACCTTATTTGTATAACCTTTATTATACTACTAATAAGTGTAACAATCAAAAGGGACTGACACTTCCTCACCTAAAAAGAGCATTATAAAGATGCTATTGTTTTTTTTTTTTGTTACTTTTTCATTTCGCTCATAAAAATGCAATAAATCCTAGCTGTAGCGTTCTTTTACATTCCATTACATAATATTAAGGTTTAGATGAATGATCTTTCCCCGAATTTTGAATAGATTCAATAAATAAATGCTCGATTTACCAACTTCGGTGTCTGTTTTTGTATACTTTGAGATCAAGAAGAAACTGTGAGCAATCTGGCGATAAAAAAACATTTTTAGAGAAGAAAAGATTTCATAACACCAATAACCAATGTCACAATTAATTATTCAAATAAATTTGATGTGAAATTGCTTTTTTGTTGGATTTTTTCTTTTTGTAAAGAAATTAAGGAATCATTAATAGAATATTATTAGATAAAAATAGTAATACTTTGCTAGTTGGAGAAATAAAAAAAAATTATGAATACTTAGGCGGTTTTATCTTTTTACTTCTTATTCAATTGGCAGAATCCAGTTAATTAATTCAAATTAGGTCGCATCAAATCAAAAAATATATATTACTATACACTCGTTACTATACACTTATGTATTACTATGCAGTTATTCATCAAAGGTATCCAAACAAATAACGCCTATATATCACTGTTTCCTTGATCGCTTGGTTAAATAAAAAAAGAATTAACACAAAATGAAGTTTGGGCTTTCAAAACAAAAACTTTTGTTTTTTGCTTTTAAAGAGAAATATCTTCAATAAAGAAATTCGTATTTAATTTTTTACTGAAGTAATCCATCACAACAAAGCAAAGTTAAATGAGAACATTGGTTTTACGGTATACTTATTCGGTAAAATTTCTCCAAAATAGCCTTTCTTGTATTTTATATTTTTAACAGTTAAGTTTAATAGTTTTATTAATAGAGTTTTTAATAGTTTTATTTAAAGTAGTTAAAAATGTTAAAGAATTTCAGATACATTTCTAAACATCAGAGTTAAAGAATTTCAGAGAAACTTCAGAGCTAGAGAGATTTCCTAATCAAGTTTCATAATATGAAATTTAACACTTAAAGCTGTTGGCTCTTAAATTTCGAGCTTCTTTCTTTAAAAGGGTCACCATTTAAAAAATATAACTAAGAAGCTCTCATTTATTTTAACTTTCAGTACATAGTGCTTTATTTCCTCCGTTTTCATTTGTCCTACAAATATCGGAATCGTATAATTCTCGTATAGTCATAAAATTAAGTTGAATTGCTTTTACAGTTTTATTTTTTTGTTCTTAAAAGTTCTAAACGCATTGCTTTGATTTTCGTAATTACTGAATAACTTTATACCATCGTATTTTATTTGTATGTATGATTAGGAGAAAATAAATCTATAAACAACTAAACGTTATTTTAAACTAAGGTTTTGGATTGATAATCACAAAGTAATGTTATTGTAATTAAAAACAATATACTACTTAAAAGTATTTGACTTTCTGCAACCAATTCTCTTAGTAAATTAAAAAATTTGAAACATTAATTTTATTATCTAAAACAATTATTTAACTTCTCGAACGAAAATATTATTTGTATTTTGGTAATTTATACTTAATGGAGTCCAGCAGCTTATTACAATACGAAAACATGATTCGATATTTAGATATACTGGTGATCGAATTTTTCATCAGGAACAATTATAGCTACTAGAGAAACTTAATTAAAATGAACTTGCAACAAATATTAAGCATCTTAATTTAAATACTGAATAAGATAATGCAGTAAACCTAGATATATATGATAGATAAAATGAATAAGTAGTTTCTAGAGATGAAATATTTCATATAAAGGTCACAAAAACACAATCATTCATCTGCTCATAATAATTAAAAACAAGCAATAAAATCCAGAAGAAATAAAAGCATATGTAGCAGCAATCTAGTATTTAAAAAATAGGAGGAATTTTAAAACGACTTTGACTCACACAAACATTTTTCACCTTCCATTATTAATTATGAACAAAGAATTGCATATGACAGTGACTTTAATAGATAAAAACCTAATGGGACCATCTGATTTCCTTAAAAGCGCATTCTTCAGCTATTTTATTATTGTCACATCTGTTGTTTACCTGACTTTATAACTTTCAGTCATTCTCACCTTTCTTATTAAATTTGACACCTTTATTATGAAGGCACATTTCATAAATATTTTTAAACTTATTGAGAAATGACAACTTTTAATTAATAATTTCTTCACAAGAATTAACACTTCCCTATGACTAAAACTTTTCCTTTTCTTAGAACTCCAAAGTGATCTCTTATCCTGGCTATTTTTTATATACAATAAGGCGATGGACTGGATTTTTCTATTGTGTTAATTATTTCATGAATTTGCAAACGCTAATCCAATTATCTTGGGTTTTTATGGCTCTACAAAAGTTGACTTTAGAAAATAGGATTTAAAATTTTTTAATATTACTTATATATTTCTCCTTTTTTAAAAAATTATTTACTATGAATTTGTTTTTATCAACTTCTACGTTTTCCTCTACTTTGCATGCTCTTGCAGAAAAGCCAGTATGTCCTGTGTTAATATTTGAAATAAATAAAACCATTTGCAAATTATTCCAATTTTAACTTTTATTAGCTTTAATTCTTCATTTAACTTCAGATTTAATAGCAATTTCAAGATGTGGATTCAGTGTGCAAATAATTTGCCTGCTGAATGAACTAAACAAATATTTCGGTGTGTGTTTTTCTCAACAAATGTCGTTGGAAGCATGGTTACTCTTAAAGGCATGATGAATTTTGTCAAATCTATAGAAATATTAAGCAATAGGATTGTTCATTTCGGGGAACCATTTGACGAAATATTTCAAAATGACTTGTCCTCTTTTCACAGTGCTTGATTGGCCAGGTGATTCACCAGACCTAAATCTCATTCAGAACTTATGGCATAATCTCAATAATCGTTTATCTAAAATTGCACAAAAACAGTACAAACGAAAAAAAAACTTTAGAAGTGTGGTTCAAAGATAATTAAATCAAGAACATGTACTCTATACTAGTAAAGTCAATGACAAGACATGCTGAAGAGGTAATTTCTGCTGAAAGAGGACATACTCCGTACAAATATAATTTAAGGTATTAACAGTTAAAAGCTAAGGTTTTAAAAAGGTTTTTTTTTTTCATTTGTCCCAATTAGTTCGAACAATATAGTATAAACACGATTCTGCTTAAGATATGAAGAACAACTGCAGCATGCCCAGATTGTAATAATTATCTTAATTCTCACTGCCAAAACGTTCATAATAATAACAGAAATAAATGCATCTGATTTATTAAAATCGGAAAAAAGCTGATCAGAATCAACTTTTTGTAAATTTATTTATGTAATCTTTTCAATTATTTTTTTTTCCCATTCCTTTTTTTTTGGGGGGGGGGCATAAGTTTCTTTCGCACCCCTTTAGCAGTAATTTAACTGGTCATGTTTCTATTACCATGCTGGTTTATCCATTAACCACCTATGATGTGGTTTTCTGTTGTCTTAGAGCTCTTTTAAGGTTTGCTTCGTTGGTGACAGATACTCTTTGAAAACTTTTCTATGCCATTCAATGCATATAGCCGAAAGAAGCATTTGTTATTTTTTTGCAGTCTGCTAATTCTATACTAACTAAAATCCTTTCCTAGTAAAATGAAAAAATGGTTATTTTAAGAGTTTAAGAAAAGGAAATAGTTGAATAAAAATTAATGCATTTCTGTGGGATTGAATTTCTTTAAATTAATGTCCACTTACGGCTTTATATAATGAAGGTAACTCATAAGCAAGTTCAAAATTCTGGCAGGGAAAAAAATTGTAGGACAGAAAATAAAGAAGAAGGAATTATGAGTAAAAAAAAATTAAACCTTCCCTCTGCCATCAGGATTGAATCATAAGGATGAAAAAACTTCAACTGTACATCTTTACAAGATGCTTAATACAAAAAACAGCGGAAGATACAGTCAGAGCTTGGGGTTGAAAATCATTAATTTCTGAGGAATTGCGGTCATGGCAATTTTTTTAATTCAGAAGGGGATGAGATTTTTGCCTTAGCAGAATTATGTTTCTATTTTCAATAATAAAGAACATATTGAGAGACGAAATTCAATTAATGGACTATTTCTTTGGTACGGATGGCGCCGTTTCATGCATTCAGCGATTAGCATTTTTGTCGCCAGATATCTGTCGCAAGTTAAAATTCAGTAACAATTATTCCAGTTTACATGTTCATAAAAATAGCATAGTTAAATCATTGTTATAACTTTTTGAAAAGGTTCTACGAAAAGAGAAATTGTAAGTAACCAAACCGTATTTTTTTATTATACACTGATGGAAAAAAAATCCCGACACCAAGAAAAAGTTATTGTACAGTAATGAAATTTTAGGAATACATTTGTCTGGGTAACATATTTAATTGATTAAAGTTTCAAGACGCAGGTAGAGCCATTGGCGAGAAGAGCCATTTCAAATGTGAAATGTTGGTACATTAGTAACCGGTATAACCGCCAGAATTTTGAATGCAAGCATGCAAACGTGCATGCATCGTATCGTACAGGTGTCGGATATCAGTTTGTGGGATGGAGTTCCATACCTGTTGCACTTCGGCGGTCAATGCAGGGACAGTTAATGTTGGTTGTGGATGTCGCTGGAGTTGTCATCCAATGATGTTCCATACGTGCTCGATTGGAGAAAGATCTGGTGATCTAGCAGGCCAAAGCAACATGTCGACACTCTGTAGAGCATGTTGAGTTACAAAAACGGTATGAGGGCGAGCGTTATCCTGTTGGAAAACACCCCCTTGAATGCTGTTCATAAATGGTTGCACAACAGGTTGTATTACTAGACTGACGTACAAATTTGCAGTCAGGGTGCATGGGATAACCACGAGAGTGCTCCTGCAGCCATACGAAATTGCTCCCCAAACCATAACTCCAGGAGTAGGCCCTGTGTGTCTAGGCCGCAGACAGGTCACTAGCAGGTGTTCACCTGGCCTCCTTCTAACCAACAAACGGCTATCACTGGGACCAAGGCAGAACCGGTTTTCATCAGAAAACACAACAGATCTCCACTCCGTCCTCCAATGAGCTCTAGCTTGACACCACTCACGTCGCAAACGGCAGTGGTTTGGAGTCAGTGGAATGCACTGTACAGGGCGTCTGGCTTGGAACTGTCCTTGAAGTAACCGATTTGTAACAGTTCGTTGTGTCACTGTGGTGTCAACTGCAGCTCGAATTTCAGCTGCAGACGCAGTACAATTAGCCACAGCCATACGCCGAATACGACGGTCTTCCCTCTCAGTAGTACCACGTGGCCGCCCGGAACCTGGTCTTCTTGAGGCAGTACCTTCCTTTGACCACTGCCGCCAATACTCATGCACAGTGGATACATTCCTGCCAAGTCTTTCAGCAATATCGCGGAAAGAAAACCCACCTTCTCGTAGCCCTACAACACGACCTCGTTCAAACTCAGTGAGCTGTTGATAAGGGCTTCTTCGTCTTCTGAGAGGCATCCTTGACTAACATTAACCCACTACGTCAAATCTCAACTGTAAATAACGATCACGAACCTTACATCGCTTATTTAAAGCAAACCTCATTTGCATGTTCATAGTGTTGCTACTTACGCGCGTATCTCGAAATTTGAATCGACGTCATCTTTCAGATGTATAAACACGCCTACCAAATTTCGTTTATCTAGCACAGCTCCTTCCTAGTGTTGGTTTTTTTTTTCCAATCAGTGTAGTTTTAAAAAATGATATGCATAAGAACTATTTCAGAAATTACTATCACAAAGAAGACTACCGTTGCTAATTTTTAAGTGTCTCTTTAGTATGATGTAATAGGAATACTTTTTTTTTTATATAAAAGACAATTTCTTTTTACGTGACACATTTAATGCTGAAATACCTCAATTCAATATTTCTTCTGAATTGAGAATATGGACTAAAAAATCTTGCACATACACATAAGAACATCGAAATACTAAATCGAAAAGAATCGAATCATTTTCCTATAAAAAGAACTATCAGATGTTCAAAGTTTTCATCGATGTTACTCGAAAGAATACTTTCTATACGCTTATTGGCTGACTGAATTTAGATTTTTTAATGCCAGCGCTAGCGCTGAATCTGTGCGATTGTGAGAAAAAAACTTCAATGAAGTGCTGTTAGCACTTCAGTATTTTCAATATATTTCAATACAATCTCTGTGAATTACGAGAAATCTAGACATGTCCTTTGAGACATTCCACAGTAAACAGCAATAGGATAAACAAAACCCCCCTCCAAAAAACGGATTATTTTTTAAAAATCATTTTTGCAATTTTTAATATTAAACAAATATTTTGCTATCAGCCTAACTACTAAATTTAACAATTCTTAGTGAATGATCGTCACTTTATACGTTTTACAGCCATGTAGATAATTACGTAATTATACTACTGATTGTAACCAGATTATATACGATTGTGGCAAAGTGAATAAGAAATACCTAATTGCCGAAACTCGGCAGACGAATACTAGTTGTCGGTACTGCCAACTGCGAGATATCTGTAATAATTTTTCTTACCTGAATACTTTTCTACTTAATAACTCTACTTGAAAGGTAATAATATTAATTTAGAAACTTTTTATAAATTCCTTTTAAATGAATTTTTGGCGAACTGTGTAGAACATTCTCAGCGTAATAAATGGGCTTATTAGTTTTCGATAAGTTGTAATGAAAACGGCATCAAGCATTGATTTAAAGAACTACTGAAACTGATGATTTGATTATTTGTAAATGCAGCTTTCAGTAACTGAACTTGGAAAAAGAGGTACCATCAAAATAGAAATAAGTATAATATGATAATAAATAAAAAGAATGGAATTTCATATAAAAGAAGGATATTAATTAGTGGAAAAAACATATAGCTTAGAAATAAATTCGTATTTCATTAAAAATCATAGATGAAAAGAATCCATATTTTCACGTCAGATGTTTATATGGTCAGGTAAGATTATTTTTATATGGTATTCATAGCCTATAATGAATCTCAATTCTGTTAAATATTTGAGAAAGTTTATATTGCAATGATGCTTGTATTTTATAGAAAGTGTTGCGGAGCCTACAAAGCGATATCAAATAATAGTTCGACAAAAGATTTTACTGAAAGAAAAAGGCCATTTTAAAAACCAAGCAAAAAAATATGCCATTATCCTTTTAAAAAAAGGAATTATTTTGATGAAATAATTATTGGAAGTTGTAACAAAATAATAATTTGAAATAGAGAAACAACCCAGAAAGCTGTTTTAATTACTAGTCCCCATTTCCTGTAAGCGGAATAAGCCGAAGGAAAGAAAACAAAAAAGGCATTCAAGATATCAAATGTCGCTTCAAGAAAAAAAAATAAGGTGCTTTTGTATCATGTTAGAGAAAAATAAAAAAATATATTTCGGCTTATACATAGTGTGGTGAAATGCCTTTTTACTTATACTTTAATTCTACTTAGATGAATCGATGGTCTAGTTTCAGAAATCAGTGACCTTAATTGTCACATTTTTTATGTTATTGTTCTTCCACTTTGAAGTGTATATCAGCAAAATTAATAAACCACAAGGACCAGAAAATTAATAAACTACAAAACAACTTATATTGCAATAAAATTATTTTCCTATCATTCTACAATTTTAAAAAATGTCGGCATTTCCTCACACTTTTTTAATAAAATAGTTTACTTCAAAACTTCTGTCAAAAACCTATTCAAAATTTGAAAAAAGAAATCAAAATTTCTGCATGTTATAAAGTTAGAAATTCAACCATTATATAAGGAAGAAGAATAGATGAAATTGAAACTTAGAAGAGGTGATGCACTCCAGAATGATTATCTTGTATTCTTAGCTACCAGGATTAAATATTATTTAAACCTAATATATCCAAAGTATCCTTTTTGTTTTGTCAAGGAAGTCTACATGTATTTCGAAATCTACACGATTTTCAATTAGTATGTATTACTCATTAGTCAGATTTCAAATTGAAAGTATCGCGATTTTGAATTTCTTTGTAATCTGCTTTGATTTACTTTTGCTGTAATACTAGAAATTAAAAAGCAATATTTACTGTTTAATATTTTACATTATTTCAAAAAAAATCAAAGAAAACGATTATTAAAATGACATTCCACCAATTTATCTATTATTTTTCTTAAAAAAAATAACCTTTTTTTCCAAAACCTAGTTTTAGTTCAGTCTAATAGAAATTAATGAAAATAAAGTGCAAACATCTATGAAGGGAAACTTTTTCTTCAATGAAGGAGCTTCCATACATTTAATAAAGAGAAATGACCTAAATGAAAAAGTTTTGATCTCATTCCAAAAAAATGAGAAGTTTCGGATATTGCGATCAAAACTCATTTTCAACCATGGCTAGTTTGGTTTAGTTAGCTAAAATGACTCTCCTCTGAAAAGTAATTTTGGAGTTATTAAGGACAAACATCGGAATATTGGACTTCTGTTAGCTGAAGAAGCAGACACCTGATCTGATCTCTCACCAACAACCTATCCAAAATCTGGATCTATAATCCAAAAATACCCACCATATCAAGCTTAACACGACAACATGGGTTGATTAATTCATCGTGTTAATTAATTCCTGAAAACTATTTTTTTCACGATTGAACCACTAATGAAAAGATATATGGACATGAGTGAGTTTATTAGAAACATGCAGGATTACCCAATTGAGATATATCCAATGAAATATGGAAATAAAAACTAAATCATTGATATAATACTGTAAAACCCCAGTTTACTTTTCTGGATCAAATTTGTTAAAAGTGTTTTGAAAATTTCAATCGTCATTTGGGGGTTCCAGAAAGTCAGTTTCAAATTGGGAAACTGAAATATTGAGAATTTCATTTAAGTTTCAGCAATTTGAGTCGAACTGTGTACTTCTGAGCTTTCTCAGGATGAATACAAATGAATTTTTATAATTATTTTTAAATGCTGAAAAATCCTCTTAAATGTTTCTGTGTTCTTTCGATGTAATGTATATATTTGAAGTGGGTTTCTATAAGAGCAAAACCTATAGAACTTAAATGATCTCTGGAAATTGCAACACGCATATTTAAAATTTGTAAAAAAAAAGGCTAAATTTTGTAAAATGTCTTTTAGCACCTTTGAAATTTAAAAGCTTAAATATATAGTACGTTAAAGATTTTGGATGTATCATATTTGTCATAATTTTCATGCATCATACCGTAAGTAATCACTTTAAAAAACTAAATATAATGCTCTGCATTTTAAATTAAATGGATTCTTAACAGAGAAATAAATATTAGTTTATCATTTTCAATGAAACAGAATAAGTTATTGATACCAAAATTTGTTATTCATGGTCTGAAAGCTTTTAATGAGCATCGATTTTTCAAAAGAAAGAGTGCAAAATGAAATCCAATCCACAAAGAAGAAAAAAGTTGTCAGTCTTTATATACTTAAAGTGAGGGCTGTAAAAATAAACTGAATGAACTGAAAACAAAAACGATTATAAAAACAAATATTCCAATTTGCAGTAAATTGCAAAAAAACCCTTTATTTTTTATTCAATAAATTTGAATGGTATACAATATTAACCAATAATTTGCACATCACATTTTTCAGAACCAATAAAAAATCCCGTGAACAATGGCTATCTGCAAGAAAATGCCCCGATCTATCCAACAGCCTGAATTCCTGATATTTTTTAATTATCCAACTCTAATTGCTCATGTGACCTTCGAATCTGAGTATGAATTCAAACTACTGCCCAAATGAAATTTGTAATAGGATTTCTATAATTATTTGGTCGTTTCGTTTGCGTTTTGCTTGCTTCCCTTTAAATAATCATTCAGTCACGAGTAGTATATTTTCTTACTTATTTATTTCGAAATCCGAGTTCTTGTCATTCCTTATTTGAACAAGTAAATATAATTTTTGGTACCATCTTTGTCTCTCTGTGAGCACATAACTCAAAAATGCCACAAAACAGATGAATTTAAAGGCCTTAAAATGTAGGTTTTGTATTTTTATTTCGAGAAGGAAGTGATACGATGACTATAGAATGAAAAGAGCACTAAATTTTTTCTTTCACAGACTTTTGAACTACATAACAAAAGAGATTTAGCTTATTTATAAGAAAATTTAAAAAAGAGACATTTGACCCCAAGAGACCCACTTAGAAAGCATCGTTCATCATGAATTTTAGCGAGTAAAAAGCATTCGAATTGAAATAATTTTTTTTTTATTTCATTGAATTCTGAGCAATTTTTAGAGTAGTAAGACAGATTCCCGCAAATATTTTCTCACAATAGATAGCTAGCGAAAATATTGAAGAATTAAGGGGAAAATTAAATTTATAGTTCTGTAATTTTAATTTGCGGTTTTCCAGCTAAGGAGAGAGAAAAAGTGACTCAGTCTCAAAACATATGTGAAGTGTTTCCGCTGGAAACACCAGAGGTGAAATTTTTCTCTTGCATTTGGACCGTATCATATTCCTCCCACCAATAGGGAACCGTGTTATATCGCGTTGCAAGTTAAATGGTATATTTTCAATGATTTTTTTTCCTTGCGAGCAAAAAATCCCCTGACTTGGAAATGTCTAACAACACGAGATATTTAAGAGCTGTTAATTAAGTAACGATTTTTATTACTAAAACAAAGCATAGTCCATATTTTTTTTTTCTTTTTTTTCAAGCACCAATTTTGTTCGACAATTATTAATAAAAATTTACTATTTCTGTTACTTAATAATCTGGCGGCAGAGGAATCGTGAATTCCAAACATCCTTAAGAACTGGCATTTTTTAATACGTTTTTTTAGACATTAGAGACTAAATCCGATTATCTTCCGATAAAAGGTTTGCTTTCCTGGTAATGTGATGATTAATAGATGCCACTTACAAATATAGAAGTGCTGTTTTGCTTAAAGAATCTCCTTTTTGTTTAGTGTGTTAATGACTATTTACTATTCTACGTGCTCTTTCGGATAATAAACTTGGTCCATATTTTAAAAAGTTTTATTTTTAACTATTATTACCAAATATTTTATATATTGTTTAAATATTTAACATACTTTTGAAGAAATTTGATCCATGCATTTATATGGAGGAAAACTTTAAAAAAAAATATAACAATTCATGAAATGTTTCATCTTAATTTAATAAATTTATCACTGATTTTTCTTTTAATTTCGAAATGTAAGTAGATCTCATCAAAGAAATGAATTTAATAGCGATGAGAATATAGATTTCTAGAATATTTTAAATGAAAAAGATATCAGTTGATTAAAATTGTTATTACTAAGTTAACATTCTTCAAAACAAGTCAAAGTATTTTGTTCGATTAAATTAGAAAGCTATCAGTGATGTCACTCTCTTTATTGCCCAATTTATCATTCGTGATTTGAGGAATACTTGAGGAATAATTCAATTCAAGTTTAAATTCAACTTTAAAAAAATTAAGTGATTGAAAGAACAAATTTCCTTTAATAAGAAACTCAAGTAAATAATTCGTAATGAATTGAAAAGAACGAAACACCGAGCAGCATAATTCACATATAGTTTCTAAGAATTTTTGAAGAATCCATCTTCAAGACAAAAAACGCTTTCTCTAATGAATTATTCCTATTGAAATTCAATGAAATTATTTGTTCATACTCGAATAAACTGTTTTTTCTGCTATGGAGGCTGTAAATAATCCTTATGTAATTATGAAATTTTTTAGAATTACCATATGATGAAATTTCCTTATTGTAGTTAAAATAATCACTAGTATTTTATCTACAAGCAAGCGCAAAAAAGAAACAAAAGAAAACATTTCTTTTTAATTAAGTACCCCATCGGAAATTTTAAAATGTAATCTAACTTACCCTCGGTGAATGTTTCAAATTTTAATCGACTGGCGCCGATGAGGAGCAAGGAAGAATAAGCAACAATTAAAAAGAGCATCCTTCTACTTCTCCGGATGCAATTCGAGTGCAAAACACATGTTGATGTCCCTTCGACTCATTTGTCGCCAAGTGGGAATCTTGGCGAAAAGTTTCCATGACATTATTACATGAATGTCCTTTCTTTTCTATCGAAACGGTTGTAACAATGGACTTTTTCATATTCGCAATGATATGAGACTCTCATTTGGATACAAAATTTTACTTATCATTACACTTATAAAATTAATTTTAGGGTGTCAAACATTTATTTACTACAATTTTGAATTGGAGTATAATTTTTTAAAGAACATATGAAATCATTAAATTAGTGCTTAAAATAATTAAAATAATAAAATTTCAAATTTATCCCGAAATCTTTTCACTTAATCCCTATTTAAAGGCGTTGAATCCTTTCCTCTCTGCTCAAAAGAAATAAGGACAGTGGACAAGAATGAGAATATCAAGAGTAGTCTTTTCTTTTCTTTTTTTTTTAACTTTTCTGCAGACGTGTGCTTTATACTTCATAATATAGAAGAGATAATTGAGTACGCGTATTGGATGCCTTTATTTCGACCAATTGAAAGCAAAATTTGTTACATAACTATAATTTTAGTTATAAATCCCATACTAAATTTCATTTATCTAAATCGCAGTTTTAAACTGCATGCGAATGTAAAAACACTTGATGGATTTCCTATAAGTATACATATTATATGATAATTAAAATTTATTTATTTAATTTATTTTAAAAATTTATTTGCACTCGAACATACTTTTCAATTTTCATTTTCATCCAGAATTTGATCACATGCCAAATACGACCAGCCAAGCATTTTTCTCACAGATAAACAGTCATAATCCAAAAATACATTTTTTTAGACTCAGGGTCTACAAACTTTTAGGTTCTTTGCGTTCGAAAAAGTAAAAAGGAATTCACTTTGAGAAATAAAAGAGTGCATACTTCAAATGCATGAAAATTTTTTAATGCAAATAAAAGATTTTCTCATTTAGAAATCAGCAAACATAAATATTATTAAGTGCCAAACAGTTGACTTTTTTTCCATTTAAAAAAGAGGTATTTGAAACATTTACTCTGTAAAATTAAAAAGGTGAAAGTATATATCTTTAAATAATGTTTTTCATGCATCAAATGATGCTTATCGTAAAATTTTGGTAAGTAATTTCGATACCTTATTAACCTTTCATTACGCTTTTCAGCAGCTGCAAAATCCCTTGGATGATAATGGATAGGATTGATAGGGATTCCAACTTCCTTAAGAATTTCTTTGTAAAAGAAATATTAGAAATCAAATACATCCAAATTCAATAACAGTTTGTTTTAATTTGATTTATTTCAAAGATAGAATTTTACTTCACTTTCCGATGTGCTTAGTATACTTACTTATTCGCGACGATAATACACTATTCTAATATTTTTAAATCTTAATTATTAATTGATGCATTGATTCAACTGAATTTTAATGCCACGTGAGATGCACGTGGCATTAAATTGAAATGTATTATTATATACATAATGTTTCTGAAATGGTGGTTGGATCTCACCAACCCGGTGGGTACAATAATAGCAGAGGATCTATCTCCTCCCATCGATGACGGGGCATATTTCCTATGGGGATTGTTATACCGAGGCCGGTGATGGCCCTTAGGACTCAACCATAGCAACCACTCATGTGACCACTATAAGTATTTGGAAAAACTTAATTTCAAGTTTCCGTAATAATTGTAGCAAATCACCAAAAACTATAAAATAAAATAAAAAATGTCTACTACCTATTCGAACAAAACTGTGCTTTGCAAAGGGCTTTCGATAAGTTCTTGATTTATTTTTTTAATATCTAACTACTTTTAAATTTTATTTTTTAATGCAGTAACAATCGAATTCCTTACTAAATTATTCTTTGAATCGAATTTCCAGCTTTGCGATAGCGTATTGATCTACTTACTTTCATCAAATGTTGAAACAGACAAATATTTCTAATGCAGAATTCTGTATTGAGTTCTTTATGAAAAGTATAGATCCTTGTTATTATTGATTAGTTAATTTGTTGATGATTCCTTTATTTCTTTGAGTTAGAATATTTTAATTTAAAAAAATATTTTACATAAAAGTATTCATTTCTTTAGCTATAAATATATATCAATTTTAAAATTTTAAAAAATTAAAATTAAGACAGAAGAATTGAAATAAAATCTGGGGAAAAATAATAGAAAAGACGTGCATCAATGTGCTAATGTAGCAGTCCAACTGTATAGCATTAAATAGTTACAAAATAAATGGCTTTGCTTTTTTTTTTTTGTTTTTTTAAGTAAAAAAAACAGAAAAAAGTAATGATAAGATTTAAGGATGTGTTTTTTAACTGTTTTACTCTCACATATTAAAGAAGCCGCGGTGGCCTGGTGGTAAGGTCGCGGCTTCGGAACCGGAGGGTTTCAGGTTCGAGACTCGATTCCACCGAAGAACCGTCGTGTGAGGGGGTATCTTGCACGTTAAATCTGTCAGGCCAAACGTCCTCCCGCTGGTGTGGCGTGGTGTGGAGAGGGGGGTGCCACTTCAATTGTCGTCCTCGTCTTCTCACCGTGGTTCAAAATTACGAGGTCCGTCCCAAAATAGCCCTCGTGTTGCTTTAAACGGGACGTTAATATAACTAAACTAAAAACTGAACTATCTCACATATTAAAACTGTTAAGCTGGCACATATTAATTTTATAGATTTGTTTTCTAAAAATTGGAAGTCATCTTAGCACGTTTCAGAAACATTTTGGATTAGAAACGTAACTACCTGCATTAAAAACAAATATGGCTTGAACATTTACCCCTTTTATGTAATATATATAGGATTTCATCAAAATTGAAAAATCCAGATGTGGGGAAAAGTAAAAATATGTAGCATTTAAAGGTCTCTAAAATTATATTAATTAGGCACTGCAACTGTTACAATGAAACGTAAAACTATTTACTGCTTGCCAAGAATCCTAATCTTCTTTACATTATCCGGGAGTAAAGTCTTCTTAAAATAATGAATGACGAATTGAAAGAATTGATGAGAACGAACTATATCATCGCCAGATATTTACAGATAAATCGGTATATCGTGATTTTTTTATTTTATATTTTCTTATTATTTTCTTATAAACTGCATTTATGTTACTACAAATCCTAAATAGTCTTTTTTTAACACTCTGATTGTTCAGAATTCTTCCAATAAAAATAATGTTTGGTTATTCTTTCAGAATTTTCTTTTTATTTAACAAAAATATTCGTGTTTTTCCTTCCAATAAACTGATAAAAAATTATGCCATTTAAATCTCTTCAATAGATTATTGTAATAGCATTTTGCTTAAGCAATGTCTGCATTTCATAATATATCCTAGCACTTTATTTCTACATTAATACAGTGAATTTTTCAAATTTTAGCTTCTTTACTTGATGCTAATTTAGTAAATGCCTTCCACAAAAAAAAAATAAAGCATATTTATTCTTTTCAAACGCTTAAATAAGTTGTTCAATTCTATCAGCATTTTAATAAAGTGTAAAATCCAAACTATACTACTGAAAATTAATGCATTTAGAAGTCTTTATAAAATACAATTATAAATCGAAAATTAATCTTTATCTTGAAAATTAAATAAAATATTCAACAAAAAATATATTAAGAAATTCAAAGTAGGTACACTTTTTTGACACATATTGTATACTTCAAATTAAGAAAAAAAGTGATTAAAATTCATTTTTAAATTGTGTGGGAGTGTAAAATAAGTGCAACATTTGTTCCTATCATAAACTCTGAAATGAATCTGAATGAATATATATCATTCCATCAAATTATACTTCTATCAACATCGCCAATTTCATTAACAGAAAACTAGTTTCAGTCATATTCTTGAAACAATCTAGAAATATTGACGGGATTGATTTTGTATTGTCATCAAAGTTTCATCAGCACCAAGAATTCGATCAATATCAAAGTTTAGACACTTTCAAATAGCAGATGTGCAATCTACCGCAAAAAATATTCTGCACTTTGAATACAAAATTAAATATTTAAAAAAGTTATATATGATGAAATTTAAATGAGGCAATTTTATAAATATAGAGGCTTTATAAAATAATCTGTTTGTGAAAATGTAAAAGTACATAAATGGAAAAGCATTTGAATTTGAAAAAAAAAGGAAAAACAATTTCTACGTACATTCCACAATTAGAAATCAATTCGAATAATCATGTTTCCTTATTGAATCAAGAAATATTTTCCTTCCCGAAAAAATTCCATTGCGTCTCTGAATCGAATTAGCTGGGATTGACGCGACTAATTGTAGATACGAAATTTCAGTCAAGAACAATCAGTATCGAAAGCTTTATAAATACAAATTAGGATCTTGTAGCATTTGATCAATATTAAAAATAATCCTAATTACAATTAAAAACTAAAATAAGGCAATAAAAAGTATTTCATAGAGTTAAAGTGCTTTTAAATGTATAGAGACTGGAAAATTATATTCATCTGAAGATATAAAAACATATAAATATATATTATAGAGAAGCTTCTGAATTTAAAAAAAATTGAAAAAACGAAAATCTGAAAGTATAAGCAGAATTAATTTTCAATGGTGTTAAGAAAGACAATATACATCGAACGATAGCTCAAACTCGATTACAAATAAAATTTAGATATTCATCAAATGGTAGGTAAACTCTTATCCTACTTTTTTTCCGTTTGCTTTTTATTTTTAAACTTTTGTTTTTGATAGTATTTTTCTATTTGGGTTCCCATCATAATTTTATCGATTCTTATAAATTAACAAACTATTTGCCGAAGATTAATAGTATAAGAGTGAACACCATGGCATTAAATTCAAAAATTCATTAATCTTTTTCTTATTATATTTTATAATTGGTATTTTCCATTTAAAATCTTTTATAATAACTTTACATATAGGCTGGCAATTTATTTTTCATATTAAATTAAAAACAACTTACATATTCAAAAAGTCATAACGGGATTTGTCCATAGATCATAAACATTCATTTCATAAAAATGCCACAAATTATAAAAGGCAATAAAAATAATGCAATTTAAATCGTACACTTTAAACATGCAAGTATTAAAATTTGAAGAATGCAATAAATATGTAAATAAATGAAAGAATTTGTAAACATAAGCAATATAATGTAAATTTGTATGTTTCAAATTTTTTGTATAATAACATAGTTACAGGCATTAAATTTTAGATTAAGTTTTTCATTAAACAAGAAATATTACAACCAAAAAAATAACTCCATTGACTCAAATAATCTTAGAAACTTAAAATTAAACATCATTAAGTTCCAAGTAAAAACCTTTTAAGTATAGAAAATGGAAATGAAATGTGAACTGATCAGCTGATAGCTAATCGCGGAGTATGATTCTTTGTCATGAAACTCAAAAATCATTTTTTTTTTCAAAAATTTAAAGTTTAAAAAAAATTAACTCAAGCCTAGTTGTAAGAATTCTGATGTTTTTCCTGGCTTCCAGTGATGTAATAAATTACACGAAAGGTGACATTAATATTAATACTACATTCATTTTAACAGGGGCCCTTTAAAGTGAAAATCATAATGCTAAGATATACAAAGATCCTTTTCTGGCTTCTAGATATATTTTCCCAAAATATTACCAAATACCTATATTGGCAGTGAAAATAATAAATAGCTTATACATCAGGAATAATAAATATCTCATATATCCAGGCAAAGAAATTGTTGCTATAATATCAATAATAATAGCAAAAGTAATTTTGCCATCTTCAAAGAGTTCATTTCTATCACACGGTCATTCTGTCATTTTCAAAAACACCATTTATATCCATTAGTCATTTCATGATTTTAAAAGAGCTCCTTAGTTTCTCGTCTAAAATACTTAGATACCAGCATTTTTGTGTGTGTGTGTGTGTGTGAAGAGGGAAAGAATCTAGTACTTCTTCCTATAACATGAAACTCGGCCCGTCTGCGAAGCAAAGCAAGAGGTCAAACACGTTTATTTTCTATCAATGCATCTATCCATTCTTAAAGTGTTTACTTGAAAAGTAAATACGAAAATTGTGGGCTTTCTATTTACAATACAGCGTGCAGTTTTGTGCATGATTATCCCTCCTCCTTTTTTTTTTTTCTTAATTTATATATTTCTTCATTTTTATTGGCTTAAATATTATTCTTTTGTTAATGGCCCTTATTGACATTCTTTTCTTTTTGTATATGATATTTTATTCTATCACGGAAACAAATTTTTTAACACGCTATGCATGTTTTTATGGTTATTATTACTTAAATATAGTTTTTTTCCTGTTATTTGGGGACTTTCCCAAAAAATAATTTAATCATTTATTGTGTATATGCTCGCACGATAGCTTCAGTAATATAAATATTTCAAAAGAAGTTATCAATCGCTTTAATCCAGGCATCAATTTATTTGAGGCTAAGTGCACTTATTTGAATATATGTAAATTATTGTAAGAACAGAGATATTTTAAGTTCGTTCGATTCATAATTTTTTGTGGGAAAAGCATGGCATCGCAGCTTTTTAACCAAGAATGGAGTTCCACGATTTCGAAAATGGAACGAAGGAATTTCTAGATCAATAGCTTATTTGGTGGTAATAAAAATCACTCCGATGCAAGTAAATTTATAGATACGGTCCAAATGATTTGGTCCTTATTACAAGAGAGAAAAAATTATTTAAGATTTTTAATGCAAATCAAATTCTTAGTTTTTTTTAACCCGTAATGTAGAAATATGCCAAATATTTTTTCTTCAAATACGAATCAACCCGTACTTTTACGAACATAATTTATTTAAAAGGTAGAGGATCAAAGGGAACAAAATCATTAAAAATGTACCTTTTAATTATGTATTAAAATAAATTTTCATTAGCAATAGACTTTTTTAACGTCCGTGTGCTGCAGAAGAAATTTGTTTTTCATTCATATTTAAACCCCTTTAAATCTTATAACAATTTCAATAGCTATTTCGACTATATCATTAATATTACGACTCCAGAAGGTTTCATATCAGTTAAAACAAGAATAAAATCAATTCTAAAAATTTAGAAGGATATTCAAAACTCTTATACCGACATCTAGTTTTTTAATACATTTAAACTTAATGTAATTTCCATTAGGTTTAAATGTTAACTGGTTTCCATTTGAGATTCCCAAGAAAAAAACTCAATGAAATTAAGTATTTATCATTAAATCTAAATTCTTTAAGGACGATTTTTATATATTATTGAGAAAACCTTGTTAAAAATTAGATATATAACCAAATAATATTGAATAATAAAGATATTCTTAATAAATAAAACAGTTAGTATTGAAATTAAAATCTTATTTAAGAGATAGTAAACTTCCTTAGAATCAATAATATATTTCCTGTCAATATTAAATTTTTCCATTTTAAATCATTTAAGATTAAATTTTTGAATGCAATATTAATATTTTTATTAAAAATTCCTAAAATAGTCGACTCTTTATTTAAATATCAAAAGTGATTTCTAGATATCTTCAAAGCACTTGATAAAATACCATTATTTATGTTATCAGATTTCTTAAAGACATTTTAAGAAGAAAAAAAAAACAATTTTTTAAAGGCCTTTTTCTTTAAACAGAGATTCAACGGACAATGGACTCTCTAACAATGATTTAACATAAATCGACGAAAGGACCAAACCAATATTTTTCAAACCGTTCACTTTAGACTCTCTCAAAAGCAATTTCTGCCGAAATAAAGGTATTTTAAAGGATAAAATAACTCATGCACTCCTATGAGATACTCATTCCTGATGGCATGATTTTGATAGTTGAGGGCAAATTCATTCTAATGAAAGTTATACTTATTTCAACGAACTCCCAATAATCGTGATTTAAGTTTTCATATTCCAATGCATTAAAACGATAACTCAGATTATTCAGTATTTCGCAGTCACTCTGGATTTCCTTCACTACTCACCCGCTTAATTTTATTTCTCCGAATGATTCCTTTCTCTATTTGTTTATGGAAATCCTCTGAGCTGCTTGTCACTTGAGGTGAGTTAAGGTATTTTAGAGAATACTACATAGTATAATTCGCACATTTGAGCTGACATTGGAATTACATCATCTCTATCTGCATAGTGGTTTGAAATGTAATAACACCTTTTATATGAACTAATAATACACGTACTGTTAAAACTACTTGTTTCCATACAGAGAAATTGTGTCTTATTTCAATCCTCAATATTTTAGAATATTCCAGACAACCACAGATACAGTGACAGCCATATATTAGATCATAGACACCATAGCTAAATAAATAAATAAATTATCTTACTCTAATGAATCTTCAAATTTTTGCCTCCCGAACGATTTTTCTTGATCTTTCTACGTAATGTAGTCTTTCATTTTTGGAATATTACACTTTAAAAATAGGTAATCATTAATTGGTAATTTCACGTTCCCTTACTTTCAATAACGCCCTTTCTTCATGATATGCTTAAGATTCATATTGACTCCCCAGCGACATCTCCTAAAATCAACTCTCTTTGCCTCAATAAAAATATTGTCTTAATCCAGCAATCTTAAATAAATTATTTAACTATTATGCAAAAGCTCATATTCCTTCGGCGCCTCTATAATTTGGCAAGCATTTTTTTAAAGATTGCATCAATAAAGTTCCATCTTTATGACTTTTTTCCCTTTACAATGAGGTGTCTCTTGTAAGAATTTTCGCCTTCTCTTAAGATTGAGATATTCGCACTTTACTAAACTGGCCCTTTCACTTAGGAACAGTTTAACTGCCAGTAATTCATAAAATAGAACCAATAATATCTGTCATTTAAATGGAAGTTTGTATACGATAATTTGATGACACTCACTGGAAATTAAATAAATATTTCAATTAACACTTCTCATCTTATAAATCATAACTGCTTTTATAGTTTACTGACAAAACCTATAGAAGATTGAAAACAATATGCCATCAATGGAAAACAAATCACGAAATTAACGAATCAATCGTGCTTTATTTGCCAAGATGATGTATGGAATTACGAACTTTTAACAAAACAAATGATGAATAAAAGAAAAAAAATTATGTGCTTGAACTGAATCTGAAATATCAAAAATTAAAGGTCAACATAATAAATACATTTAAGAACCATAAAAACTGGTATAGACGTGTGCAAAAACAAATAAAAGAATTTTGCAATCGATAGCGTAACAGGATGTGGTCGGCAATGCCTATATAATACAATAGGTTTCAGCTCTTAGATTCTTGCTGCTTCAAGGACAGATTATCAAAATTTAAATGATTTTAAACGTGGCAGTAGTCTTTGAGAATCTTTTAGGCAGTAAGGTATTTTTTAAATTTTCGAGTATGTCAGTTTCCTATTGTACCATGAATATCAAAAATACGGTAAAAATAAAATTTTCGACATCGGTGTGGCCGGAAAAAAATCTTGAGAAAACAGGACCATTAATGATTAGAATCTTTAAGAGAAATGGAAGCCCCGCATTTCCTCAAAGTGTCTCAGATTTCAATTCTAGAGCCTCAAATTGTGAGCTTAAAAACACTTTAACTCTTTAACATCATCGATATCGAGCAGAATGTTCAACCGTGTGCGATTTTGAATACACATTACAAAGCTTTACACCTTTCTTGGGACAACCATCACCACCATTGGACTTTTTATGCCTTGAAACACACCTTGTCTGACAATTTCCTTTCCCATTACATCTGCCGGATGAGCGTATATGAACATTGACACAACTTCATGAATCTTCAATCTGGTGGAGCCTCTGAGATAATTTGGGCCCTTGCAGTAGACGGGATATGGAAATCCTGATTTGGCAAGAACTGATTCTGACAAGCTCAAGTGACACGTGCGCGAGCATCTTGCCCACTCATCTGCTCACATTCATGTCCTTTGAGCATTTTGGCGGATTTTGACAATTCCAGAAGGACAATGCGACGTTCGATGTATCAAGAATTGCTATTCAGTGGCCCCAGACACAGATTTTAGACACTTCAACGGGTCATCAAAATCCTGAGATATGAACATTATTGAAAATATCTGTGAGGCCTTATAACTTGCCATTTGGAAGAGATCTCGGCCACAACTCATTCCTATAGATTTGTCGACTGCTATGCAAAATTCATGATGTGGCGTTTTGCAGCCATTCTACTAGGTAGTGGTTTAGTTTAGTTTAATTTAGTTTAGTTATATTAACGTCCAGTTTAAAGCAACACGCGGGCTATTTTGGGACGGACCTCGTAATTTTGAACCAAGATCAGATGACGAGGACGACACCTGAACTGGCACACCCCTCTCCACACCACACCAGTGGGAGGACGTTTGGCCTGACAGATTTAACGTGCAAGAGACCCCTTCACACGACGGTTCTTCGGTGGAATCGAGTCTCGAACCTGAAACCCTCCGGTTCCGAACCCAAGACCTTACCACCAGGCAACAGCGGCCCCCTACTAGCTAGTGGAGCATCTACAATCTACATGGTATAAAGTAGATATACCAGTTTTTCTAGTTTTTCAGTGTATATTTACAATTTTTTTTTCAAAATATAAGAAAAACTACAAACGAATACAAGAGTCTTTATTAATGCGATGCAGGCCCATCTTTGGTATGTAACACAATTCGGATTCTCTTGAGAATCTATTCATACTGAATACTGTTCAGAGGAATATTGTATCATTTTTCATGGAGATATTGTAAATGTTCTAAAAGAGAGGGTTGTGGGGGATATCTATTCTGAATCGATAGCTCAAGTATAGATCATAATAATTCGATTAAACTGAGATCAAAAAATTGTGAGGGCTAAAGTAGATATTTCTTTTCATCCCCGTGTTATTACTGGACGACCCCGACCGCATGAATAGGAGCATTATCTTCCTAGAATTTTCTATCTACTGCAGGAAACTAAATTTGCATCATAAGATGGACTTGGTGAGCTGAAACTTATCTTCATCAATTTATCAAACTTATATTGCTTTCAAGTTACGAAAGGAATAGCAGAAAGTTCTGACATAGTTACCCAAACTATGATGGATATAACTTCATGGCTGAGAGTTCGAAAAAGACATAAAACTTAAACTGGTGTCCTTCGAATATGTACCATCCTGTTGTGGGGAAAAAGTGTAAAAGTTGATCCGTCTGACCATATAGCAGTTTTCTAATTAACAATAGACCAGATTTTGTAGTGTTGTCATAAGTGCAGACAACATTTGGCATTAACATCTGTGACAAGTGGTTTGGGACTGCTGCTTTGCCGCGAATGCTCTGTTTATGAAGATGTTTCCTAAATAATTATTGAAACAGGAGATTGCCGATACAAAATGAATTTTGAGTCACTTTTACTGTCGTCGTTTTCTTTTTTGAAATTACAATCCGCTTTTAGACACATAGGTTTCTTTTACACATCTTCTAATTTTGACCACTTTTTTGGTTTGCCAACTTTTCTTGCCAATTTGTGAGCACGCTTCCATGACTTTAGACACAGACTAAAAGCTGAGATATTTTAATCACAATTGATCTAATTAGTTGGGCTCCACAGTTTGAAAATTTGCGAGGTCTCATATTTTAAGCTTTTGATAAAATCCTAAGATGCATACAACTTCTTTAAAGCTACCTTTTACAAATCATACTACTATGATAGATACTTTTTATCTTAAAAATGGAAGATAAGATACATTACGAAGCGCATTCTTAAATGTCACTTGTATGCGCAGATGTTTCCATGGTTTTGACAACCACCTTTATATCTAGAGTTTGATCAAATGCACCCGTAACTTTCGATTCATACATTTTTTTAAGTTTATATAAAATGTCTGAGCTATCTGGTTTTGAACTGCGACATGCACAGAATTTGATTGAATTACCTGTGTGCACAAAAGCAAGGGCAACTTCTGAGTTCAGAAACTGATAATGCTGCAAAAAAAGTATTTCTCTAAAAAATACAATTGTAATGCTGTTCAAAAAGCAACTTTACCTCAAAAAAGCTCAAAATCTTTAATTGTATTTTTGTAAATTACTGCCTTATCTTTTTACAGTGAGTGTCTTTTTAAAAATAGGATTCTGCATTAAAGCAAATGGATTGCTGCAGGAGCAATGAAAAAGTAAAACCAAAGAATATTTAAAGAGAAAATACAAAGGGAAAAATCAAGACAGCATAGAAGAGATACGACAATACAATAATAATAACAAGTTGATGGTGCACCTAACTTAAAAGGGCCCGGGTTGGAAAATTGAATTCGGCATGAAGTTTAGTTTAATAATAGTAGGCTTTTAGAATGTTCATTCATTAAAATATTAAAGTCCTATTAAAGCGCAATAGTCAACCGATTTCGAGAAAATGGCCAGCAAACTTTCATCATTGCTTATATACTAATAATATGCCACCGTTGAGCATCCGGATGACACAGTCAGGAAGGTTTAATTTAGTATTCAAGAGACCTGCGCTAGGTCCTGGAATAGTAATTTTTTTTATTTTCTTTCTAAATTAATTCAAATTAAAAATTTGCAAATAGCCTCGATGAATAGGTTACTTATTTATATGAAAAAAAAATAAATGTTTTTTTTTTTTTTTTGCTTATGTTTGAATTTTTTTATTTCTTGACTATTAAGTAATTGAAGAAAGGTTATTGAAAATATCGATCCGTTTTTCTTTTAATAATTATAAAAGTTATTTAAATAAATTAACAACACGCAGACAATGCATATTAATGCGTAACTCCAATATAATGCAAAAATAAATGCCCATTCACCTAATACTTGAATCATAATTTTTTTTAATCAGGGAAAATAATCACAAATATAGCTTAAATTATGATAAAAGTTAATTATAATTTATGACATCATAAAAATATTTCATTAATTTTGTTTATACATAGGAGAACCATAATGGTAATTGCCGTAAAAATGCTGGAAACAGGATATATTTTGATGTCTAGCACAATTGATAAATAATGATAATAAAAGGATTAACTGGGAGACAAACTTCATTTGCATTTGAAAAGTATTTGTCTTTCTTTAGAAAAATCAGAAACATACCAAGCAACCGTATCATTTTAGTAAAAAAATTTGGACTCTCTGCCTGCGCATTTCAGAACTTAGCATCTGCTCTCTATTTTTTTTTCTTTTCAATTATTGAAAGCGTTTGCTGATATATTTAATGATTTATCAGGTATTTTCATTAAATTCCAATATAAATACAACCTCACTGAGTTATAAAAAATAATTTGTCATTTTTAAAATCCAGAAATTTAAAACAATTATTTTAAGAAGATACTAGTTATTAAAATATTTTTTCAATGTTAAAACTGCATTTATGATAAACCGTGCTCTAATAAAATTATAATTCAAGTACCACATGAATGGACAGATTTTTTGCATTAAAAAATTTGCAATTGATGCTATCTGCAGTTTACTAATTTAATCCATATACTTGTTACATGTATAAATTTCATTTATATTTATAATTGTTTTTCTTTTAAATATTTAATAATAAATTAAACTTGAAGATACAAAACATTTATTTTTCAGAATAAAAATGAGTATCATATTAATTAAAACCATCTTTAAAATGCTAATTTAAGTAGTTTTGAATATTTTTGAAAAGAGCATATAATCTTATAATTATTTTTCTAAAAATTAAATTATATAAAACATAAATTATATAAAACTTATGAATAAACATATATTTCTGGATAAAAATAAAAACTATTAATACAAACCTGTTGTAAAATGTTTATTTAATTTGAAATAATTTTGAAAGAAAAAAAATAAGAAAATTAGCCCAGGACCAAACTCCGGTCTAACAAATTCTAAGCCAAAGTCTTACAGTCCGGATATTCAACAACGGTAACACATTATTAGTACTAAAACAACGCTGAAGGTTTGAGAACCATTTTATTGAAACTGGTTGGCTTTTACGCTTAATATTCTATTGTATGAGCATTCTAAAGACATACTGCCATTATACTAAATCTCAGCCAGAGCTCAATTTTCCAAATCGCGCCCTCCATTTGTTAGTCTGTCACTTCGAACAGCCCAGCTACTACTGAGATGAATGGGAGGAATTTTTCTTTTCCACTTTTAACTATTGGATAATGAACGCATTTTGATATCTGGTCTCTGTATCATTCCAACTCATGTATCACTTGCAATCCCATTTCTCAAACCAAATAATTATTCTTTCGACAGTGTCATAGTAATTTATGAGAAGAAATATCAATCACCTTTGAACTTTTTGCATAAATTCATTGAAAAAAATGTGCTTTCATAAAACACAAAGCCAAAATTATTCAGTTATTTTGTTGATTATATTAAAAGATATTAAACTGTATTAAATGTAACGTCATTAAATATTCAATATTGCATTGAGAATTTGTCAAATTTCACCAAATCTCAGTCATGTAGATAAAGTTAAAATGTCTCAATCTCTTCTAAAAGAAATTTTTATCAGTAACCCAATTGGCTTTCAAAAGACCATTAATTGGCAGTTTTATGACCGGTACGGAAATGTCTCTTACGGAAAAGCCATAAAATCGCACAAACGAGTTTCTTCATCAGTTTATGTCGAGTCCTCTACATGACGTCATTTTCAAAACTTAATTCTAAAACATATTCAAGCCCATTCAACAAAATCTATAAATGGACAAAGATGAAACCGAAATTCCCACCTAATTAAACAAAACCTAAAAATAGACAAGAGAGTGGAGTGCAAATAAAAGATTTTATTTGTCAGAATTTTCCTGAATTTTATTCACTTGATATACTTTTATTCTTGTTTTTAATCCAAGTTTTTTTTTACTTCATTCAGAATCACTTTGTTTTGGGCAATAGAGTTTGCACATTTTTTTTCTCTTGTTACAAATTACGAAAAATTATTATAACCATTTTTTTTTAGCGTTAGAGAAGAAAACATCCTGTTTTTGTGATTCACTTTAGAGCTTTTTCAGTTGGTAAAGATTTCAAATTGTTTTAATAGCCAATTTATCCAGTTTTATATTACTTTTATAAGTTTAAGAAATGTATAGAATCACTACAAAACAGGGTCCCAAATGACGTTTAATAGAGGAAAATCGCAAAAATATAGGAATTCGGAGAACGGTTAGAAACTTAAAAAAATTAATTTAAAAAAAACAATGTTTCAACTGTGAATGTTTTAGGTGAAAGAGCAAACTTAAAAGTTTTTCTTCATGCTGGCAGCATGCGAATTTGATTGTCTAGGGCAGGGATGGGGAACCTACGGCCCTCCGGAAGGTTCTATCCGGCCCAGCGGATAGAATTTTAATTTGCCGGTCAGAGGAAAATTAAAAGAAATATTCATATATTATATATCCATTTCTACTTTGATTAAATATTATATTTTTTCTTCTTTTTTTTCAAAGAGCTGATAATCTGTTTACATTCTCTATTTTTGTTCTACAAAACATAAATAGAAGGAAATAGCAAACACAGGCAGTTTTCAATCGGTAAAGTGTTAAAAGCGGAAGTTATTTTTAGTTATAGCTGTAGATTGGTGCCAACAAGCGTTATCTTTTTCTTGTGAAGCAGACATATGGGAATTCAATATAGGTGAATTAGACCTCACATGTGGCAAACTGCGCATTTTAAGCTCCATCTAGCGGCTTTTTCTTTTGGTGCGAGTTCTAATATTATTGATTGCGTGTTGAAAGATTGTGGACATACAGCGTCATTGTGAATTGTGGTGAAATTATTAAAAGTCTAGCGTAGCTAGTGCTTGTTTGGGTTATTCGTAAAATATTTCAACCCCAAAATGGCTACTAAAAAACGTAAAGTTGATTCAGAGTGCCGCGCTTTTAATGATGAATGGACATGGAAATATTTTTTTTTTTCAGTTGTAAAAGATAAACCAGTGTGTCTTATCTGCAATGAAGCTGTAGCAGTCTTCAAAGAATATAACATTTCCCGTCATTTCTCATCTAAGCGTAAGAATTCCAATTACGAAGCAATGTCCGGATATTAAAAAAAAATGCAGAAAATCTTTGTAAAAAATTATCAGGCCGGAAAAATTTTTTCAAGAAGGTAAACAGTATTCAAGAAGCAGCTACATAAGCAAGTTACATTGTAGCATACAATATTGCTAAAAATAATAAAGCTCTCAGTGATGGGGAGCTCGTTAAACAATGTATGCTCCAAGTTTGTGATGTTTTATGTCCAGACAAGAAAAATAATTTTGAAACTGTAAGCTTATCTCTAAAAACGGTGACTTCTAGAATGGAAGCCATCGATAAAAATTTGGCATCACAATTAAAATCAAAGATTGGCCAGTTTAAATTTTGTTCCATAGCTATGGATGAAAGCACTGATATAAATGATACTGCTCAATTAGTATTATTTATAAAAAGTGTTGATGAGAACTTTGAAATTATTGAGGAACTGGCGTGCATGCGTTCTTTAAAGGGAACTACAACGGGATATAATATTTTTCGTGAATTTCAGGTAGGGCTTTTAACTTTGAAAGTGCCTATAACAAATATATGTAATATTACGACCGATGGAGCACAAAATATGACAGGAAAAAAATCTGGATTTCTTGGACACTTTAATCAAAACTATCCCGGGAACAATGTTGCTTTTCTACATTGTGTTATACATCAAGATGCTCTGTGTAAATCTGCATTGAATATGAAACCCGTGCTTGATACAGTCGTGAAGCTTGTAAATACTATTCGATCTCGTGGGCTTACTCGTGGGTTACGAGATTTTCTTCAGTCAGTGCAATTCGAATACTCTGATGTACTGTATTACCCAAAAGTAAGGTGGCTTAGTGCAGGATGTGTTTTCGAGCGAGTTTGGCAGCTGAAAGACGACATTGTGTCGTTCTTCCATGAGAAACAGTGTTCTGCGGAGTGCGAAATGTTAGAAGATACAAAATGGCTTTCAGACTTTGCATTTTTCACAGATCTTCTTTGTCATATGAATAACTTGAATGTCAAGATGCAAGGAAAAAATCAATTTATCGATGATATTTGGTCACATCTCAAAGCTTTTAAACTAAAACTTAATATGTTTGCTGGGCAGCTAAGTAAGAACGACTTATCTCATTTCCCGAGGTTTAATTCAATACCCTCAGTAAATGAAGAGAACCTTAAGAATTATGAAGATAACTTGAAAAAACTGCATTTTGAGTTCGAACGCAGATTTCCAGTGTCATTCAAGCAGAATTGGATATTTTTACCATGCCATTCAACGTAAATTGCGAAGCAGTGAGGTCAGATTTGTAGCTTGAATTAATTGAGTTGCAATCTAACAATCATCTCAAGCAATTGTTTCTAAATATGCCAAAGTTAGAGTTTTACAAATCATTATCGAAAGTAAGTTTCCCAAATTTAATATCTCATGCCCAGAAAATCAGTGCTATATTTGCTTCATCTTATATATGTGAACAAGTGTTTTCAACTATGAAACTTAGAAAGAATTATTTCAGAAGTAGACTGACAGATGAGCATTTAGCCTTGTTCCTTAGAATCAGTACATCTCACTTCGAACCTCAATATAAGGAACTTTTAAAAATGAAATTTCAATTTCATTCATCTCATTAATATATTAAATTGTAATACTCGTATATTGCTTTTAAAATTTTAGAAAAATTCATCCTGGCCCGCCAAACTTTATTTTTTCGATTTATGACCCACGATCGAAAAAGTTTGCCCATCCCTGGTCTAGGGGGTCGTAAATTACTGAAAGTGGAAAAGGAGTTTAGAACCCATATTTGAAAAATATTAAAATTTGTAGGAAAATAAAAGCTTAAAAATGTAAGGAATTTTATAATCTATAATTTTATATAAGCGTGTAGTGTGAGAACTGAGGAGTTTTAAAGACATTTAAGAAAAACTAAATGGGGACCGAAAACATCACTGCAACATCAGTACCGATGTTTGCTGAGAGCATTGTCAAATTCGAAAGATAAATTCAGAACAGTGAAAATAAATATTAAGCTGATGAAAAATTACCAGAAAACATAGGGGCACAGGTAACGTTTATTGTGAAAATCACAAAAACAGACGTTAAAAAGAACGTGTTTGGCCAAGAGAAAGGCCGTATGGGTGCGAGGATTAAAAACAAGGGAGTCTAGAAGAAGCCTTCTGGTATGTAAATTTTTCATGTTTTGCAGAAAAATATCAGCGGTGAGCAAGTTTTCATTAGTTGGCATTGTAGAATTAATGGTAATTATACCTCATTCGTAAACAACAAATCAAGTTTCACGAATGCAACTAAAATGTGTTGGTGCTCCATCATGCATTAACCAAATATTCTGCTTTGCATTGTCTATGCTCCCTGCAGTAAATCATGAATGTGTCGCAAGAAAACCAAGTACTGTGTGCCGCTAAGGTCTCCATAGATGACTCTGTCCAGATGTTAATATTAATCTTGTGTTGTATGTTCGAAGGGATAATGGTGTGTTAATGATCAAATTTTCGCATTATGCATGCTAAAGACACCTTCTCTCGTAAAGCAGGCTTCATGTGAAAATAAAACTCTAGCAGAAAAGTGAGCATGTTCCTGTGTGGCATCAAGCATCCAAAGTGCGAACTCCAGCCGATTTGCGTTTTCCACTGAATAAAAGTTCCTGCAACCCTATATTTCCTGGTAATGCCTGTTTTCCTTGCTTTTAATTTATCTTTCGAATATGCCAGCGCTTTCTGCAAACATGGGTACTGATGTTGCAATGAAGTTTTCTTGTCTCCATTGTAATTACTCTTGAATATCTTTAAATCTCCTTAGTTCTCACATTACAAGCTCATATCAAATTATAGAATATAAAATTCTTTATATTTTCAACCTTTTATATTTATTTAAGTTTTAATATTTTTGCAGATATGGGTTCTCAACTACTTTTTCGTTTTCAGTATTTACGACCCTTCAAGATAATCAAATTCGCCTGCTACCAACATGAAAAAAAATGCTTTTAAGAATGCACTTTTACTTTAACAAATTCATTGTTAAAACACTATTTGTTATTTTTTTTATTAATTCTTTACAGTTTTCAACAGTTCTCCGACTCCTTATAATTTTGCGATTTTCACCCACTAAACTTTGATTGGGACCCCATGTTGTATGATGATTATCCTATCTATGACTATTATTACCCCTCTGAATTTGTCGGTTCAATTCGGCAACATATAGTATAATAAATGAGAAAATTCAAGTAAGAATACAACAAAAAGGGTAACAATCGCGTGTAGACCAGAATTAAGAAAAAAAATCTAAACGGATGCACACATATCTAAAACAGATGAAAAAAAAAGGGCAAGAAAAGATATAAAACACATCAAAACGAATGTACAAAAAGCTGTAATGCAAGGAGCTCAGGAAATATAACATGAATCCAGATGGAAATAAAATATAAAGTAGAATCTGAAACATGGTGATTGACCTATTAATTGTTGTTTCTTTTGGCACTTGCCGTCTCTTGTTTTAGCATCGCCAACTAGACCCAAAAGCACGAATTTCCCACACACGCATCACTTATTCACTTGCACAACCACTTTTTACAGGAGGGCACATCCACGTGTCTAACAGATAGAATAGAGGAAGAACAACCATGCCCGAACCGGGACTCGAACTCAGATCACGGGGTAGACGCGCTAGCCTTATGCCAGGAAACCAGCACCCATTAATTGTTTATTAGTGAATTAATGAATTATTTCCGACCGTATGGTAAATTAAACATCTTCTGCAAACAGTGTCGAACAATTAAATAAAAATATACGTCCTTCACTCAAATGCTATTATAGGTCAAATCGATGAGGAAAGATAAGTAAAATGATGCAAAGCTGTGACACGATATAAGTAATTTAAATGAAAAGTGAAAATAGACCAAGATAAATCAAATATGAAAATGCATTGAAGATTTTTAAAAATGAGGAAATTATATATTATATACAAGAAAAAGGAATAATATTTAAGACACCGTCCTCTTACGGGATGTTTACCAGATAAAATACCAGATGTCTATGATGTATTGAGACTTTGGTGCATGTTTATGAGTATTGCCAGGTGAGAACAAAGAACTTTTAGACGTGTGAAGTAATGATAATGATAGAATAACAATATTTGATAAAATATAAGAAGGAAAGAAATTAAAACTAATTTCTAAAACTAAATGATAAAGGTTTTATTATTTTAAACCTTTGCATTTTCGCCAAAAAAATGTTTTTTCTGAAGTTGAATAATGGACCTTCTTGATTTGACTGACTCTTCAGCAATTAACAATTGCACTCACATTACTCTAACATGCAATCCTTTAACTACATCCGAAACTCATCAATTAAAAATTCGGAGATAAAAACGGAGATATTATTGATAACAAAGTTATCAATTTAGTGCTTGATTTGATTTTTCAGCGATTTTATTTCATTAAATACTTTATTAATCCTTATGAACTGATTAGCGTAAACAGCTTTTTTAAAGGACACCTTTTATAAATAAGTAAAAAGATTACTTAAAAGGAGAATAATATTTCAAAGGTGAAATAAAACATTTAATTAAATTTAAAATAAGGAAAAATTTATAAACTATCGTACATATGTATAAATTCATTACAGATGGTTTACAATCACAATTCTTGAATGCAAATAATTTTGGAGAAGATGCATTCTAAAATTCCCCAAAAATACTTTCAGTTTAATAGGCAAATTCTTTATGAAATGCGAATCAAGGAAAAGGACATTTTTATAATTTTATTCCGTGTAATCCTTTTTTTTTTTTTCATTCTTAAAATTGTACTTCAATTTCTGTTTTTTCATCATTTATTGTTCTCCTGAGATATCCATTCTAATAATAATGATATATAACAGATGTTCCATTATCCTAAGCTGCTCTCGACTACCCAAAGTTTTTTCAAAAACAGGAAACAATTGATGTTAAACATCGATGATTTATTATATTTATCTATTTTCGAACACATCCTGTGAATCATGAGGAATTCAACCTTTCACTTTATCAATGCTTTCAAATGAACTAAATATATTGACATTGGTTTAGTTTAGTTTTTTAAAGCAGCACTAGAGATATTTTGGGACGGAACTCATAATTTTGAACCGCGGTCAGATGACCAGGTCGTCACCTGAGCTAGCAGCCCCCTCTCCAAACTTAAACACAATACCAGCATTAGGACGCTTGGTCCCGACGGATTTAACGTGCACCAGACCGACGTACACAGCGGCTTTTCGGTGGAATAAAGTCTCGAACATTAAACCCCCGGTTTCGAAGCCGGGACCTTATCGCCAGTCCGCCGCAACTCCATATCGACATCGGAGTATATTCAATAAATATGATGTTTATCACCCCTAATATATCAAACACTGGTTAACAGAATACGAATTTGATGTGCCGCAATTCACCTTTCTTGCAAATTTGCCTAACATCATTCAGAAATTTTCATAAGCTCTGTCAAGGAAAATGTTGCACATCCTTAGTCACGAGTGGAAGATCGCTTAGATTGATGGATGGGAAGATGAAAAGGATTGTAGATATTATCAGACCGCATGCTGACAGTATATCCCTTTATATTCAACCTGCTTTTAAAACTTGAAATTTTAAATCATAATTATTATTTAAAATCTTATTTTCGTAATTTTTTGCGTGTTTATATTACATTCGCAGATTATTTTACTGAAAGTGTTATACCAATTTCACCAATAAATGCATAAGATGTATATACAACAGATCTAGAGATCTTGATTGGCACTTTTAAATTATTGAATTATTCATAATTTTTCATGAAGGCTATATTCATGCTAGTTGATACTACTTTTAAATGTAACATGCTGAACTCGTTATTTATTTAAGTGTTCAATCAATCTAAGTCAAATATAATTAGCATTGTTAGCGATATCAAATTTTGTTTCCATTCCTTTGAATTCTACCATCAAGAATAAACTGTTCCATTTTTACCTGCACTTATGCAGATACGATCATAAGTCTCAAACATACTGCAATTCTCTTATGTTAAAATAATTACTTTCAATATTTCAGTGCATAGATTGATATCTGTACAACTGAAACATAAATATTCAAACAATCTGTTCATCTAAATAATTTTCCAAATATACGCTGTTAGTTATCGTACATACGCTGTTAGTTATCGAATTAAAAACATACTTTAATGCAGAAAAATATATTAAAAGAAAAATAATTTGATTCATTAACTTAATTTAAAAAACAAAATATTTCAGACAGGCAGAATTAAATATTTGGAAAGTTTGTTTTTAAAAACCGAGCATTCATTTTAATTCAAATAATATAATTGGAATCTTTTCTCATGAGTATTATCTATGAATAATTTTTCCAACATTTAGAGCTTCAATTTCAAACTATTTCAGTTCATTTTAGAGCTTCCTGTTTCATACTCTTAAGTAAAATGCAGCACCCATGAAATTTCAAATTTAGCGCATTAAGTGCCAAGCTTGATTAGACATTTCTTTTATTGACGTTTAGCCCATGGTATCCGATTTCACTGATGTATTGTTTGGTTCTAATATTGATATAATAATACATGTAATTTTTCTGGAGTATATATTTATGGCAATCTGCAACCATTTAAAAATGCGTTTTCTTCTATCAGTTGTCTGTGGTTTGAGTTATAATTGAATAAGCAATTGAATTTTTTAGAAGTCATATTTAGATCTAGTGCTTTTATGGTTCCCGAAATATTTATGAATATTAATAGAAAAACATAATTATTTAGTATGTATGTCATCAATCAACAGTGGCTGACGCTATTTGGATGGAAAGTATACAATCAATCACCGATGTCTAAAGTGGTCCAAAAAATATAGTGGCCAGTGACTAATGACATCTAAAAGAAAAGTGTGCTGTCAATCACTGGTGACTGATCAGGTCCGAGAGGAAAGCATAATATCAGTCACTGGCGATTGACATGGCGCTTAATTTTTTGGGCAGGGAATATAAAAAAGGGTACACAATTTTTTTAAAGTAGTACTTTAAAAAAACTCATAAAAAACATAGAAATACGAAGAATCATTATTTCATATAAAGCAAGAGATAAAATTGATACGATGAATATTCTACCTTTGTTAGAAGCTCCAAGAATACATAAAAACAAACGAACAAAATTTTTTGAAACATTAAATAAAAGTCATTTACTTAAAACCATCATAAAATAAAAATTTATATTGCCACATAAATTTGGGAACAATATATAAAATGTACAAATGATTAAAATATTTTCGAAAGATCTATATATTTTATTTTGAAATTGCTTTTGATCAAAGACTTTACAGAATGAAAAATTAATACAAATAGAATGGCGAATTGCTTTATGATTCATTATAAACAAAAAAAAAAAAAGCAGGCAGAACCACAGAGCTCACCTCAGAAAGGAATCGTGCCCAAGTGACACGATATTCTTCCTGAATATGTTGAAAGAATTGTACTTATATCTAATAATTTCGTGAATCATAAAATTTTTAACAGCTGATGAGATACTCATACAAGCTTATATACTTCAGAATATGTAACAAATGTTGCATTAAAAATGTTTGCTTTGTAAAATATTCGTAAACTTGATCTTTAGTCACTCTTAGCATTATTGGCGTAGTCAGCGCCAATTCAAAGATATTCTTTGTTACAGAATATTCTTTTATTTCCACACACACAATTGGATAAAAGACACTTATGAAAGATTCAGAAATATTGCATATAGATCGAAAACTAACTTTCGAAATGCATTGACATTCTGCTAATATTTCTTTGTAATTTTGAAAAAATCGAACTTGATACACTTAAATTGTTCAACCAAGTGTCAATTATTAACCTAATGATTTCCTAAACAATATTTTATTTTACAGATTTATTTTTATTGGAAAGATTGGAAATATATTTGTATCTATTTTTAAAGAGAAATTATCAGAGAATCACTTATCGATCAGCCAATGAAATAAAATTGGTATGCTTCCATACAGAAAGAATACGAAAAGAATAAAAAAAGCAAATTTTCAATTCTCAATGCATGCAGCTCATTTAATTCTTCAAAATTTTTTCAGCATTATTTAATTTAATGCAACAGAAAGCTTACAAATGCCTTGCTGTATTTTCAATAATACCAGCAGTCATCATGGATATTACTTGTATAATCAAAATTGTATTGCATCATTTATTTATTTTTCTTCAATTTCAATTAATTTTTACATAACAAGGTCTGTACTTGGCTTTTATGACAATAGTTTTATTTTAATAATTAAACTTTTATATCACACACAAATTAGGTAGGACACACTGGATTATCTAAAACTAAACACTGGATTATCCAGTGTTTTTATTTACAAATGACAAAGCCTCGGAAGTGCTCCATTTTAAAAGTAAAGTGCATGGTAATTTTGGAAAAATTAAGTAAATGAGGCAAAAGTGCATTTGGCACGTTTTTTTTAATAAAAATATTTCTGCTTGTCCATCTATGCTAAAGACTTGTGTTTTCAAATGGGAATAAAATAGTAAAAGCACTTTCAGCAATGAAAAGTAAATAAATATTTAATCTGATATTTCCATAGTGTTTCTGAAATAGTGAAAAGTTTGCTTGAAAAAAATACTTACTTGTACTGTTGTCAAGATTCTTCAAACTGGACAGTAATGCAACTACGAATAGCTTCATAGGGGAACTGTAAAACCGACTTTCTGGTATAGTTGATGACGCCGCCATTCAGAATCGCTGCTCTACTGCACTTGCAATCTACGTATCGTTCGCGAAATGCGACTGCCACATTTGGCGAGGGCTCGGCTGCTGTCCAGGTATAAAGCAGGTGGTTGCTGAATTCCTTATTGACATGCTACTGACTTTTTCCGCTTCCTTGCACTTCATTCGGAAAATTGCTTTTCACATTCCGATAGGAAATATATCTTTAAAAGGATGCTGAAATTCATTTATGGAATTATCATACGCAGTAGTAATTGCAACTACTTCAATTGTAAGCAAAAGTGTTCGTTTTAGGAAAGTTATGTAATAAGTAAGATTAAATGGATGAAATACTGATAACATTATTTTTTGTTTACATATATCATTTATATATGATATTCATTGCATACAATGGTTACCAGGGTTGTTTTTTTTTAGTTCTGTTTGCTACAAATTCATTTCTTTAAATGCCAATCCTTTGTTTAAAAAATAGGATGGTTTTGATTCTTTTTATACTTCTTAGGAACAATTACCTTAATATTTCCTATTTATTATCAATTCTTATTTTCAATAATATATGAAAGTTGAGTAAATTCTGATTTGGAAATAAAAAAATTTTAGCCCTACAAATCTCATCAAAACTCAAGAATGAGAAACTCAAGAATTATCGGTTTTCTTTTTAAAGAAAGAATTCATTTCATGTTAAAAAGAGAGAAATGTATTAATATACGAGCTCTTTCCTTGCAAATGCTGACTTTATTTCACGGTAGAATACCGCAATGCATTATATTTTCTCCCAAAGTAAATCAAGGGGAAAGGAAATTAACCTATAGCTGCATATGAGATGCTGATATCTCTGATTTATAAATGACAACTAATCCATACCGAACCGTATGATACAGGGCATCCGATACCTTAAACTTCTGATCAATAGGTGCTAGCCTATCGCCTATAGCCTGTTGCTAGTCAGTGAATACAGGAGTCTCTGTTTAAAAAGGGCGCTGTAATTCCAACCTACTCTTTTCTTATTTTCTGTTTAATGATTGTTAATGAACGTATTGCTCTTGTTCGTTTTCAGGCAATAATTTCCTCCTTTCTAATGGATGGGAGGAGTTCGTGGGGACATAGTGGTAAGGTCTTAGCTTCGTGAACGGAGGATTCGAGATATGATCCCAGCGAAGAAAAGCCTTGTAAGCCTGTCTGATGCACGTTAAATCCATTAGGTCAACTGTTCCTCCCTCTGTTGGGCTGCGGACGCTAGGAGAGAGAGATACCAGGTAAACGTCGTCCTCGTCATCAGACTACAGTTCAAAATTACGAGGTCCAGTCAGAAATAACCCTCGTGTTGTTTTTTAAAAACGAGATGTTGATCTAACTAAACTTTTCTACTGATGGCAACCAACTCTCGTGAGAAGGGGAGTGTGTAGTTACGAGATTTTTAAAATGAAACTCACAGGAACAATGTGATTTTAGACGAAGCTATAACTTTTCTCCGTGTGACAGGGAAACAATGAATTTATGCTCGCTTCTAAAAATCTTCCATGCATAGAATTACTGAAATCTTTCATAAGACGACCCCTGTTATCCACCGGAGCAATTATGCTTCGACCAGCTTTGTAAAGCTGCGCAGCTTCCGATCAAGTCCTTGCAAATTTAAATAGAGATTTGTAGATGAAATTCGTGCTATTCGCATAGTTGGTGAAATACTGTTATTCGCATAGTTACCATCAAGCTCTTCTATGAAATGATGTCTTCACTTCCTTTTGATTTGCATTATTAGTTATCTTAGTTCGCAAGAGCCCCACCCTTTTTTCAAATATTGTATTGATAAATTACCTAATATTTTAAGAAATCATAATAAATTTCATTATATGATTATTTAGGACCATATGTTTAGTACCAAATAGGACGTTAATACAATTCTGTTTATCTGCTGAAATCACTTGATCAAATTGAACTAGTATTCTCAACTGCTTACTTATCCTCACGATATCACATCTCACTCAGCATTCACATATTCTATATTAAATAATTTAACTCCCAATTCTTTTAAAAATGCTTCATATATTCTTTATATCAACATAAATTTCCGATAATGGTAAATCTGAACAGTTTCTTCAGACTCACTCTCTTTGAAAATTTTTCATCCTTGAAACATGCTGCTATACATGCTCTTGGGATTTTATCCAATGCATCTAAAAGAGATTTCATAGCTTCGTCAATATTCTACTGCAATATTTTGTTGTATGTTTAATGAGTTCCTAACGAAAATAGTACGACCTTTTTGCTTCATCAATTTTTAATTTAAAGTTTTAGTGAAAGCTTGCGTGATTTTAAACGGTTTCAATGTAGGCTTTTTGTATCTTTAAAGTAAGTTTGTTGATGTTTCATTGTAAATCTTAGCGAATCTCCTTATATGAATTGTGTTTTTTACAATTTATTTCAATACCCCTGGTCGTTTTCTACAAAAGTGAATGTACCTATTTCTGCAGGTGATATGGTATACCAAGTAAAAAGCTGCCTGCTTGTGGACCGCGATCTGAAATTGACATTCAATTATATGTGTATTACTTCTTCCTCAAGAGATCTGCTAACCGTCAAGGTAAAGACTTCCATGGATAAACGACAGTAAATGATTGAGATCAGACCTACAAAAAAAGAGTATAAATGAAGCACTGAAAATGCTTCCTTGCAGGATACCTCAGTTTGAATAAAAATTCCAAATGTAAAGTTAAAGCTTTGAGATAAGAAAATTCATTAAAAGATGTGAGCAATTCTCTTAAAGCCATTACTAAAAGTTTAGAAAGCCTTTATCATTAAGTAAAAATGTAGAAAGTGCCATATTGCCATGTACGGTCATATGCCACATACTTTTTTCGATATGGATGAAAACAAAGAAAAGGTGATTACTTCAGACAAACGTGTTGTGAATATGAGTTTTCAGAAACATCATATCATCAAAGGTTAATGGTTCTCTACGGAAAAACTAAGTCAACGGGAGATTCCTCCTTGTTCCTCTAATAAAAAATTAAGACAAACATTGGCCATATAATCAAAGGTTTTCAAAGGCAATTGATCAGAGAAACTGGCCTGTGGTTATGAATAATTGATGGTTCTTCACCAGATTTTAGGTTTGGGATGGCACTAGTTTCAAGCCATTTTAAAGGGTGTTTTTTTCTCAGTTCAGATTCTGTTCAATAACTAATAGATTCAAAAGAGAAACTTTATTCACAAACCGAAGCATATTAAATGCTACGAATGTCTCCTTTCTCTATTTATAAATAGTAAGAAATATTTTTTATAAGGAATTGAGACTTCAAGATAAAAAAGGTTCTTGAATCAAGAGAGGAATTAAAAAACTTGATAAATACTCTTAGAAACTTAGAATTTGCAGTCAGTAATATTGAAGATATCATCAATAATTTTGCGAATGACTATTAACTATATACATTATAAAACAGAGATTTATAAATGAAAGAATTAAAACAGTTGCCAAATGGTTAGTCAAATTGGAAACGTTGAGAAATCAGCTTAAGGCAGGAGCTTCGGGGAAAATTCCAGAGAGTGGGAAATACAAAACGATATTAAAAAATTAATTTTAAAAAGGAAGAAACTAAATTTAAAGGTTAGTTAAACAAGCAAAAAACAGTGCTAAACATACTTCTTGGTAAAGATTACACAGAAAAATAATGCTGGATATAAAGTAATGGATATAAGGATATATAATAATGCTGGAAAAAGTGAAACAAAAACATAGAAAAGGATCACGTGTTAAATAATATCTTTAAAGATAATGGTATCTATACGACATAGATGGAAGAGGAGCAGACTATCTTAAAATCCAAAATTCCCACGAATTGGTCTCTAGTATCGATGTTAATGAATTGGTTTAGTTTAGCTATATTAACGTTCCATTTTAAAGCAACGCTTTGGCTATTTTGAAATGTACCTCCTTATTCTTCTGCCAAAGGCAAGGAAGGAGCCTTACAAAGTTTAGTTCGCATAGGCCCATATGTTTAGTCCCTGTCTGAAGTAAATTCTTGGGCAAACTTATCACAGGAAGATTGACATTTCTGGAGAAATTAGGATTTTAAACTCAAATGTTTGGATTTAGAAAATAATATGAGAACTACTCAACCACCTGAGTAAATTATGAATTCTATAATTCAATCCAAAGAAGAAAACTACAAATTTACATGGTGTCCTTGAGTATAGAAAACCATGAATAAATTAGTTCAATCAGCCGTAATGGCTTTTAATTCAATCAGTTGGAATGGCTTAAAAGTTCTTTAAAGAACATATCGTTTAACAGGACGGATATTAGATTTTTTAAACCTTTTTTTAAAATAATTATGCTTTACTAGCAAATAGGTAGAACTGGGATTATGAGTATGACAGGATTCCAGTATGTTATTTACAATAAAATGGAATCTTCAGAATAGTTTCTTGGAAGTTAAATCATAATTAAGATTTTAAGTTTTAAGAATTTAATAGCTGGTTATACTATCCTCTATATTATATTCTATGGAATGCATATCCAGGGATCATAAAAACATTTTGAATAGTATAAGGGAATCAAGTATATCCTTTAGAAGTAAAAGTTGAACAATTCGCTTTGGAAACCAATTTACTGGATTAAGCAAACAAAGGAAAACGCTTGACAATTTGTGCAATATCAATTTTGGAATGGTGCACAAAACTTCTTTACGTAGATTTTAATTTTTTTAGGCTAGCAAATATAATTTATTTTTCATATTCCTTAAAAAAACACATTTCAGCACACAAGTTTCTTATGCATGTTAAGTCTCATTTGGGAATTGCAATAATTCCTAACAACAAAGCTTGTTGCAATTTTAAATAATAATAAAAAACATTTCAGTTTGCAGCGATGTAAAGAAATAATATATTTTACTTTTTATTATTTTTCCTTTGACAGTTTTGTATATTTTGTAAAAGTTGGACTGAATAATTTTTCAGAGACTAATTTTAAAAAAATAAATTAAATTAACTCTAATGAGTAATTTTTTAGGATGAGCAACTAACTAATAAAGATTCGACGAAAATTTAAAGAAATTTGTGAAATACTTTCAGTTCGAATTAGAATCGAATATCAAATTTGTAATTCGGAAGTATTAATCGGAATCTTTGGCATTCTCTCCGCAGGTTTGGATCCAAAGTAGTTTATCAATAGAAAATACTTTCATATGCATTCCCAAGATACTTTAATAAATAATTGTTATTTTTCTCTTATTTTTTGTGTTTTTGTATGTTTTATCTAAATACCTAAATTTCCTATTAGACTGTGGTATTAGACTTCGTATTACTGTGTAGACTATGCTTAGTAATTCCATAATATGTTCTAGAAACTAATGCAGAAAATTATAATTAATAATTTTATTAAACTAAAATCATTCAAAATGATTTCATATTTTGCGGGAATTTCATTTTATATCAATTATCCTTTTTGTGACGTTATACGGTGGTGACCTGTGTTAAGAAATGGAGTTCAGGATCGTGCATTCCAGGCTCCAAAGCACAAAAGTTTCGTCGTATTCATGAACCTGTTGTACATTAAATACGAGACAAGGAATCAACAAACTTTTGTCGTTATGTGTGTTGGATAATTTAATGGCAATTCCATCCTTATCATCCGATTGCAATTTAAAATTCCGTCCTAAAAAAGTTCCGCTTCTTTAAACCAGGGAATTTATATAAGTAATATGAATGTTTTGCTTATCAGTGTCCAATTCTCAGAGACAAACTATAAGTGTATACTGAATTGGATATAGAATTAAATGCCTGTACTTTTTTCAGTCAATGGTTTGACAAGAGAGAAATCTAAATTTTAGTGTCTTAAACAAAAATTCAAAAAAGAATTGTTATAAAAATAAATAGTTAAAAAATCGCGAATTATCTAAATAATTAGCGATGTTTACAGAGCATTATGTGTAGTTCATTCAGTTTTTTACTCTTGTATCCAGTTTAATATCAGCTGAAATTGTTTTTTTTTTCAGGTACCATGTAGGTATCATTTTTCTTCCCGATAAAACTACAAAATTTACTTTATATCCACTTAGACAAATAAAATACTTGCATTTAAGGCGGTCTTAACAAAGTTAACACAATTTGGCATAACATCCGAATCATAACTGGGCATTTTAGTGCCCATGGAATAAGGAAAAACCGACATAATAAAATAATTGAGGAGCAAAACAGGTCACTTATTCTCTGGTAGAAAATATAATTTTACAAAATATAATTTTACAAAATATAATTTTACAAAATATAATTTTGCTAGTCAGTTTCATGTAAATGTTTACTTCTAAGAATTACATTCCAAAAATATATTTTTATGTCATATTTTATACATTTATTTTCAAAAAATTGCTATAATATGCTTTAAATTGGATGATCATATATAAATTACTGAATGAAATCTATATAACCACTATATTTTCACACATCTTTTTAATTATAAACCTAATTGTGTCAAAAATATCAATTCTAATTTAATGTGTAATAAAAGCTTTATTCATATGAATACATGAGATAATGTGATAATGTTATTAAGATAATGTGATATACAAATTAATATAAAAATAATGTGAATAAAAAATCTGCAATTTATTAAGCACTTCTATGATTATTTATTTGATTTATATAAGTTTATTTCCAATTATAAATTTTTAAATAATTCTTTCTCAGTACTTTGGTTTGTTTTACGATTTCTGACTGTTGTAAGACTATGAATACTGAACGAATACTGAATGAATACTCAGTCATGAACTGAGAATTCTTCTGGAAATCTAAGATTATATATTGAAGAATTACTGTGCCTCGAAAAAAACTGATACTTTTTTGGTTTACTTGGTTCTAGTTAATAGAATATTATTCAGGAAATGATTTAAAGTTTTTCTCCAAGATTCATGATAACTGGAAATTTATCAAATAAATGCGTTACTATTATTTTACCGAATCCAACTTCCAAAGTATAGATAGGTGACATAATAAATTTCTAGGCAAATATCAAAAACACGGTCATTTAAGAGAAACGAAGATGTCAGAAATAAATATTACATGCATTAAAAATTTCATCAAGAGCAAAGCAAGCAATATTTTCAATAACCTTTATAATGCAAAGAATTATAAATACTAGAGCACGAGACTTCTACCACAAATCCAATTATCAAAATATGTTAATAAATACTTCTTTATATCTCATTAGTGATACATTTTTAGCATTCTTTTAAGCCATTCACTTTTTTTAAACTAAAGTTTCAACCATAATATGCCTTCTGTTTCCATCCTGAGATCTAGAGAAGCCAACTCCTGAGATCATTCTTTATGTGAAAATAAGATAGCTTCGGTTTTGTCGGTTGAATTCCATTCGTTTACTCGTTTCTGATTATGCACTTCTCTCTTCCCCTGATATCTTGCCTTGTTGTCGCTTCATCATTAGTGAAAGACAACTTCCATCCCCAAAAATAAGGGTTAAGTTAACTGATTCTATTTCAGTACACACAAAGTTTGATCCAGTATCTATAAATTTAGGCGTACAGGACGAAGAGGTGGTTTTATCATACAGTTTACATCAAAAAACTTCATTTTCGAGAAGGGACTTAAAGTTTTGTGGAAGCAAAATTTTGGGCTACTAAAGATCTGCTTCTCTTGATTAGCTTTGATAAAACTGGTCCTTGTGATAGTGACGTGCCTATATGAATGAATGGACACGTTGTGAGAAATGAAGAAATTCTATTCTTTTTTTATATCCTCTTTGAAGTACTCTGTGAAAAGTGGCTTTAAAAAATTAAACTATTGTGCAATCATAAATACGGATGGTTGCTAGAATAGCGACAATTATCAAGTTCATTTATGAGAAACTACATTTCAAATGAAAGAATTCTTGCATGTAGTTAATGCAATCTTGCGTGTAATTCCATACGCTCTTCTGTGATCTTCAGACCCTCCCTGAACTAATCAACAAATTGACAGAACGATTTCCAGGTGCTGCATAGAGAAATATCCAAAGATGTTATGATTACCACGTGATATTAAGTGCATTTTTCTTTGGTTCACCTTCCTTCTGGGTGTATTAATCATTGAAATATTTTCCAAAAAGCGTAACGTATTTGAAAGTTTACATAATCTATATGAAGTGTTTTTGGTGAATCCGGTATTAGGATCATGGTTACTTATTACTTTTTGATTTCTAGTATCCTTTCATGGAAAAGGTCAGTAAAAATATACTTTAGTCCTTGGAAATTTCAGCATTGTTGAAAATGATTGTTTGGCGAATGGAGAATAAAAAACCAAACTTCATCCATAAGAAAATAAATATTTTATTAATAATTACTTCCTGTTGCCAACGCCAAATGTACTTGAATTCCAAGAACTCCTGTTGCCAACGCCACATGTTTTATAGAAGCGGACTATTATTTACAATTTTTAAAAGAAAAATTTTTGTTCTCAAGTGCAAAAATGGAACTTCATTAGATTAAGGAGAAACAAGATCATTTATTTTATTTTGATAAAAGGATGTATATCTCACTTAAAATTGCTACCTGAATTCCTAATTTTTTAATAATTATATTTTAGTACATTTGTTGACTTACCCATAGTTTGGTCTTTAATTTCTAAAATAATACTTTTTTTCATAAATAGTCTTTAATTTCGTTTAGACCCATTATTGATTTGCATGTGCAATGAAATTTGATATAAATAGAGAATAATCACATGCCTCTTTTAAATAAATTCATAACTTTATTTTCAAATGCCTCCTTTAAATATATGCATAACTTTATTCCTATAATATTTGTGTCAGTGTTCTTTGGTGTATAATTAGTATCCACCTGGATTAGTCAGTGAACTTTGGAATATAAGAAATCCTGAAGGTTTAGGCTGGTAATTACTTTTAAGGTTGCTAATTACTTGAAATTCCACTTATTATTCCTGATAAAAAATTTAAGCCATAACTTAATATAAAAATATGAAATAATATGTCATATTTTATGGATAAAATATTTATAATTTAACTCTCACTGTATTCTCGGCATCTCTTATTTTTGTCTAACTGCTTTTCAAACTTTGGTCACCTTCAGGAACTGAAGAACGAAAGGCTTAGAAAAGTTTCCTCCTTTTCTTTCCTTTAAAGAATTCGAAAATGTCAATCCATAAAACAGATTTATAAGTTTTGTAAAACAAGTTACAACTAAGATTTTTCGTAAGTACATGTAATTAATTATTCTACATATCACTACATTAGAATAAAACTTCTATGCGGTATATTTTTCTGTAACTATATATTTGACATAAAAATACCAGCAAAATATAAAAATCTTCCTATTATGATTTTTTTTCATTTAAGTGTGTTAAATAAAGATTTAATTGCACCGAAAAGCACGAAATGGGAAAATATAGGTACTGTTTAGTCAAATATTTGAAATACCGTAGTTAGTTTATTTTTTTATCAGCTATACTCACAAAAGCCTATGATGCCTTTCTTAAAAAAACTGTGCATTTCATTTTGGAAGAGAAAACATGCAAGAACATTTAAAATAGAAGCTTTCTAAACAAAAAGCAAACTAGAATCTTCCGTAAAATTTCGAAAAAATGTTTTATTTTTTTCTTTATATGTAAATTTTTATTTCTTCTTTGTTTAACATTGACAAGAAATTAGATTAGGATATTTTTTGAGTAGGGAACAAAACTCAATGCGAACATTAGTTAATTTATCCTCTATCGAAGAAAAAAAATCAAATATGCTTCATATATCAATAAACTTTAACTTCATCTAGAATTATTTACATTAGCAGTGAATTAATGCAATATATTTAAATTACATTTTATCTGCATAATATTTACATTTTCTGTTGAAATTTTGTTTTATTTACAACATTTAAAAGCGGGTGAAGAAAAGTTTATATAAGTAATTTCAGCTTAATTGCTGAATAAAATACATAAACATTACTATATTTCGCAACCCAGGTTTGGAGTTAAAAAAATATTTTGGACTCACAAAGAAAGATTTAATATACACCTATACTATACTGTTTATTTGAATTCTCGTCATTTGTGCCTATTATATAAATTCTCTTCATCTTTATCGATATATATTTATTAATTGTTTAAATATATTAATAAGATATTTATTAATTATCTAAATGAATAATCACGCTGCTTATTCTTTTTTTTTTAAAGAATGCAGAAAACAGATAATTGGCATTCAGTATACAACATTTTAACTGAGCTAAAAAGGTTTGGTGTTGAGAAATTATATCTTGCGTATATTGTATATACAACAAATAAAAGAACAAGAATTATCTACAGCTTAAAATCATACTTTTTAAAAAGTACCAATTATTTTATTGTATATTTAGAGAATTATGTAGAACGGAGTCTTTAAATGGAAATATGGCAATGGCAATGAATGATTATTCTATTGAAGGACATTAGAATTAATATAATCTTGATCAAAATCTATATAAATAAAAATGAATGTTTGTCTGCATGTCTCTTATGCGCTACCGTACCGCTCATCCTATTGCAAAGAAACTTTGAAGACTTATTACTTGCACTTATTTGTTTCTACTGAAGATGGAAAAACAAAAAAAAAAAATATTGCCAACCTTAAAGTCTTGAATAATAAAGTTAAAAAAATTGAATTAATATTATTTACGTTTCTCCTTTATATATCACTCAATTTCAATGAATGTATTCATTTTCGATACTAAAATAAATGTTATTATTTCTATCATTCCTAATTAAAAAAGACAGCTTTCTATCATTCCTAATTAAACAAGACAATTATTTTAAATTTCAAATGATATTTCCAAAATTATTCTGAGGGAGCAACGAGCCGGCTACCAGCTAAATAATAACAAGGTAATAGTTGACAATTTAAATTTTGTTTATTTTTCCCCTTATAAAAAGTTTTAAATTCATCTCATCTCAAATAATAAACAATTTTGAAATATTTTGCAGTAGAAACTCAAACAGCCACTTTCGATACTTCAAAAAGCATTTGAGCTGAAACAGGAAATAGCTGTTATTGAAGAAAAAAAATCATTCTAATTTCGAAAAAGCTAATTATTAAAAAATAAGAAATAAAAGAAAAATATATGTTTAAAATAAATATAAAAAGAAAATAGTAACAAGTTAAAACCATTCATAGCAGAAATATGTCGAAAAATATATATCCAGCAGCAAAATTGAAACAAGAGATTTAAAGAGTAATTATATGCAAAAAATATTACTCTAAATAAATACATTACTATTTTGAATATCAAATATGGGATTCCGATTGGGACCTCCATTAACATATCGTTTTAGGATGGGGAGATCTACTTATTTTTTGAAAAAGAATTCGCTTAGTGTCACAAATTTTTACCTATTCACTTGGAGAGTGAAAAATTGCTGATTTAAGCATTTTTATAGAATTTCTGTAGCATTAATTGAAAAAAAGTAGAGACAGATCAAGAAATAAGATTATATTTTAGAATGAAGTTGATATGGACGGAATTAAAATAAAAATTTGGAAATTAAGCTTTAATTTAGATTTAAAAATATCATTATATATATATATATTATATATATATATATAATGATCATTAATACAAAATATGTTTGCTTTTTTGCTGAATCGCTAAAGATATTTTAAATCTTTAACAAGCAACTTTATTAAAAACAACGCCAAATTAAAATGATAATTTATATTTTATATTAAAAAAAAGAGTTATTTTAGAAACAAATCACCTAAAATAAATCGTTATATGAAAGAAATGTCGCCTAAAATAATTATTATGAAAGAAAAAACTTATAAAAAAAACAATCTTGAGAAAGATTTTTAAAAATTGAAAGCAATAAATTTTGAAGCTTGTTTTTATACATATTTCAATCAAGCCAAATTGTTTTTTTATGACAGAAAAAAAATATACTTATATCTAAAAATGAAAATGAGCCATGAAAGCCCAAAGCAATTTACGTAATAAACAACAAAAAGTAAAGAAATCTACTGGCCTTAATTTAGTAACATTAACGCTGCATTTTAAAGAAACACTTCGACTATTTGGGGACGGATTTCATAAGTTTTGAACCGCTGTCAAATAACGATGACGGTACCTGAACTAGCATCCCTCTCTCCAAACTTCTGCACAATACTATTGGGAGGATGTTTGGCTCCGATGGATTTAGTTTACAAGATGATTGAATTGGACGTAGAACTCGAAACCCTCCGGTTACGAAGTCGGATCCTTACTATCAGGTCGGGGCGAACTTTCATCTGGCGTTCATTATTGTGGGATATATTTACAAATTGTAGCTTTTCTGTGCAGAATAAAATTGCATTTCTGAAATAAATGTTGTCCTTTTAATATGCGATATTTAGAAATTAACGTGTATCTGCAATTTGTGTCGACAGAAACGTGACAATTAGTGTTTGGATTGATGAATGTAAAAGAAGCATTTTGCTAAGTGACAAAAACTCATTTTGGGAGGTATAAAAAATTTTTACAACCATCCCTCGCAGAAGCCAGAATTATTTCATAAAAATTTCCCCCTTATTTAATGAAACTTTGTAACTGGAAGTATATGCCTAAGTGCAATATGTAAGGACATAAAAGCTTATTCCCCTTTTTTGCGGCTTTCTGTATTAGATCGATATTGTACAGTACCATTAGCTAAAAAATTCCTATATGGAAGAAAGAATGGCCTTTAAAGCATAATGAGCTCACTATTTTCAGAATATAAATATCTTACACCGTAGAATCGCAGAAAAAAGTTTCCTAGAAGCTCTTAGTAAAAGATTTATGTCGGTAGCATATAATGAAAAATTAAAATGAAATAATAAATATCATTCCCTTATATTAGCAAAATAGTTTTTAATTTTTAATCTTTAGAAAGAAATACCTTTTTACCTACATATCTATGAAATGTAATTATCTTAACAAATCTTAAACAAAAGTAAACAGGATAATTCTGTCAGTTACCAAACTTGTCAAAAACATTAATAGACCTAAAAAAAAGTGAAAAAGTTTTGAAAAAGTGGAAAGAAAACATTATTGCAAAAAATTGTTAAGAAAATAGCTATCAATCAGGTATTTTGAAATGTGAAAATCAATATAAAAATTAATTTTAAAAATGCGAAAATCAATATAAAAATTATTTTTAAAAATGCTATATCTCAGGATGGGTAGAAAAAAGTCAAAACTACTTTCAACTCATTATATGCAGTGAAAACATTGGGAATTTATTGACACAATCCGGTCCCGCATGGGTCTTAATGTTTGAAGGAAATCAATTGATTTTCAGTAAATTTTAAAATTTATCTCAATTTGCATTAATAATTGACAATTTAAATCTTCATTCCTTCCTGTCCATCTAATATTGATGAAAATACGTGATGACAGATTACAGGCCAATTTTCTAACATATTTTCACCATGATATAATATTGGTTTCTAAAAAGAAAAACCTTTTTAAAGCTCATATCGTTGCTGAAGCGCTATGGGGAAATTATTTAGTTGTATTCAAAAGGAATGAAAGATCCGGTTAAGAATTTGAAATGTTTTCTTAAGAATAATCAATTTTATTCACAATGTATTAATATATTATTTATTTCAAATTCTTTCTTGTATGATTATGTCACTTTCTAATGAGATTCATTCATTATTATTAAGGGCATTTCTAAAAATCACACCCAAGAATTTTTAGACCCTCTTTCTTTTGTCATCCGATTTAGTCATTTTTTTCCATTCTTGCACATTTGTTCATTTATAAGTGATTGTAGAGGAAAGTGAAAAAAAAAAATACATGTTACAGAATTCATCTCGATTCCGTCTTTTTTCTCGTTCTGCACCCTTGGCCCTGGCAGTTCTATGTTAAATCTGCCAGTTTGGAAATGAAAAACGTAACCCATCTACTTCTTCGAAGCACTTATTTTTCAAAAGAGCGGTTAATAGTATCCAGTTAAGTTTTGGAGAATGGAACTAAAATATCAAATCGAAATGGATTTAAGCTGTGTGGAAGGTGTTCTAACATTCAATATTGTGTCGGAATAAATATTGTACAACCGCTGTGGAACTAATGGCAGCGCATTTTCACTATGTATATGCCAAGAAAATTGATGCATCTCAGATTATTTGTTGAGTATTTTTACTAGAACTCTTAATAGTTTCAGGTAATACTTCTCAATGACAGCTGCATGTGTATTTACCACATACTGAAGAAATATACCATGACAGTAAAAAAAAAAAAGCAATTAAATTTTTCCTCTCAGGGAATAAAGTTTACCCTTGCTGTTGAGATAGAATCTGGAGTCAGAGTTGAAATTCAAAAGTTTTAGAAGAAACAATACGAAATATAGAAGAAATAATTTCTTAATTTCTGACGAATCCCAACAATTTTTAAGGTTTTCATGGGTAGTTTAATACTGAAATTTCCGAGTTTCCTCTGAATACAGGATGCAAATAGGAAATGTACTATTAACTATTTAAACCGCATTTAAAAAAAGGAATTCTTATTTTTCAGAAAGAATCAATAAATACTTCAAATTAAGTTCCAAAAATTTACAAAATGCTCATTTCAAATCAATTAATAGTAAATTTTAAGAAACAATTTGGTTTCTTTCGAGATGTAAAACAAAGAGGAAACAAAAATGATTACGTTTTCGCTTCAAAGTTAAAAATCAAAATAAAATACATTCAAAATAAACTACGTGTCTAAATTTAAACAACCCACAAAAGCTCTTAAAAAACCAATAATTTTATTTCAGAAAAAGAAAATTAATTAAATGAAGTAGCAAAAACTCGGTTTCACATAAATCTTATTTCGCAGTTTCAATATAAGGGAAGAACAAATGTAAACGATATCTTATTCTTTTCCCTCTCTAGAAGAGCAGCGACCCACTTTTGTGGAATGAAAGACTGTAATTCAACATCGAAATCATATAATGGAGGCCTTTCACCCAGAATTCTCCAGGATAAGTGTCTGACGTTCCCAGAAGAAACCCACTTTTGTTTTATTTACTTTTGTGACACTGTTCTTTTTAATTTCATTCTATTCTAGTTGATTTGAAAGGCCATTATAAATTTTCATTCTTATCAAATTAATTATATCTTATGTTCTGCCGGGTTGCCAAGAAATCTTCAACTTCATACATTGTTTCTGAAATTTTCGCCATTACAATTTTTTATATAAACCTGTAATCTAATTGGTTTGAAAACCCACAGGGCTACCTGGTGCATAAGACACTGACCGATGACATCCATCTATATATGTCTTTCTCTTCCATGACAGTGGTGCGAACATTTAGTTGAGCTTTCTCTCTTTTACAAACAAGATGGGTTACATAGTCAGTTTCACAATCTGGTTTATGTAAAAACATAGTGTTCATTGTTATTTCCACTTCGTATCAGTGAAGGAAATAAAATTGTGTAATTATAGTACATGGCAAATGTTAAAACGGCTTCACATTCTTTCTGTTTAATGTTTAATGCATGGAAGATATATCAGTCAGTATCGAATTGAATCATTTGTTTGAAAGTGATATGATGTCGTAACACGATGGTCTACAATGCAGAACCATAAAAGTTCTGCAGCTACTCCTGGTATGATATTTCGGGGTTTTATGGTGCAAGAGCCAAATATGGCTCTACTGCTCCAAACATATGGTGCTGCCACTCCTGAAGGGAACGTCTCTTGATATCAAAACTACTTGGGAATTTTTCAACATAATTTTCCCTGGAGGAAATCTTAACCCTTTGAAATCTGATTTATAGTCTCAGTCATCATTCAAGACGGTGCATCCCTTTAACGATTTTTTTAACTTTTTTAATTTTGATCGTTAAAAGGTCTACAGAATTGTAAAAAGACTTGAATTTTTCGGGAAAATTCAAATTAAAACAATTATATTATTTATTTTCCTGAACAATAAACAAGTTCCTGTATTAAGTGCGTTGTTATGCATCTAACTACTTTTCAAAGGGGTTACACACACAGGAGGGAGTGCAAAGGGGTTGATATTTCAGACACCTTCGAGATTGAATATGATCACGAAAGAAATTTCTATCAAATAATCTAAGCAAACTACAATACACTTATTCCGAACAATAATTACGGGAAAGATCCAAGATATTTATTGCAATCCTATGTGCAGACTCTTTCGTGAGTGGTAGTGATATCCTCCAGGTGGAAGAAGGCAACTGTAGATTACTCTCCGTCTCTTGCACACTAAATGGCATTGCAATGACTAAAATATTATCGAACATGGATACATGAGGGGCAATACAGTTGTCCTCTTTTTCTGTCTAACGTCTTAGATAACCCTAAATGGACTGCTATATAGCCTCATGAACATTCCGAGAAATTTCTTTGCTTAAATTTTGAAGGAGTACTTCAGCTGTTCCCACCAACAAAGTTGTGCTGTTTAACCCTTTGCACTCGGAAGAGTAACTCGAAGCATGATTATTCAACTGATACAAATACTTCTGTATTGCTCCGAAAATTTATTATATTATATATATATATATATATAGAAAATTATTTTAAGTTGAATTCTTCCGTTTAATTAAGTTACATCTTCTTACTACTCTGCAGGTACTTTTAACAATCCAATTTAAATAAAACGCCAAAATGATGCACCATCTTGAAAGGTGGGTAAGTCACCACCCAAGTGCAAAGAATTAACATTACTCTCTATCCGATACACAAATATTTTAGAAAGAAAAAAACCTAAGCTTTAATCTACTAGTTCCCTGTCTATATTCCAACACAGGTTCTAATTTCTCTTGAACTTCGTTCTATGACATCTAAAGAATAAAAGTGAGCTAGGATCATCAAGGTGAGTAATCAAGATGTGTATGTCCTAAAGGAGAGCTAATGTCAATTTATTTCTTCTCTCACAAGTTGGTGAATGGAAGAAAGAATTTGATTATACTCTACATTAGCAACGGTGGTAACATTTAGTAATCTTTCAAATGTTTTTCGTGTAATCAGTCTTTGTTGTTGTTTTGTCTTATTATTTAGATTTTATTTTTGGGTGCAAAACAATTCTTCTGCAGCTTTAAGCTCTTTTATTTGTCATGATTGTGATCTCGACTGACACTTTTTTACAGATGGTGCGCTTTTGCTATATTCGACGTAACCAGGCGTTGAAATACATAGCATTTCAAAATTTACTTAAATATACATTTAGCTAAATAAAAATCTACAATTATACAACTATTTTACATTATATTAAAATTTAATTTGCTTAACCATCCTTTATTGGTAAGATATATATTTTTGAAATTGAATGTGTGACGCTTTAATCTGAAGCTATGGTAGTTTTCAAATTAACTACTCTCATCATATCGTTCCAACGTGTACATCTAAAATTCTTGCTATTGCTCATTTGCAGTAAGGCAAGTCATTTTTTGATAGCACTAAATATCCTACAATGGCATTGCCTTTATGAAATTGCCAATTATTACTTTGTTCTAAATAATTATGATAATCATTTTTCCACTCTTTCCAAAGGGTGTGTACTCAACTTGGTTCTATATTGCTATCGAGCTAACCTATTATCATAAATATCAAAAAATAATTTCGTTCTATGGATTCACTGATGGGACAACCAATTATAAAATATCCAGGAATTAAAACTTCATATTCATTATTTTCTGACAACATAACTTATGTACCAGAATTAAATATGCCTTTGATGTGAATAACTGTTTTTTCCAATTCTACGATAGTTACTTCATTATTATCAAGTCGGCATCCTGGCACAGGGGTAGCTCGTCTTCCCCATGATCTAGCCATCTTGGGTTCGAGTCCCAGTTCGGATATGGTTGTTCTCCCCTGTTCTATTTATGTGTATTATTCTATCCCCTAGATGCGTGAGTGTGCCGTCCTGTAAAAAGGGGCTGAGCGAACAAATGAGTCATGCGTGAGAGGCAAAGTCGTACTCTTGGCCCCAGTTGGCGTTGCTAAAACAAGAGATGCACCATATCGGCTTAAATCACTGCCTTTGTAACATCGGGCTTGTCCAATGGCAAGTCCCATAATAAACAACTATCAACAAGATTTCTGTATATATGTTGTTTAAATTATTTCACCCTAACCTATTACAAACTCCTGAAATTAGGAGAGATTGGAGGGTTAAATTACACAGAATTGTTTCAGAAGTAAAATAAGTCGCTAAAATTTCATTTGTATTACAAATTAATTTTCTGAGACGATTTAATTTCTGAGTCTGCGCCTTTAAAATTAGATGCGTTATCGGACATTATAGTTGAAATACGGCTTTTCAACTATAGAAGCTCATGGCTTCCTCAGAGCTGTAATAACGGCTTCAGGTATTAAATTTGCAACCTTTTCTAAATGAATAGCTTTAATAGCCAAGCATATAAAAATCACAACATAAACCTTTAAAAATATTTTCTCTGGTTTTAAAATTTTATTTATAAAGCCACAAAAATCCATCACAGAGGTTACAATTGGTGCACATGCTTCAAGTGACAGTTTTTTTTTTTTTTTTAAGTATTTGGATCTCCGCAGTCATATTGCTGACAAATGTTTTGAGATTATGAGGCTCAATGTTAATCCATGGTAAAGCAAACGTAGAGTCGATCCACAGCCAACTTTTATGAATAGGTAACTGTAGAACTGATACAATCTTTTAAACTAATATCGATAACAATAAAGATACAAATATTTCGATCCGGGTATGGTAAATGTTTCCAAAGGAGTAACTCTAGACATACTGCTTGACAGCCTAGTTTGAAACTGCGCCGATTCGTTAAAACATTTCAGACAGACAACAGCAGCATAGGCACAATCTAATCTGCCTGAAAAAACCTGTACCTCAATTTATAATGTTCCAGGAAGTATAATATACTTTGGAAATTTGAAGTTAGTTACATCTGATAATTTTAAATGTAAGTTTTTTCATCATATTTCATGGCCAGCTGTTTACACAAATATATGTAGACTATTTTTATTTTCCAAAGTTCTTGAATAAATATCTTAGCCTTTAGAGTCCAGTGAAACCTAAAGGGTCATTGAGTCTCACAATTTCGGAAAGTGCATCTATTTTTGGCAAACTAGGTGTGCCATTAACCTTTGCATGTAAAGCAATCCCTTTTGGATCCCAGAGCACAGCCAATGTTTTCACTAGAGCATCTTGAAATTCCTTATTACACGAATATGATATAGATAATTTTTTCAATAGTTCTGGAATAGTTGATTCCCATTTATGTAGCTCAATTCCAGATTTCAAGAATAGTTGAGAGAAATCAAAAATGTCATTAAAAATCATATCTGCTGCCTCAAGAAAGTATGCTCTCTGTTCATCTGCCAAGATCTTTAAGATCCTGGTGGCTAAATATGAAGCAGAAACTCTCCCATGGGTAGATAGTTTGAAAGCTTAGATTGGAACATCTACATTCGTCTTCCAAACTATTCTTTGTAAATCCTTTTGATTATGATCAATAAGTGTATGCCTGTACATTTTTTTAATACCTGAACGAAATGAATACTGATGTTTTCTAAATCTGCTGGCTATGAAAAAGAGACCTTGAATAAGTCCTCTATTTAATAAGTTGGAATTTAGAGAGAAACAGCTGGCGGTTTTGGAACTTACATCGAAAATTACTCTTAATGGAGTGGATGTCTTCTCGGGTTTATATATGGCATGATAAAAATATAGTTCATCTTATCCATAGATATTCATTATTAACTTCTATATAGTCTAAAAGCTTATATTCACTGATAAATTCCTTATATAAAGTTGTCATAGAATTAATTTTGCTCAATTTTTCCTAAAAACCATTCAGTCATTTGACTACATTCTCTTTGCAATATTCAAACAATGACTCCGCATTTTCCTTTATAAATAAATGAGCTATAAATCTGTCATTTGATCTCTTTTATGACTTCTAAAAAATGTTCCTCACAGCAAATTTCATCTTCATTTTTAATAATTTCTTCAGAATAATTTGGAAGGGATTCTAGTTCAAAAATTTTCTTTACTGATGGATTCACTGATAATACAACAACTGACTTGCTTTTGTAACTGAGAAAGAGTACCTGCTATCTGAATAGAAAAATTTTGTATTACCATTTCTATCCAGTAAATAATGTTGTTCTGGTTTTAAAATTTTAAAAAATAATTCTATTTCCACCCAAATATCAATTCGACCTGGCATATGGAAATTAGAATCTGCTAGTTCAAAAGAATATGGAATATTTAAATTCAATATTTTTAATTTCAATAAAGGGAATAGCATCTGTTATTTTAGGTAGAAATGAGAATTGCACGTTGGGTGAAAATGCGAAATCATGATTTCAAATTTCAATATTAACTGCATATTTTGCTGACTGCGTAATTCCATTTATGCCTGTTATTCCTTGGTTTTCCGTCTCTAATTTAATTCGCAACTTTTTTGCTACATCTTCTCGCATAATGCATATTGTTGAAATGTTGTCTAATAAATCTCTTAATCTAATTCTATATACAACACCAGTCCTAGAATATACCACAAATGTATTCAATAAAGCCCATTTAATCCCAAACTCAAAACAGAAACTTCTGCCTGACCTTCAAACACGTTTGCATTGAAATTGATTTCAATCTTCCCTTCACGTTCTTCCAGACAGATCTTTAGCTACAGCGCGAAGTTCATTTGACTCATGAAGCAGTGGATTATGTAAGCCTTTGCAACCGGAAACTGTACATCTGTATTTAGACGTACAGGTAATTTTTAAAAAGTTCGTTACTAAATTCTTTCTACATTCTCCTAACATATTTTGAAACGAATGCATTTATAAAGGGAATACAAATTTTTGCAAAGAATATAAGATTTATTATTTCTTTTATTATTATGAACTATATTTTGTTCTGTATTATTTTAGTTTTAGGAATGAGAACAATATTTTCTAATACCTCACTTCTTTTTTTAAAAAATTCCAATGTTAGGATTCAATTTTTTTTAATAATAGTACAATTATATCTAATAAATTCTTTTGTTCATATTTCAGAATCTTATTCTAATATTTTTATTATTACAATTCACTGAATTTCACATTTTTTTTTGTTAATTCGCTGTGAATTTAATTTTAATTTATCATTTCAAGAACATGACAACCTATCAATTGAAGTTGCCCAAGTGATCATCTAATGCTTCAAAGAGAGAATCGAAACTATCATTAGGCGATTATAACAACTTTAGTTCAATTTTTACAGACACTCGAAGATAGTATGTTTTTTAGAACTATTTAATTGCTCATTATTACTTATTAAATTCATAAATTGATAAAATTGCGAATTCTGCTCGTATGTCTAAAAATTCTAACAATGGAATTTGAGGCAAGACTATACTGTATTTACAGCTCTCGTTCAAATTGATGTAGTTCATTGCTCAAATTATTTACATTTGCAGCATTTTTCAAATAATATATTAAAAGTTTGAGACCTACCTCGCTTTTTTCGATGTGATCATTTATTTCTTCAATGCCAAGCTGGATAGTTTCTAAATTTTAAGCAGTTGGAATTTCATAATTTTCTTGCGTCATTCTATGCAATTTCACCTGAAGTTGTTCCATTTTAAGAAAAATTACTTCCATTTCAATGGTATCCTTATTCTATTATAATGACATATCGCCGAGGTAAATGTCTCGGTAAAAGTAAGTTTATTTTTCCCCTTGCTGCGCCAAGAATGTCAGGTCGCCAATAAAATGGCGTTCAAAATAAACAAACACTTCTGCAAAACAGTTACGGTTACCACCTTCTGCATTAAAATAATTATATTTACTGATAACCTTGTTTTCTTGTTGCTTTATTTAAGATTTTATTTAATTTTTGAGATCATTATCGTTGCCTATCTTAACAATTTTCATATGTTTGAAGTTTTTAAAACCAGCTGTACCGGTCTGTTTTGTAGAGATTAAAATTTAGAGCATGCAATGCTTTCGGAATCTGAATAAGGCAACAGGCAGAATTTTTTAATTTAAAAAATCCTACGGCTTACCTGGCAGTGGGAATGGGGTCCTAGCAACTTCGCTAACTTATTAAACATAAAAACTGTGCGGATAACATGCACAGTACATAATCAAGAGAAAGGAAAGAAGCAATCAAACCTTTCCCCATACAAAATGTCAAACAAGCATCCTTTTCCCAACTTCATGGACTCGTTATATATATATATAATCCATTCTGCAGGTTCAAAATACTTCCAGCCATCTCATTCACTTCATTCACTACACATCCATTTTTGAACAATTATCGACACAGTGAATTATCAAGCAAACATTTAGATTAGAAAAAGAATTACGAAAATAGCAAGGAATTCCATTTCAGACGATTTTTTAAATTAATAATTCAAACAATTTTTAAAACGTATACCGAAGTTAATTATTGAAAAACAATAAATTTTTTCTGTTCGTATTCACATTTAAAATAACATTTCAGTAATTTATTAACAATTGAAAAAATCTTTTAATTATATTACAAAATTAAATCAGAATCTTTAATTGATAATTTTTCATATCTATTTTTAATTTAACATTTTTCATAAAATAGTTGTAGTTCATCTACAACTCAAGCACTGTAAAAAATAGTAAACAGTAAAGTATTACAGTTGCTATAAGATCGTTTCGTTGGGTTGCCATATTGGCGACAAACTCTAGGGCACACTAAATTACACTTCAACCAATGTCTCTATCCGGGTTAAAGTTTTCTTTATTGAACTCGATTCAGTTTTTCTTCAATAGCTTTATTGTATTCAATTTAATTTCAGATTTTCATCCATTCCTCCGGTGATTCTTAGGACTGATGTTTCTTCGTATAATGTGGACTGTATTTTTGGATGAAAAACAATACTTCTGCAATGTTAAGCCTCTTTATGTGACGTTTCGTTCGACCGCTTATGTAGGAGCACAGTTCTCGGCTGACTCTTCTTTACAGATGGCGTTTCAGTGAGCTTTTGCCATACATAACAACTGCTACGTGTTCGAGTATTTGCGTGGTTCAATAAATTTAATTGTTAACCCTTCAGCTGCTTATTCCGCTAATTGGCATTCAGTCCATTTTCTATTGCATTCAGCGTTTTTCTCAGTTTAGAGTGTTCATTTTTAGGATTTCTAAGTTTTATTATATTATTATCTAGTAACATATAGTATCAGTTTACTTTGTTTGAAAAATATTAGAACTTATTTGCAAACATCGCATCTAAATAGGGATTTTTAAAAATCAAGCAAGGTTAATTTATATCTTTAGTTAATAATACCTAGTGGACGTTTTCAGCGGTACCTTTCATGAGATGTCAGTTTTATCTTCTCCATTGATGTTAGGATCTATTCGATGGTGCAAAGCTGGAAGAACCTGAATACATAACTGTCTTATTTCAGTCGTCATTTTTGTCGTTCGGGTTTTCATCTTTTCTTCGATTCTGCTACCGATGACAGATTTTTGAAGAAAGGGTCTTTGAGTTGAGTTTTAAAAGTTTGTCCTGTTGTAAGCCCATAATCGTTTCTTTCATACTATTGTCTTTCTGTGTAAGTTAAGAAGAAACAAGTGTTAACAAGACATTTGGATCATATCATGTTATACTTAGCAACTAAATTATATTCCTTTAACCATTTTCAGGGCTCTTGATTTCTATCTCCAAAAAAGTCAGAGAGATATCTGTCTTGTAAACAAGTGAGAAAATGCTATGATAAGATAGATGACGGATTATCTTTAAATATTACTCCGCCATCCCCAGTTTCTTCCTAACTTGTATTCACTCGCTTTTTTTATAATTCCAAATCCAAGATTGCTTTGCGCCAGTTCACCGCAAAAACGCGACAAAGAAAAGTTTAATTTTAAATAAAAATTAGGTTTATTTCAAAATATAAAGTAATGCAAAACAAAAATGCTGAATCCCTAGCTTCAAATGTAGAAGTTCAAATAAAATGCATTTAAAGAAATTAAAATACGCGCTTAATCTTATACAGCATGCAGGAGCTCTGTAACTTTATAAATTGAATTATTTTACCCAAGTTTGCTAGCAACTTTTTAAATACCGTGAAAAAGAAAATTAAAGAAAGAAGCAAAAACATTGATCCTCTTGCCACTGATTTCGCAGTCTGAAAGAAAAATAAAGAAAGAGTTGGAATATTTTTATTTCTTTTAAATTGAAATAACTGAATTAAATATAAGGTTATTTTTGAAAAAATAATAAAATTTATTAGAGCGACTTCCATAATTCACATAAAATATCAAAGAACGAAAATTCAAAAGACTACTGAAACGTAATAACTGTCTAATTAAAGTGCATTTAAAATGAATCTGAGAAAAAAACGTGCTGAAATTTTCACTTCCAGACATATAAATACTAAATTTCAAGCCACATCTTGCTAGCAGTTCTTTAGGTTATTTCAATTTTTAATTTAAATGCACACAGGAAATAAAGAAATTTCTTCAGCACAAAAACCGAGAGCACAGTTAAATATTTAGATTGCTTGGAAAGAATTGGTTACAAAGTCTTGGATCACAGCATGAATACCTTCTATCTAAAGTTATGCATATTTATATTTTTGCCAATTCTTAGTAAAATTTGAACGCGCAATGAAGCCATTATATATATATATATATATACATACATATATATATACATACATATATATACATACATACATACATATATATATACATACATACATACATTATATATATATATATATATATACACACACTGATGGGAAAAAAATCCCAACACCAAGAAAAAATTATTGTACAGTAATGAAATTTTAGGAATACATTTGTCTAGGTAACATATTTAATTGATTAAAGTTTCAAGATCACAGGTAGTGACATTGGCCAGAAGAGCCATTTCAAATGTGAAATGTTGGTACTTAAGTAACCTGTGTAACCGAAAGAATTTTGAATGCAAGTATGCAAACGTGCATGCATTGTGTCGTACAGGTGTCGGATATCAGTTTGTGGGATGGAGTTCCATGCCTGTTGCACTTGGGCGGTCAATGCAGGGACGGTTAATGCTGGTTGTGGATGACGCTGGAGGTGTCGTCCAATGATGTCCCATACGTGCTAGATTGGAGAAAGATCTGGTGATCTAGCAGACCAAGGCAGCATGTCGACACTCTGTAGAGCATGTTGGGTTACAACAGCGGTATGAGGGCGAGCGTTATCCTGTTGGAAAACACCCCCTTGAATGCTGTTCATGAATGTCAGCACAACAGGTTGTATCACTAGACTGACGTACAAATTTGCAGTCAGGATGCGTGGGATAACCACGAGAGTAATCCAGCTGTCATACGAAATTGCTCCCCAAACCATAACTCCAGGAGTAGGTCCTGTGTATCTAGGCCGCAGACAGGTCACTAGCAGGCGTTCACCTGGCCTCCTTCTAACCAACAAACGGCTATCACTGCGACCAAGGCAGAACCGGCTTTCATCAGAAAACACAACAGATCTCCACTCCGTCCTCCAATGAGCTCTAGCTTGACACCACTCACGTCGCAAACGGCAGTTGTTTGGAGTCAGTGGAATTCACTGTACAGGGCGTCTGGATCGGAGCTGTCCTTGTAGTAGCCGATTTTTAACAGTTCTTTGTGTCACTGTGGTGCCAACTGCAGCTCGAATTTCAGCTGCAGACGCAGTACTATTAGCCACGGCCATAGGCCGAATACGACGGTCTTCCCTCTCAATAGTACCACGTGGCCGCCCGGAACTTGGTCTTCTTGAGGCAGTACCTTCCTTTGACCACTGCCGCCAATACTCATGCACAGTGGATACATTCCTGCCAAGTCTTTCAGCAATATCGCGGAAAGAAAACCCACCATCTCGTAGCCCTACAACACGACCTCGTTCAAACTCAGTGAGCTGTTGATAATGGTTTCTTCGTCTTCTCAGAGGCATCCTTGACTAACATTAACCCACTACGTCAAATCTCAACTGTAAATAAAGATCACGAACCTTACAGCGCTTATTTAAAGCAAACCTCATTTACATGTTCATAGTGTCGCTACTAGCGCCACACTTACGCGCGTCGCTCGAAATTTGAATCGACGTCATCTTTCAGATGTATAAACACGCCTACTAAATTTCGTTTATCTAGCACAGCTCCTTCCTAGTGTTGGGATTTTTTTCCATGAGTGTATATATATATATATATCGTAAGAGGCACAGTACACACCCGAGTATCCAGTTGGCAATTATCTAGCTAACGTAATATCAGGCCTAGTTTCCTTTTATAGCAATTAAATGAGGAAGGGATGGAGTTGGATTGGCAACATTGCCAAGGCATTGGAAGCGGTCGTTTGATACGATCATCTTTCAACTCATGAGCAAAATACAAGTTCTGACAGGAAAAGAATAGTGTTCTGCTCGTAATTCATTGTGTAACGGACCTCAATTGTTACTACTGTTACTGATTATAACTGCACAATACTTACAGTATTCGTAAATTCACATTCTACATGACTTGGTTTAAATGGAGAGCTTACTACTCAACAAGAAATGAGAAAATATGTATTATAACAGTGAGTTTTGGTAGAAAAAATTTGTTTTCTGGTATTGGAGGGCAACGAAATGAGTTCATAGAAATCCGGCTAATCCGTCTTTTTTGCTATTCGCCCTGCCTTTCCGCCACATTAGATCCGAGACTTGGGAGTGAACTGTAATTTAAACTTATTACGCCACTCGAGAAAAAAATGATCAGTATCATTGCTCTGTTTTACGCTCATAGACATAAATTATCAATATCATTGCATGATCTGATCAGTATCATAATCTTATCGAACAAACAATCTAGATTTAATTAAGGTATAGGCACTGTTTTTGAAAAATTTGTTTAATTACTTTGTAAAATTTAAATTAATATGATAGAAGATATAAGTTTTGGCGTCTCCAAATGGCTTAAAAAATTTTCAGCTGTAATAATTCTTTTGAATGACATTGGCAAAAAACTGTTTAAAAGCATCAAATACCCGATTAATTTCGAAATAAAAATTTCACATAGGAAACTTGACTGCATTTTACCTCTTGCACTTGCACCATTTTTCCTTTGGTTTTTGTCTTCCCCTTCAGTTGAGACTTTTCGATCCTGAAGAAAACCTTAGTTAACCATTCTTTTCCCTGGCTCTTGGATAGTGAGTTGTCATGCACTGAAGTGCTACTTCATCTCAGGTCTCATCGTTTGTTTCTATTGTAGTGATCTTATCATCAAAACTGTGCTCTTCAATCTAAACTATGCTAATAATCTAACAAACTCTGTAAGTTTATATAAGGAATACGAATACTCATACTCACATGTACAGTTACATATGCTCATACTACTTAAACAGTTTCCCGATTTTTTTTATTCAATAAAAGTGTTATTTTTAAGCGGCATAGAGTAGAAAAATTTCTTTCACAAGAATCAATAATCCGACAAATCAGTAAAAACATTATAAAAATCTTATTGTAAACAACCTGTAAAGAAAAATAATGATGCATTAGTAACAATTCTCTAAATAAAAGAAAACTTTTATAGAAATCGATTAAAAATGAAAATGTTCTGTGAAAGACTGTCTTTGTGGAATATCTGAGTATCTAAGAATTATTGGTTAACAAATTAATACAATTATAAATATTAATCATCTTTCGAAGTAAACGAACATTGTTGTGAAATTTTTTGAATGGAAATTACGTAATAACAAATCGTAAAATACAAAATGCTCCAATCTCTCATATTTGTATTATTTTACTAATTCATATAGGTGTATTTTCTAATTCATGAAGGTGTATTTCTTAATTCATGAAGGTGTATTTCTTAATTCATGAAGGTGTATTTCTTAATTCATGAAAGTGTATTGCCTAATTCATGTAGGTCATTTGATTTCAATTTATAAGTAAAAATATCACAGAATAGAATAAAAAATTTGACATAACTTCATAATTTTGAAACGAAAGAACATTCCGTTCCAAAAGCCAGAATAAAAGTAGTTTTAAGTAAATCAATTTGAAGAACTTTTTTCCAATTTGATTCAGATCCGTTACCTGAATTTTTTCATCAAAATTATATGAACATATTCAATTGAAACTACAATAGGGTTTTTTTTTTTAAATTTTACATGAAATCGTCAAATGAGTGAAATGAAACAAAAACTTTCAAATCATGTTTAAGAGAAAAAACGTTGTCTTTATCAGATACTGAGAAGTAGATAAGAGCCGATTAATAAAATTATCACTCTTGGTATACTGTTGTCTCAATTCCTTCGCAGAAAAATATTTTTCATCATTTGAGCTTTGAATCATAGTAAAATATTCAAACCATACTTACAATTAGAAAATCATAAATTTAAAGATTTTTATAACTTGTTGAAAGTATTATTTCTACTATTCCATTTATTTATAAACTTGTACATCTGTTGTATTTAACCGTAACCTAATGAAAGGCTAAATTATGATTGCAGCTAATTAGCTAAGTTTAGGTACATTAACGTCCCTTTTTTAAAGCAACACTAGGACTATTTTAGGACGGACCTCAAAATTTTGAACTCCAGTCAGTTAAGAGAACGAGAACTGAGTTAGCACCCCCTTTTCAACACTTCCATACCATACCAGTGGGAGAGTGTTTGGCCCCGATGGATTTAACATGCACCAGCCCCTCTGACAAGATGGTTCTCTAGTAGAATCGGGTCACGCACCTGAAACCCTTCGGTTCCGAAGCCAAGATCTTAAAACCAGGCCACACCCATAATTGCACCTAAAGTATTTTGTGGAATGAATGAGAAATGGGTTCATGCAGCTCGCATCGAATGCTCGATGGATAATTAATAAATATATTAGTCTTGTTGGTTCTGTTATGTGTAATATATCGAGGTTTCAAAATATCCTATAAACCAGTCTATTAAAAATATACAATTCTTCATTTAGAGCCTGACAGACTCGACAACGTTAATTCTCATTCAGCGCTACTCATTCATTCATCATAACTTGTCAACAACTGAACCATCATAATAGTTATTTGTTGTATTAGGGAAAACATTTAATCCATTGAAAGTTCTGAAATACCTCGATTTAAGCAGCTCTAAATTCAAAAATTTTGAAAAATTCTTTTTTTATATGTTAGTATCAATAACGATAATGTGGACTTTAATAAAGAAGGGATGAGAAAAAATTATAGCAAAGTGATAAAGACTTTTGATGAAACTTAATAACGAAAGAATTCCAAAAATGGAAATTGATTATAATGGTATAAGCATCAAACTCAAGATGAAATGAGTAAGGTTTTTCCCTAAAAATAGATGTCGCATTTACCAAACACAATGCCATTTATTTAAAAATCATTGTATATGATAATTATTTATTGGCAAATTTTTAGTAAAATTCTGTTCGTGTGAGCATATACAAAATAAATCTAAAACTGCATGCTCATAAAGCATTTTTAAATATAGTAGAAAACCATAAAACTTGATAGATTAGAATGATTTTGCTTCTAACAGCTGTCAAAATATAAAGAAAGGAGCAGACTGTAATCTGGAAAATCCTATTTTGAGTTTTTAAAAAATCTTTTCTTTTAGAATGAGACAGAAACATTACCCCAACTTTTCAAATTTTTTATATCCATTCTAGCTTTAAAAATTAACTCGAAGAGAAATTTTTTTTAACTATCGGATTAGTTATTAATATCAATTTGCGGATGATAAATAAGGAGATGACTAATTTTTAAATTTTATCATTCTTACATAAATCTAAGATTGTTGAGAAAAAATCTTCTAATATGCAACATAGTCTTGTGAAATAAAAACATAATCTTGCAAGAAGCTGTTTATTATCTTGATGATGTTTATAAGAAATTATTTAGATTTAGAAAATAGAAATAAAAAAGTTTTTAGAATCGAAAATATGAAGTTGAGGGACAAGCGGTGTAACGGCTGTGTCGAGACGAATTATCAGTATTGCCCTTAATACTTAGATTTGAAAACTGGCAACTTCTTTTCTTTAACAATAATATAGTAGGTAATAATTTCTAGTAATATAAAAATAACCCTATATAAAATATAAAATGCAAAAAGTTAGGCAATTATTTTTGTTAAAATATAATCGATAACGATGTTATTTAACCAATGTTATATCACAAATATCATTGAGTTCGCATTAATAACCAAGAACACTGTCAATAGATAGAAGTCAATCTTACTGAAATTTTATTCTGAAGAATCACATTTTGTTGGACGGAGCATTGACTTCAAAGTATTGTTCATTACAGTTTAAATTTTCCTCTTTTTTTTTGTAATCTGAAAAGAATGTATTCAGTAAGAAAGATTCTAAAAATTGCTTTATATTGATTATTTTAAATTGATTTAAAAATTGATTGCTGGGGTTGGCAATGATTTAAAATAATTGTAAAAATTACTGTATTTCAACTGATATATTTTACAGCTGATTTGTTAGAACGAAAAAAAATATACCTTTGCATTTAGCTGTTAAAATGTGAGCGATTAATAACACATGTTAACATCATCAACAAAATAGAATTGATTATTTTCCAAGAAAAAATATATGGGATGAATATTTCTGGTCTCTTTCCTTAAAATATACAACAAACAATTTTATTTAGAGCTTTTTCTTGGATTTGGCGAGTTTTCCTGGGCCTAGATTGCAACCCCACGATAGGATCCAACGTCAGAGAATATTGTTGAATCAGCTGCTGTTGCGATTTCATACACTGATTGTCCTTTCGATTCACCTGCAAGGAAGAAAATTGCACAGGAAGTTCATGGGCATTTGGAACTTTAAAAATCAAACGTCATATGCTTTCTGATTAATTTCTTTCTATTTCTATATTAACTTTTAGGTAGTGAAGACGCACAAATTTCACGAATGTTTCGATTGGTTGGGAAATCATTCAAGGCAACACAAATAATAATAATAATAATAATAACATGAAGCTTCAATAAAAATAATCTTTGAAGTCTTCCCTCTTTGCAGCTAAGCAACAAAATTCAGATTACTTTCCTTCCTATCTTCTAAAGTTTTTATACGAGCCCGGAAAATTCTTGGGTTCTCGTTTAGGAAAAATAAATGAATTTGTAAATGCAAAATAAAAATATCATTTAAATTTTTGATTTCAAGTACTAATAAGTGACCGAGTGTTAATTTAAATAAATAGGTAAATTTTAAAAGTCTTTTTTTTATTAAAAGTCATTTTATTAAAGCACATTTCGGAAGTTTTTTTTCATCAACTTACTAAAAACTAGAATAACATTTTAAAGTTTAAAGCGCTGGTAGAAATTACTGAAATTGGGATTTCAGTCCCATTCATAATCTATTTCGGTTCTTAATGAATGGCAATTTTTTTTCATCACTTCGAAAATAAATTTTTATATTTTCTTTTTGAAAAAAATATGTTACATTGTAGTACACAAACGCAATTGTGGCTTTTTTTAGCCTTAAATTTATTATTTTAAATGTTGTAGAATCTTTAAATCTATTTTCTCAAATTCTTTACTGAGTAGCATTATACTTATGAAATCCAATTTGAATTGAATTAATTGATAAATGAATTCCGAAATATTACAGTAATGTATAATGTAATGAAACATCAGTATATAATATAGTGATGTAATGAAATATCAGTCTAAAATGTAGTAATGTAATGAAATATTAAAGTAAAGTAACGTTAAGAGTTTCAGGTGTTATCACACGCTTTGCCTCTTGACAAAAAATGTTTCCTTTGAATTAAACAGCTACAATATGTTTTTCAAAAACAATGTAGACAAAAACTTTAATAGGCAGTGTGAAACACCACTGTAGTTGAAGAACTTTTCAGGTGCGGAAGCATTCCTGGTTGACTGAACTTTTTTTTGCACAGCGGGGGCAATTACAAGTCCCACGGCAGTTTGGTTTGCCAAAACATTGACAAAGAAAACAGTGTAGAGGGTTTGATATGTAATGACGGACAGGCAAACTCATATATACAGCTTTAATAGATTATGATAGTTTTGGACTATTGAATGTTAGAATATAATGTTTTATATTTACAGCAGAAATCCCCTATTGTTATTTGATGTACGTGAGTCACCCCTTGACTGTTCAACTCTTTTGTAATAACTTCGACAGGATATTATATAATTTCTCACAAATGATTACATCTTTGGATGAATTCAGAGACTTATGGGCACTAACAAAGATGGGAATAGTTTTCTAGACTAAGTTTAAAATCTTTATGAGCTTGCTGGCGAAAACTAACCTCCACTAGAAAATCACCAGAGCGAAGTTTGCAAATGTATGAGACATCACCAATGATAGGAAAAAAAGCCTTTCCAACAAAAAAAGAAGACACTGAGTGTAAATTTTCTCTTGTGTCGGAAATATACTGTACGACAAAAGAAAATGGTCAGATGAATTTTCAACAAATTGTATTTGTGAGTTGTATTTGTTCCCTGGAGCTTTTCTAAAACAATCCATGCAAAAAAGAGAGAAAATTCGAATCCAGACAGAACCACGAAACAGAGCCTAATAAAGGAGGGAAGTTACCGTCTCTGGATATCCCCAGCTGAATTTATACGCTCAGTCCCCTCTAGGAACACCCTCTTCCCTTATAGCCAAGCCCCAGAGAATAACCCTTTAGCTTGATCCCTAGCAGACTAACAACTCAGGTTGCCAACTACCGGCCGATTGGTGCATAATGCATCACCTATCTGGCCAATATGCTGGATTTTGTCCATGAGAAGCAGGAAGCTAGTAGAGCGGCGACAGTTTCTCACAGAGAGCTCCCTCGATTGCCGTCGAGGGCAGGAAGAACAGCAGAAAGCAGCAGGCAAAAGAAAATTGAATCTTGAAAGCAAGTCAGATTACTAGGATATTTCGGGTCCATGAAACCTGTCACATCTAAAGAAGATATGCCTCTAAGGGAAGACAACTTTGCCTAACGAAAATTTGAGAAATTACTGCTATCAGTTAAAACTTTTTTTCCCTTCAGTGAGAGAATTTCGATGTATGCAGTAAATATCTGTGCATGCATGATCCATTTTTAGAAAGCCAATGCTTTTCTAAATTTATGAGAGAAAAATCATTTTGAAGCTAACGAAATTGACAGCCAATTTGAATATGAGGATAAATCAATGTCTGGTTTTCGATTTGGGGATGGCACAGGCAGACAGAGACGAATAATTTAATTTGAAAGTTTTCCAATTGATTCCCACTGGTCAAATATGGCACCCCTATTAGGAAATCGCATCATATAATTAGGTAGTGATTTGGTATTGCGATGCTTGGTGGTCAGTTATTCGTGATGGATTAGAGTTCATGTTTCATTCGCTTTATTTCCCAAAGATTTATATAAACCATCTGATTCGTATTTACACTTCAATTATTTTTGGAAACATTAACGAATCATAACTTTTTATACAAGAAATTATTATTCTATTTTAGAGTCTGAATGAATAAAAATTGGTCTTATTAATTTAAAATACATTCATTTTTACTACTTTACCATAAATCAAAATTTATTTTTAGTTTTCGAACTTTTAAATCAAAAGGCGTTTTGAAAAAGAAAAAAAAAAAAAAAAACTATACTTATGATGAAATCGTTAACATAAGCTTATATTCAGTGGGCAACAAAATTGAGCATATACCCTAGGATCTTAAATACTTTTTGCAATTACAAATTAACTATTGCTTTAAGATGATCGCAATTTTCACCTTATATACTTTAGCTATGTTTTACCTTACTATACTAACAAATGTGTTGAGTTTAGTTATTTTTTACGAAAAAAAAAAAGATCTGAGACGAAAATAAAAGCTGGCAACAAAATTGAGTATACACATTTACTAATTTCCTTTTAAGCTACAGATTAATATTTTGTGGCTAAACCTTTTGCTTCGATTACAGCTTGTAATCTTTTGGGCATAGATTACACTAATACTTTGGTGGTTTCAACAGAAATATTAGCCCATTCTTCCCTCAGAACCTTCTTGAGATCTTCCTAGCTTGTAATCTCGCGCTCATGTACCGATTTCTCTAACTGCGACCACAAATTTTCGATGACGTTTTAGTCTGGAATATGCAATTGCTGCTTGCAATGATACAGTAAGTGTAGCTGCACAATCTTCGCAGTATGCTTAGGGTCGTTATCCTGCTGGAATATAAAGCTCGACTCAATGCCCAACTTACTGGCCCTTTTTTTCAAGTTACCCTTTAAAATTCCCAAATATACATTTTTGTCCATAATACCATCAATAAAAGCAAGCTCTTCAACTCCTCCGGCCGACATACACCCACAAACGAGGACAGATCTACCTCCATACTTAACTGTATTGATGGTGGTTTAAGATCCAGTGCTTTACCAGCTTCTCTCCATATTTTGAATCATTCAACACTTCCATGAAGGTTGAACTTACTTTCATCAGAGAATATTACAGTGTTCCAGAAAGAAATATGCTTCAAACGATGTTCTTTGGCAAAAATCCCCCTTTTCTGTTTATTCATATAGTTGATGAGTGGCTTCCGTGTTGGAGTACGGCCATGAAATCCATATTGGTGAAAAGTACGTCGAATTGTTTGATCTGATATCTTTTACCCGATAGTAGAGGACATCGAAAAAGCTAGTTTAGAGGTACTCGCCCTCTGATATTTTTTTACTGAGCGAATGATCTTTCTCTTCGCTGTAGTATTCAATATTTAATTACATCTTCTTTTAGGAGTATCGGCCCCAGATCCATTTTATTTACACTTCTGTAGTATTTTCTGGAGACAACTATGAGTTACACCAATCAACAAAGCGATTTCTCGAAGAGATTTGCCCTCTTTCGACCATTTTACGACCAGCAAACATTCAGATTCAATAGTTTCTCTACGAGAGCTCATTTTACGATATTTTGAGAGAAAAAATACTATTTAAAAGCGTAGAAGTGCAATAACACGTGTTATAAGCATCATCTAGTCTCGAAACACTATGAAAAAAAATTTGAAACTAAACAAAATGGTAGCAAAATGTACAAATCTAGGAACTGTATATTCAATTTTGTTACATGGTTTTCTATAATTTCTTCGAATCACTTAATTTTTTCGTAAAAAATAAGTTATCAATGGAATTTTTTAATTATAGGATGGTAAAAAAAGCTTAAGTATCTAAAATAAAAAGTTTCATCCATTTAAAATCAATATTAACTTTGTAATTGGAAGAAGTCTAAAGGTGTACTAGGTGTATCCTCGATTTTGTTGTTCACTGTACATCTTAAAATAAAATTTATATTAAAAAACAAAATTAACTGAATAAAGTAATAACATATAGAAAATCAGGCTTCTTGAAAAATATTTAAATATTCTGCAATTAAAAACTTTAGACTGAGTAATGCATAGACGAATTCCAAATTTTTTGTTATCAAAGAAAATTTAACATCACTTTCAACATTTCAAATCAATTTATAAGTTCTTCTCAAGAAGACAAAATGCAGATAGTATCTGAAGATTTTAAAAAAGTTTAGCCTCATCAATTTAGTAATTTAGATGCACATCAGTTTATATGTGTCTCTATAGCTCACGGTTTAGAGGACATAGAACAGTTATAAGTTTTTTTACAAAGCTTATTTCTTTGGAAGGTTTTATTCTAGAAATTTCTTCCTTTTAGAATAGGGTAACTGAGGAAAGAATTATAGATTTGCAAGCTTTTTATGAACCACCGAACATGCGGTGACTTGTAATAGCTGGTCGGGGGGGGGGGGCTAATCACCACAGAAATACAATTAATTGTTGCATCCCGATTATTTTCACTTTTGAAAAAAACATTGATGTGTTTCGAAAATTTTAGAGGAAATTTCAATTGCTATGCAATATTTTTATAACTTTTAGTTTCCTGTATCTCATAATATTTTATAATGTTATTCAAAGTAAAGAACTTACCTTGTCTTATTTAAGCTCCAAAAAATGTTGCTGATAACAAAAATTCGTCATCACGGCATTTTATCAAACAAGAATAATATTAGAACCGAATGAATGGTACAAATATCAATTAAAAGTACTTTGTATTCTACAAAAACTTTATAGACCTCACAGGAGCTGTATTGTTTAATTACTAAATGAGTCTTTGATAAACTGTTTGTCCATCCAGGCACAATTTTGAGACGTGTAATTTGAAAGACTGTAAGAATTGTTTTAGAATGAAAAAAATTAATCTTTATAGGGCGAAAATATGTGACCTGAATGAAAGCGTTTCGACAACATCGAATTAAAAAAAAAAAAAAAACTATTGACCTTTATTTTAAGAATTTGAATCCAGTGATCGTCGGTCGGTGAACGATCGGTCGGTTTGAATACAGTGAACAAAATTTATTTGAAATGCTACTAATCTTTCTATAATAACAGCTTCCTAGATTAGTATAAGTGTTTTTAACGCAAGGCAGACTTACATTGCGAAAGCTTAATCGTCGGCCTGAAAGTCCTTTCCACACATATAACGTGTTATGCCATTACTCAAACATGGGGAATTTGCATAAATGTTAACAGCATACGAGAACTGAAACTTTATATAAATGCCCCTTTTATGAAGTGAAGTCCCAAAACCCATCCATCTTGAAGGTTGCAGTAATGGACAATGAAAAATTTGAATCCAGTGAGTCGTGAATGTTAAACTGCATATAAATACAACCTATCAAAACATTATGAGTGAAATTTAATTGTTTGTACAAAATCGAGTATAGGAATGCATTCTTGTGAAATATCACATGTGAAAATGAACATCAGAAATATGAATTTTTAAGTTATGGATTGGATTACGGTTGAAATTTGGATTTTTTTTTTCTTTTTGGCACAAAAACCAAAATTGGCAATATTGCACCAAGACGACGGAAGTTGATGAATTTCCAAAGAAAATATTTTTTTTAATAAGCGTTATCTAAACTAAAAGCAAGTGACTGACTGGGGTTTCGTGTTTTGAGATGAGCGCCTTTCTTTAAAAAATTTCGAAGTTAAAGCCATTTGAGATTTAGATATAGTTTTCTTTTTCTCTGACTTTGTAGTAGCTTTTCTTTAACTAGACTGGAGAATTTGTCTCAATTAGAATTGGTAGACAATACAGCAACACGTTTTCATTGTGTCTAACACTGTGCCAATTTTCGATTTATCGAAAAAATTCGATAGTTTTGGGAAATCGAATTTTTGATATTAGTTTTTGAAGAATAAGGATTTACCGGTGACCTGACTATGAATCATGGTTCTCGACGAATCACGATCTGATAAATCGATACGCAAAACTAATGTTTGTATTCAATTAGTGTTTGTTTGTTGTTCTCGGTTTTTTTCAACATTGTGCATAATATTTGTAAATATTTCCATAAATACTGTCGTATATTCATTTATAAAAGTATTTGCTTTAAGCAGATCAATTCGTAATAAATTGTCTTCTGTTCCCTAAACTGAAAGATATCAGCAATAGTTTTCTATTCAATTATAATAAAAGAATTGTGTATATTTTATTTTTAGATAAATTTACAATTTTAGCATATTTTTATGTTTTATTTATTATTAAATAATTTCCAGAAATAATGGTAAAACAGTTTTGTGATAATGTTTTATACCTTTATGAATTAAGCTTAATAATCATGCAAATAACTGAATAAATGTATCTATTCGGCAACAGATCCTAAATATTATTTAATTTCACATATACTTTATTGCATTTATCCACTTCATTAATCCATATATTAAGGTTAACTATTTATTCTTATCCATATATTATTCAAATATCTATTATATTTATAAAATATGCACTTATTTCAATCTGAAATTCAGAGGATATGCTTAACGAAGAAATAGAAAATTGCCATCATATTTCAAATATTTTTTATTTAATTATATTTATACGAATTTTTAAAAGCCTAAATTCCGTAAAGCACTTCAAAAATTTACTTACGTATATACATTGTAGAGCACAAGACTAAATTTAAACAGAAGTCCAGTGGTTATTATTATTATTTATTTATTTTGTTACAATGATTTTTTTAAAACTCCAAAAATTGGTACTTCACAATAACAAATTTTTGTAACAGTTTTGCTCTCAAAATTAGCATTTTTAAAAAAATCTTTATATGTGTTCTCAACAGCCAAGGGGACGGACGATGGAACCCAATATATAAATATTCATACTGAATAAACTTCAAATTAAAACGTAATTTCATTTAGTAAGAGATATAAATATTATTTCTTACTTAAGGTAATACATTATCAACATCTGAATATAGCCAAGATTTTAAGAATGATTTTTCCAAGGACAAAAAAAGAAAAGCTTTCCTCAAAATTAGTATTACTGATAACTTTTAAAAACTATATATATATATATATATATATATATATATATAAAGGCACAGCAAATTTAAAATTTTTTCCACGGGTTGGAATTAAAATTTTCTGTATATGTGAAACTACACGAGATCTCATTCAATATGGAGTAAAAAACACAATTTATTTGAAATGCTACTAATCTTTCTATAATAACAGAGCTTCCTAGATTAGTATAAGTGTTTTTAACGCAAGGCAGACTTACATTGCGAAAGCTTAATCGTCGGCCTGAAAGTCCTTTCCACACATATAACGTGTTATGCCGTTACTCAAACATGGGGAATTTGCATAAATGTTGACAGCATACGAGAACTGAAACTTTATATAAAAGCCCCTTTTATGAAACGAAGTCCCAAAACCCATCCATCTTGAAGGTTGCAGTAATGGACAATGAAAAAGAATTTATTATTCTGTTCTTAAATATTTCAACTCCTTTCAAAATTTATTCAAGTGCTCGATCAGTCAATCTAATTTTCATTGCATACCAAATTTTACTATTTATCGAGAATCAGTCATGAGAGGATTTTAAGACTGGATTTCAAAGCATCGTTTTACACATCATCAGTAGAAAATATGTTGATATATACTTATATATATTAATCATGATATATAATTAACGATATAACATTCGTATAATTAATAATATAATATGCGTTAATATTTCGTAGCTAGTGGAATTTCGTTCAGTGGTGGAACTCTTCACCTTCATTTCATAGTTATGAAAATTTTAGGTTCAAATAATGGTCTTGCGGAAAAGATTATTTTTTGAACATTAAGATTTGTAAAAAACAGTTTTGTGCTGTAATATTTTTAGAAATTATCGCGGAAAAATGCCAGCATTTTGTTTAATTTTTAATTTAAATTGTTATTAAAATTTCGAAAAAAAATCTCTGATGTGCACATATGGGCCATATTTGGTAGTTCCAGAAACGCGGACACAGACGCACTCAAACACACATGCATCTAATAATCAACCCCGGAAAAACTTCGGGCTCTGATTGGTGCATTTTCTTTCAAACAGCGGATGAAAAGTGTGCTTAAAATCATGTTTTTTTTTTATGTTTCGAAAATTTAATTACTGTTGCGAGTTTAATTATTTTTGCTTGTTGAAGACACCTTCCCTCGTAAAGCAGGCTTCATCTGAGGATAGATCTCTGACAGAAAATTGTGCATCTTCCTGTGTGCCATCAAGCATCCTTATACATACAGCAAATCTTATACATACAAAATAAAATTATTATTATCAATGCCGATTAAGATAACTTTTATATAATGCAGAATTTCCAATTTCAAACAGTAATTTTGTTATTTATTAAGTGAATATACAAACGACATTTCGATTACACAAATATATATTGTGTTGATTACTTCGACAAAAAAGTATGTTCCCAAACGTTTGCCACTTAATAGATCTAATAGCGCAACATCTAGAAATAAGTCGATTTGAATTTCTGAAACAAACGAGGAACGACAAGAGAGCTATGAAACAAATCGCTTACAAATTGTAAATTCACGTGTTTCAGAACCTCAAGATCAACATGAGGTAAGAAGCGAAAGACAACGTTTGAATGCTACCTGATACCGAGTATCAAAATCAAAAGACTAATATGAGGCAAAAAGTTCGACAACTATCCTTAAAGGAACGTCGATTGAAGGAAATGTGCTCACACTAGGCATTCCCATTATTTCCATCAACGTTTTTTTTTAATTTTTTTTATTTATTTATTTCAAACGACTGCAGTTCATTTGACTTTCATTCTCATTGACCATCAGTAAGGCGCAAGGTCAATCACTTCAAATGTGCGGATTGAACCTAAAAAACTCCATGCTTTTCACGTAACCTAGTTTACGCTGGATGCTTACGAGTCGGACAGTCAAGAAATTGATTTGTTTCTGCTGAAGACGGAAAAAAATATATTGCCTACCCTAGAGTGTTGAAAAATAAAGTTAAAAATAAAATAAATATTATTTACGCTTCTACTTTATATATCATTCAATTTCAATTAATGTATTCATTTCCGGTAAGAAAATAAATATTATTCTTTCTATCATTCCTAATTTAAAAAAAACAATTATTTTAAATTTCAAGCGATGTTTCCAAAATTATTTCTTCTGCAGCAGCAGCGTGCCAGGTGCCAGCTAATTTTCAATAAGCAAGAAAAAACTCATATTATTCTTCAAAAATTCCTTAACGCGTTTAAGACAGAAAAAGACTTTTTTTCTACTTCATTTGCAAATTGCTGTGAATATCTGCCAAATTTCAATTTAGAGGTAGCAAAAAAAAAAAAGTAGTTATGGAATTTTCTTTAAAATATCAAGTTATAACATACTATATTTAGAATTATTTCAAAAAAATATTGCTATATTATTTCCGCTAAATTAACTGATATTACATTACTGAAAATGCAAGTATCTTGTTTACATGGCGATGACAGTTTTGAAGAATTTCCTGTGTACCGACAGCTCTGATTCCACTGTAAAAGAAAACCCGCTCAACAACACTGGAAATAAACGGCTGGTATCAATAAATTGATTTAAAATTTAACTCTTAAATTGCATAAACAAAAGACAGATAGTAATTTTTAATGCTTTTAATTTAAAAAAATACTGATGATTTAATAATACCGGATTTATGCTGTTTATCATTATTATATCTTAGAAACAAGGACGGATTATTGAATAATCAATGTCGGAAATTGCCTAGGAATCCACCAACTTTAGGAGTTCGAAATTTCGATTGGTTTAGTTTATTCGGGTATTTTGGCGCAAGAGCCATATTTGGCCAAGCTGCGGTAAGCAGATGGTAAAAATATCGAGTATATATAAGAACATACATATTAACATATAAAGGAAAAAGTAATAAAAATAAAAATTCAAAAAATGGCAGCGCCAAAATACATAATTATAAAACATTTAAATAAAACAAACGTGGGGAAAAAAACCTTACATTGAAGCAATGTAAAGGTTCAAACATGAACAAATATGTTAATGTACAAAATATAATTATAAAGGCCAATTGTTTTTAAAATTTTAAAATGTTTTGGTGGAATTTCTCTCCAACCATGTCTTGCAAAGTTAATGACGATGATTTAAAAAAATATAAACGGAAGTAATTAAAAGATGGACTCTCAATCAAAATGTAACGTATAGTAAAATGGGGCACTTCGGTGCCATCTCGCCAAAAGCGAGATATTTATGCGTATAGCGAGTATGACCTATACGAAGGCGTATCAATTTCACATCTACCTCTCGTATAGGGTGTATAGGCCCCAAATCAATTATCGGTTTGATTGAATGTAATTTGTTGTGGATCTGCAGATCCCATGATTCTTGCCAAGTGAGAAAAAAAAAAGGAACAAATGAAAGACCTTTTAGCATCACAGTTTGGAAGCGACCGTGACAAAAATGTTAAGGCAGATTTGGCTGCAAAATCGGCCCTTTCATTTTCTGAAATACCTACATGCCCCGGGAATCGGATAAAAATAATTCTGAATCCCCTATTTTGAAGGAGTCAATGTCAACAAAATCTGAAGGGTAGTGGGATGCATCTGATTTTGGTAGTTTGAAAATGTCTCCAAAGCACTCATACTTTCAGTATAAATTATAAAATTATCCTGACTCAGAGATAAGATTTCTGAAGAGCACAGAGAATCGCCATTAACTCAGCCGTGAATACACAGCAGTAGTTGTGTATGCGATGACTCAGTATATCAGATGGCGTTACAATGGCATATCCAACATGTCCGTCTGATTTTGAGCCGTCCGTGAAAATTGGTACAAAAATAGAGTACTGATAGCGATGATATAGAAAGATCTGTTGGAAGACAACAGGAGTTGTTGAGTTTTCGTCGAATCCAGCGAAGGGGTTTAAAATTGCAAAATACGGGATATCTCAAGGGGGAAAAGAATAGAAATCAAAAGACTTAATGTTAACATCATAAAGATCCGAAACATGTAAGTCATTTTTGGTTCTCTCCCAAAAGGGAAGAATATGGGAAGGCCATGAAACATAAGTTCGAAGAGAAACAGGAAGAATTGTGCTACAAATGAGATAATTTGGTATAGACTTTGCACGGAAATAAAATAAAGTAGATAACTTCTGACGCCACAAATGAAGTGGTAAATGGTGACAAATAACGTATAAGCTCGCTACAGGAGAAGTGCGAAATGCTCCGGAGCAGAGTGATGAATGGTGTACAGTCACCTCAAAACTGAAGGACTTGCGGAGCCATACACAATGTAGCCGTAATCAATGCGGGAAAGGATGACTGCTTCGTATATACGTAGCAGAGAGGTTCGATTAGCTCCCCATGATGTTTTGGAGAGCACTTTCAATATATATAAAATTTTTCTCACATTTCTTTCGCAGGTGAAAAATATGGGGTAGGAAGGTGAGCTTTCGATAGAATATCACTTCAAAAAAACGAATTTCACTGACCACGGGAATAGATATGTTACGAATTCAGAGGTTTGGATCCGGGTGAATGATTTTCTTCCGACAGAAATGAGCGCACTTGCTCTTCTCGGGATAAATAATGTGGCAATTTTTATTACACCAAGCCACCAGCACATTAACTGTATTTTGCCATTGTCGTTCTATGAGATTTATGCCGCTACCTTAGCATGAGATCTGCAGATCATCAACGTAAAGAGTTCCATGAACAAATGAAGGTAAAACAGATAAAATTTGACTCAGATGAACCACAAAAAGAGTAACACTCAGGACACTTCCCTGTGGAACTCCCTCAGTTTGTATAAAAGGATTTGAGTAAAAATTACCAACACGAACACGAGAAGTACGAAGTGATAAAAAGTTCTGTATAAACATTGGCAGGTTTTCCCTAAAACCTTGGTTATGAAATGTCGAAAGTATGCCATATCGCCATGCACGGTCGTACATTTTCTCAATGTCAAAAAATATGGAGACAAGGTGGTTCCTTCTCACAAAGGCATTGCGTATTTGGGTTTCCAGTAATTTGAGATTGTCAAAACTAGACCGACCTCTATGGAAACCACTCTGTAACGGGAAAATGCATCCTTGTTTCTCCGATTCGTACATAAGTTGAGCATTAACCATACACTCAAAATCCTTGCAAAGACAGTTTGTCAAAGCAATAGGCCTGTAATTCAGAGGGTTCGATGGATCTTTTTCAGGCTTTAAGATTGGAATCACAATAGCATCACGCCACTGTGAAGGGTATATTCTGTTAAATAGCAATAACAGATTCGAAAGAGAATTCCTATTCAAATGGCGAAGAATATTATATGTGATTCCATCTGGCCTGGGACTGGTATCGTGAATCTTAGATAACGCTGCTTCCAATTCATGCATCCTGAATTCACAGTTGTATGAAAAGTTACTTTGATCATTAAAATACAAATGCACCTGTTCCGCGGGATTCTTAATTGACAGAAATTGCGTAAACTTGTGCGAATGTTTGGCAGAGGATATTGGCTATGTCTAATGGAGCGGAATGCGTAGTATCTGCTATTTTCAAAACATGAATGGTATAATCACTGTAAATTCCACTAGCAGCCCTTACTTTCCTCCACAACATTTTACTCGAAGTAGAAAATGCAATAGAAGAAATAAAAGCTACCCAAGATTCCCTCTGACTTCGACGCCGAATACATCGAGCTTGTGCTTTGGCTCTTTTAAAGGCAACTAAGTTTTCGGTCATTGGGTATCTTCGAATTATGTTAAATAGTCTTTTTTGTTTCTTACGGCTATCGCGACAAGCTTCATTCCACCATGGTCTGTGGAACTTTTGAAGACATGTGAAAAATTTTGGAATAAACTTATTTGCAGCATTCATTATGACTTCAACTACTTGTTGTACAGTTTCTGAAATTTCTGCAATTTGTACCATAGTCTCGGTGATGTCTGCTAACTGTGAAAAAGCAGTCCAGTCTGCCCGCTGAAAAAAAAAACGGAAGGGGAGCAAAAAGTCGCATAACCGCTAACAGCAAAGGAGACGACAATAGGTAAATGATCACTGTCATATAAATTTCTGCTCACTGTAAATGTCAGCAGCGGAAGGAGATCAGGAGAAGATATGGCCAAATCAAGAGTATGGAAGGTACGTGTGGGCTCGTGGAAGTAGGTTTTCTCATTATTATTTAGAAGACAGATACAGTTATTTGACATGAATTGTTCAATCTGCCTCCCACGAGTATTTGTACTATCCGAACCCCACAAGGTGCTGTGTCCGTTGAAATCACCGAAAATAATAAATGGTGAAGGAAGCTGGTCAACCACCAGCTTATCAAGAGTTTGCTGATTTATGACATCGTGAGGAGGTAAATAAATACAACAGACTGTAACCAACATTCGTGTCAGGACCTGCACAGCCACAGCCTGTAGAGAAGTATGTAAAGTGAGTGGGGTGCTTGGATATAAATTCGAAGTGAAGACACAGACACCACCCGAAGGATGAGATGTTGTGTCTGCATTGTTTCGAATACAGTTATAACCACGCAGTTTCAAAGAAATATTAGGTTCTAAGAATGTCTCTTGGACACCAAAACACACGGGATGAAGTTTGTTAATAATGGACTTGATGTCATGAAGTATGAAAAGAATGCCGCAACATTTCCAAGAGAGGAAGGTACCCATCAAGACTGTTTTAGAAGTGTAAGAAGGAGAAACAAATGGTGGAGTTGCTTGATCATCGCAACTCATAACTAAGTCATCTTTATCTTCGGGTGTAGTTTTATATCAGGTTTAGTTTAGTTATATTAACGTCCCGTTTAAAGCAACACGAGGGCTATGTTGGGACGGACCTCGTAATTTTGAACCCCGGTCAGATGACGAGGACGACACCTGAACTGGCACCCCCCTCTCCACACCAGCGGGAGGACATTTGGCCTGACAGATTTAACGTGCAACAGACCCCCTCACACGACAGTTCTTCGGTGGAATCGGTTTTATATCAGGAGAATTGAGCCCATTACCAAAGATGGACGTTAAGTCTTTGTTTACAATGCCCTTCTTTGCTAACCCCAGAGCAACGAAATTTTTTGAAGCTGACTTTTTCAATTTAAACGGGAGATCTTGTTTCAGAATTCCACGTTTGGCATGTTTCAATTTAAGTGATTTATTTGTTTTAGATTTTGGTTTAGGTATATCGGGCTTGGCTGCCTCAGCATTACTCGCTGTAGATTGTTCAGAATCAGAGTCTGATAATTTTGATGTTGGCTTTATTTCAGTTACATGTTTTGCACAATTTGTGACTGAGCAACTTTCACAGAAATTTTTTTGTAGTGCAGAGGCGTAATTCAATCCGGGTGTAGGAGTTTGAGCTAGAACTTCACGTCTAGCTTCTGGATAGGGGATGTCTTCTTTGTATTTAAGTGTAGTTATTTATTTTTCCAGCGTTTGCATGATCGAGAGTAAGATGCATGCTCTTCACCACAGTTTGCACATTTTTCCTGCGTTGTGCATTCCCGGCTGTCCAGACCTTTTACATCACAGCGGGCTCATGTTATTGACCCTCGGCAATCAACTTTCGAAGGGCCAAAACTGGACTGACACTGGAAACATCTGATTGGGTTGGGTATGTATGCTCTGACTGGAAGCTTCGTGTGGCCAGCATATACGAAATATGGGTTTAGAGGAATGAAATGTAGAAATGAGGTGTTTTGTGTCATGGAGTTGTCCATCTCGCTGAATTGTTATGCGGCTTACATGCGTCACACCTTGACTTTTAAACTCTTAATATTTCTTTCAGAGATGCATTGAATATTTCCCCACAAGTGATAACGCCTTTTGAATAGTTCAACGATAAATGGGAACATACTGAAATAGGTATTGTGGTTAGTGCTTTTAATTTCATTATTTGCTGAGCTTGATTCTTAGAATGAACTTCTACAAGCAAGTCTCCAGAACGCTTCTTACGTATAAAAGAAACCTCGCCACCTGTTGCTGAGACAGCCTTTTGTACAAAAAATGGAGAAATTGTATGAAAGTTTTTATCCGTTTCGTTTCTTTTGATGACAAAATATGAATCGAAATTCGGTTGATTGTTAGAAAAATTTATAGCTTTTGGATGCCCACTGAAGGGAGATTTCTTAGAAAGCAAATATGATATTGAGAAAAATTCAGGCCCGAAAGCACCATCCACCATGGAGATCAACAAAGGAAGGCAGCCACCCGATCTGGTCATCCCAGCCTCGGAACTTACCCTGGTGTTAGCCAGAACCTATACGTTGGGAGTTAACCCCGGGGACAGTGACCACCCTTAACGCCAAGCCCAAGAAGTAAACCCTTCGCTTGATCCCTAGCAGACTAGCCACTCAGGTGACTAGGTGCCAGCCAATTGATACACCGGGGACCACAGTGCACCGCCTATCTTTCAAATGGGTTGCCACGCACGGCCAACACGTGGAGACTTAGGCTGTCCATGAGAAGCGAGAAGCAAACAGGATGACGACAGCTTCTCATGGAAAGCTCCCTCGCTTGCCGTGAAGGGAAAGAATGTCAGAAGTCAAAAGCAGAAGGCGAAGAGAAGAGTAAAACTGAAGCGAGTAAAGATCCCTGGGTACCTCGGGATTGGGACACCCTTACTCACCTATAGTAGGTGAGCCCCTGAGGGGACGAAATCTCGAGGTTCACTTAGTGGTATTAATAAAATTATTCCATTTCTTGCTTCGTTAAATTATAAAGTCTGTGCAATCGAATTTATTCAAATTAAAATAAATTATTTCTTAAGAATAATTTATTTTAGAATTAAATGTGGAGCATTGTTCTAATATCATTCCTAATTAATTACCATCTGCAAGTTTTATATTCCGTTATTTTATAAATCTGAAAAAATGTGGTACTTTACTGTTTTAAAAATATCCAATCCTTTTTCTTAAATAGTATTTAGATTGTGTTAAGATAAGATGGATCACTTTTACTACTTTGTTTCGAATTACATTTAAATTTCAGTTTGCATTTTTTTTTTTTTTTTTTTTTTTGTACATGATGTACTGAACTAGCTAGAAAACTTTGCCACTTAAAACTTATTTATTTTTTCAGATGGTATTTAGTATTGGAGAAATAGACCAGAGAAGATTTCCAATGTGTATCTTTTTACCACAAGTCGTTATGAATTCATGACTGATATTTCTTGCAGTTCCTTTCGACGAAATGCTAATAAATGTTTAGAATTAGAGGCATTAATGCTCTGCAAATCTACAAAATATATTTCAGAAACATGCAAAACCGTTAAAGTACATTTTTCTGTACCTTCTTTTCGTTTCTGTTATACAAAATTGTTTTAAAAACAATGAAGCTGCAATCAATAGTTGCATTATTCATTAGACAAACAATAAATATCAGCTACTTAGAAGGAAATACCTATAACAAGTAGCAAATGTTCTTACGGAAGAATACACAGAGCGAAGAGCACTTAGCTCTTTATAAAATTAGTTAAAACTAAAAGTGTTGGAAAGAAAAGCAGAACAAAGGTTTGAAAAAATGAATGTTGTACCATCAGACGAAAAAAAACACAAACTTGCCACAATGACTAACTCACAACCACACAAACAAATGTGGACCAAGATGAGATTGCGGTGGGGGGGGGGGGAAACGCAATGAGAATCCCAAGACCTAGCGATAAGATTTGCCAGAAATGAATATGTTCCGAGCATTCTAAGCATATCTGCGTGAACTGCAACAATGCAATTAATTGAATATGACTTCCTGTCTTTTATACCTATGTTTCAATTGTTTTTTATTTCCATATTGCTTCACCAGTTTTGTATTGCAAATTAAATACTTCTATTGAAATTTCGGCTCTTGCATTTATTTTATTTTCAAGCCATTGATGTAATTCCTCGGTTACACAGGGTGCCCAGGTTATTGGAACAAACTTTCAGGGGGAAATCACAAGAATTCAGATTTGCATAGAAACTCATGATCGGAAACATCTTGAGAAAGTACAATGTCAGGTACAAAAACCGAAGAGACTCAAGAACGAGATAATCTGAAATAGTTATTTGTAAAATATTACATGTGCTGTGGTAGATGTGGTTTATTAAAATGTCCCAACAAATGTATAAAGCAGTAAAAATGCTCAATTTTTTCAGATTATCTGTCAGTTCTACAAGTCATGTAATCTTCGCGCAATTGTGATAGGAAAATATGAAAAAGAAAAGATAAAAAACGTAAAAATAAACAAGTAAATAGAGTTAAGACCCATATTGGAATACATGGTGATGAAAGCGTGGATAAATGTGAAAGTCGGACGGGGCAGAAAAAGAGTACTGACAATTATTGTCACCAAATCAAAGTATCTTAAAATGATAATTAAGAGAAGAAATAAAACTACAATAGCTTGACAGATTATACATGTTTAAAAAAGGAAGAGTAACTTACGACTTTATAATTAACCCAGAAATAAAAATAAGAAAATACTATCCATCACCATATAAATTTTAAAAGGACATGGTAGATTTCCCGCATACGTCCAAAGAATAGGAAGAATGCGGGGACAATTCATCATTATTTAACGGAATGCATAGAAATTTTGGAATTAAGAAAAAATCGAAAATAATGATTTAAACAGAAAATATTGACTGCCGGAAAGTCTTAAAACACTGAAATACATGATGTTGAAAAATGACAGTTTCCTACTGACTACAGTCGATTCTGGTTAATCGGACAACTTCGGGAAGCGATAATTTTGGTCCTAATAACCGGCTGGTCCGATTACACGAACATTCCCTATACTACAAGACAAGACGTGCTATACGTAACATATTAAAATGTCATTATGACCTTTACTGTGCAGCATGCGCGTACGGCGAACATACAAACAAGAATTACTGTTGCTTAAGAACTTTATTCATTGAAAAATAAATTTACAGACAAATTCTTCGAAACGATCGACACGATACTCAGCATGCGAAGCACAATTAAAAAAAAAGTACTTATGAAATTCCAGCCATCGTTTGAAGAACTTATCTAGTGTGATCTGACGCGTTCTGTTGACGGACTGCATTTGAACAAAATCACTACAAACATCTAACGCAGCAATGGGACTGCCTTCATTTCCCTCTTGCATGAAATAGCGACGCAAAGTTTCATTGCATTTCCTGGCATCCTGTGTTATCACTTGGACCAACTCATTAGGGGCGTCATCATCACTTTCCTGGTCTTCCGATGCTGCAGTGTGTTTTGCTGTAATTCGAGCAACAATTTCAGCGTCGTAATCTTCATTTTCATCGTAGCATTGAAGCTCGTTGTCGATGGATAGAAATTCTTCGTAATTTTCGACATGTTGAAGTTCCACATTTCTCTCACCATTTTAACTTTCAATCAGCATATCCACATCCACCTCCAAGACCAAATGCTTAAAGCCACAGTGAGAAATACAGTTCTGAATTGTCTCACTGCTATTATATTTCGACAACTATCGGCCAAAAGTGTAACTGCTTGTAAGATGTTGACCTTTGCACTGACTTCTCTGGCTGTTGATGATGACGAGGTCAGCAAACTTTCTTCAATTGCTTCAATGACATCAAATTTTTTATGATGCCCATGTCCATTGGCTGTACCAAAGCTGTGGTCCTGGGAGGTAGAAATTCCAGGTGGATGCTTTTTCCAGGCATTTTGGCAGGGGAGACAAGACACGCACAGTTCACTGACTAAAGTGTTGCGAAGAAACTGGTTTACGTGGGATTTCATTTCCCAGAAAAGCGGAGAAGCAGTGGTTCCTCACTGGCGGCTATCGAGCTCCCCGTTCTAAGAAACAAAGTCCTTGCTCACCCCCCACTGGTTCTTTTCCCTTTCGGACTTCCTGCTGTACACAGGCGACTTGTGGCTTCTTTTTCATATTCCCTGCCACGTTCTTTGGTCCGTTTAAACGGAATTTTGGTTCAAATAAGCGAATAATATTAGGTTTATGTACATAGGATTTGTTTCGGTTCTTTAAGATTCGGTCCGAATAAGCGGCTGGTCCGATTATCCGGTGGTCCAATTAACCGGATACGACTGTAATTAGTAGAAATATGAATCCTTTTATCATATAATTGAAGTGAATGCATTCGTTTTGTATCAAAAAACATCAAAACACATTAAAATCAAAGTTATTTAATTTTTAAAAATAAATGTCAGAAAACAAAAATAAAGACTATCTAGAAATATTTGATGTATTCATTGCTTAAACTTGTGGTAAATTTAAGAAAAATTAAACTTCCAAATATAATTTTAAAAATAATTGTAATCATTCCTTTAACCCTTTATTGACTGACGGTACTTAAAAGTACCATTAAAATCTAGCTTACTCTATGACTAATTTTGCTTATTGTATTCTAAAGAACACGGAGAACGTAACCCAAATAACATGAGGTGAATATAAGCTAAAAGTAGGAATTAAAAATATTTAATTAATATTTAAACTAATTAAGATATTTCTGTTAATTACATTATTTTTCTTGGGGTTCCCTGGGATGATTCTGCAAGGAAAATAAATGACTGGTATGAAAATAAAGTTGAAAAATTGACAGCAACATAATTCAGTAAATAAAGGGTTAACAGATATTTCTCCATAAGTATAGCATTCCCGATGGATTATTTTCAAATAACAAATTTAAGTACCAAAACAAGGGCAATTTTAGTGGTGATTCGACTGAACGCAACAGATGGAGCATTAAAAGGACTGAATGCAGAATTTTTTTTTTTTTTTAGAGAGAGAATTTATTATTTTTATTCGTTTTGATGTAAGCAATCGCATTCTGTAGACGAGCTTATTAGTCTCGGGACTGAATGCCCAAAAGTCTATTCTTTAGATCTGAAATTGTTAAACAATTCATATTCCGAATGTAAATCAATGAATTGCAGCCTTAAATAAATATTAAGATTTGAACGAGATGGATCAGTCATTTATTTTCTTATAATATTCGTTTATTTAAGTCTGACCATAATTCTATTCAGATTTTGAATTTAATATGTCTACATATTTAATTAAATTGCCAATTAGTGCAATTTTATATTCTATTGGGGAGAAACATTTACTTCCTCCATCTGTTGAACACAGTAGAATCTAATCTCGTACTCGTTCAATATATAATACTGCTCTTCATAAGTTTGAAGCAGAGATATGAATCTTAGCCTTTGTTTTTATCTAAAGCAGCAAACGCTAAAATACTAAAACATTATTTTGCAAATCAAATCAATTGCATCTTATTTAAGTTCAAATCCATGTATTATTCATAATAATCGCTCTAACTAATTATAACTACTGTTTAATACTACCAACTATTATCTACTGTGTACACTTTGCATAATATGATTTAGATATCTACTATTTATAACTTATCAATAGCTAATGTGAACTGTAAAAATCAAAAATGTAAAATTAGGTTTTACTTCTAATAAATCTATTTCTCATGCAATATGAACTATGCAAAAGTAATACAAGTGTTAGTATTCTAACTGCCCATACTATAAATATAATGAACACATGATATAGACACAAGGTTACCAGATTGCTAAGCTGATGGGACAGCATGACATTTTGTAGCAATGTTTATTATTCTTTAAAATGAATATTCTATTTTTGAGAAAACAGAACTAAATCTTTTCAAATACGAACTTTTTTTTTGATAAATACAGAAAATTACCTACAATTGCTCCTTCCCCTTCAAGAGTAAATGTATGATTATTGCACCCTTTATTGATTTACAAATTATCAGTTACATAATTATAATATAAACAAATCAATAATGTGGACTTTAGGGTCTTTAAAATTATAATATTAGCTGCAATATGAAGATTTCGGCATCACAAACAGGAAGTGCTACAAACAACAGGACTCACTAACATTACAACAATGTGTTATAGTAATGCTAACACATTTTTGGTTCATTCATTTTTCAGAAGACCACCTTAAAAATAAAATCCTATTAAAATATTTATGAACTTGAAAGATCCCTTTATGCTACAAATAACTTTATCGCACTTTCTAAAACATATCTTATTCTACATATACATCTCAAAATCTTAATGAAACCGTTCTTCTGACAGTTCCAATCCTTTCCTCTCAAAACAAAAATCTTGCGGCGAAGTTAAAAACCATTTTTGGACAGATTTGCATGAAATCATAGCACTAAAAATTGATTATTTCTGCAAGTTCAGGTCTTAGTGAAAAATAAATGCTTCCCCATACTAGCAGCAGAAGTCATTTCATCGAATTTCTACAAGCAACACTAAAAGCCTTATCACACGGTGAAATATCGTCGGCACTTTCAGTCAGCAGAAAATGACGTCATCGTGACGTCACTTCAAAGTTTCCCATGATTGGTTGAATTTCGCTTGCGGACAATATTTTCATCACTATCGTCGGCATTTTCTAACTGGTTAGAAAATATTTGTCGATAATAAAAAAACTTCCTTGACCGCTTCTGAGGGTAGAAATGGAAAATAGCTGACGGAAAGTGTAGGCGATATTTCGCCGTGTGATAAGGTCTTAAGTAAACTCTCACTAATGAATAAAAGGCTCATGGAATTGCATGAAAATCCAAGTAATTCTTTTAATTCTAATTTTTTGGGAATAACATTTGATAGCAAAACTTGCAACATAAACAACAATATACCTGAATTAAATTGACTTTTTAGATATTAGGAAGCCTTTTTCTTACTTCTAAATAAAAAGGATATGAACAATTGAAATATCAATAATTGAAAAATAATTGCCAGTACTGTATTTACACATAAGATATAAGCTGTAAATTAGAGCTAAATTTTTTTTGTATATTTCACAAAAGTATTGACTTAATGAGTAAGAGAGATATATATCAAAGGTTTAAATGGGCTTATAAAGTACCCCATGTCTTAAATAGTTCATCAAGTCTAATCCGGCGCTGATATTTCGTAGTATGATTGTTTTTCTAAACATATCTAAATTAATTATTTTTCTTTTCGATTTCTTATTGGAAGCAAAATTTCACCTGCCTATTTAATCATCTTGCAATGAAACTGAATGCCTGGGATGGATTATTTGCCATGAGATTAACAATAAGACGAAATGATTATTATGAATGACCAAAAAATTATTATTGATTGAACACTTAGGTCATGTTCTTAGCAAAATATAATATAATCTCAAGAAAATAATTCACTTCAATATTTAATTTCATCAACGATACACAGACAACACAAAATAAATGCAGAAGAATTGAATAAAAAATTATGAAATCATTTATTGGTATATATATAAATACAAAAATATAATATAACAAGAGGTTTAACTAGTATAAAATATAGTTAACATGTATTTATAATATTTCCCTGCACATGCAATATTTCTATATGCATACATAATGCACAACAATATCAATTATTCACAAATTCCATTTCCAAATCTTAGATATTATTATGTTAATAAGACAATAACAGTTTTTATAAATACATTTTTAGATGGCAAGTTATATACTTTTACTTAAATAAAACAAATTCTATAAGCCAAAATTAATCTGATATTACATCAAACGACACACTCAAAAGTATACTTTATGAGCCTTTTCTAGATTTTATTTGGTTATACAATACTTAAATACATCAGTTTTATAAAATTCACAGTATAAAAATATATAAATTAGTGATTTATTCATAAGTAGAAAAATATTTCTAAAGAAAAAGGAAAAAATAAAAAATGTTGTAAGGAAAACATAACATCAGTAATCAAACACAACACATCTAACAATAGATAAGATGATTAGTAAAAAAAGCACTTCAATATCCATAGCAATTATTAAATTTCATGCATAAATTACTAATATTGAAGAGTTCAATAAATACAAATAACTCTTCACAACTGGAATCCATATTTTAAGATATTTTTTAAATGTCATTATAATACTATAAAGTAAGAAAAAAATTAATGTGCTTTTCCATAAGCAATACAACAATTTCCCAAAGCCATCACGATTTCAAAGATATTCATAATTCAGCGCTTCTGTAATACTGAAACGCCAAATCATGAGCCGATTCAGGATTATATATAGGTTGATAGTCGAGACGAAGGGTAGATTTACTGCGATTGAAAAAGAATGTAGAGCACATATAATTTAATTGGTTTACATTGGGTATATCAACATCAAATCGAATAAATACATTAACAACATGTATTAACAGATAGATCAAAGACAGAATAATCCAAGCCAGCCAATATGGAAATACAAAACCACTCACTTTGAAGTTTCTTGCTTCAGCATATGATCTTATATGTTCGTGAATGTCTATAATAGGAGTATCATCAGTAATAAAAAAGGCCTCACCAGACACGGTTTCATCCTCAGCAAGTCTACTTTTAGCTCTGATATGAGCCCAAGCAGCATTGCCAACATAACAGATTTGCAAACGCTCGTCTAAACTTCGAACTCTGAGATAGTAAGAATTATTCTTCTTGATGTACTTCAAAACTTTGTAAATAAAATGCTTATCTTGTTCACCATATAAAGGTACAGGACGGAGAGATATAGTGCGAAGAGTTCTTTCTCCTAAAAATATACATTTTTACAAATAATCATATTTTTAATAAAATACTTACATGAAATATTAAGAAACTAACAAAACAATTTTTAAAAAAAAGACTTCTTAAATATTATGAAGGTAAAACTAAATGATAATTAAAATCGCAATAAATGTATGAATAATCATTACTTAATTAAATAATATAACTAACCATTCGCTAACAATTTTCCGCTAGCTTCCAATACAAGCTTTTCAGCTTGACACTTGGTTTCACCATATTTTCCAATCATAAAGCTCGTAGGAATTGGTGTAGTGGATTCAGTTCCATAAAAAATATGTTCGGAACCACAAACCATATCAGTAGTACTAGCAAAAATTAGGCGGGATACATTTTTTTGAATACAAGTTTCAATTATATTCCGAGTACCTAAAAATAAAAAAGAGCTATGTTCATAAAATATTGATCACTGTACCAATATATATATATATATATATATATATTTAACATTTTAGATTTAAGGCTCATCATAGTAAAATAAAAAATAATAATCAGAAGACTTCCTTCATACCATGATTCTAAATATAAAAAAATGGCATACTTAAAAATTTAAATTCCGAAAAATCTCTTTAGAAAGACAATTTTAAAAAAAGGCAAGAGTTACAACGGCACAATTTCTTTCAATCTTAAACATATAGCAGAATTTCTTACCTTAAGTAATATCAATGTGAAAAAAGTAAACGGACATCATCACAAAGAATATACATTCACCTTAAAAAATAATAATCATTTCATGCCGATGAGGATTTTGAACGAAACTACTAGGTTATGAGTTCGTTAGTGATTTTTAGTGCTGTTGCGATTACTTGTGAAAAGATTCAGAGGAAAGGGGAGGATTTCCATAACTCTGAAATTTTAAAACAATAAATTAAAAAAATCCATTTATCATAGTTTTCTCCGTAAGTAATAAAAACTTGTGAGCCGCATAAGTGAAAGTAAACCTTATCAAGACAACAACTGTGATGTCTTGTCTCATTCTGTAGACCCAGTTGCTTTCTCTAACCATGTGCTAAACAAAAAGTTGTGTGTGTTTATAACTAATCGGTAGCAAATAGTTATAACTTGCTACCGAAGATATGATTGAGTAACACGAATAACATAATATTAAATAATGTTAAACAGGCCACTTCGGTGCACATCGGGTATTGTTTCTTCGTGCTATGTCGATGTAAATTAAAAAATAACACTCTCATAAAGTACAAAAAGAGGCTCAAAATAATTGTTATATTTATGTCTAAATGTTTAACAGACTTTACTAGCAAAAGTTGAAGAATTTGAGAATGTTTCCAGGACCAAAATAGTATTCTGCATGTAATTTTATTTAATTCAGCAGTAATAAATCGTATTTAACAGCAATACTGGGGCCTTTAATGATTATAAATAGCATCATTATAGGTATTTAATGGTGGCACTCGTCATTTTGAAATCGTGTCAAATAACTAGGACCACATCTGGGATAGTATGCCCTCCCAAAACTTCCGGACCATACGAACGTGAGGACGTCTGTCTCATGAGGTCAAATTAAGCGTACATCAGCTAAAATATGACATATCTTTAGAGGAATTGGGTTCCAAACCTGGAATCCTCCAAAGCTGAAACCTTATCACTAGGCCAGTGATGCACTGAAGCAGAGAGTTAACCACTAGGTCATTGCCGCCCTTACGTCATTGAAAATCACAATATTTTGTTTAAGAAATTTAGAATAATATAGTTTGAAAAACTAATGTTCTTAAATGAAATCTCTATATCTGTATTTACGTTAAGAAACATAAATAATAAAAGTAATAGATTTTAAAATGTTGATAAAATTTAGTAGTTCTTACTTTTATGAAATGAATCAAATTTACAATAAATAAGGAAAAGGAACTTCCAGCAAGTATATATAAGTTTATAAAACAAGATCATTTAATGGCCAATTTTTGATGTTCCAAAATAGTGAAACAAGTAGGAATTTTTGGTCCTTGACAACAGGAAATAGGCATATATTTCCAGTTACAAAATTTCGTTAAAGTAGACAACTACATCAAAATATTTTGTTTTTGTAGATGTTGGGGAAAAAGAAATAAAAATTATATGCTATCCCTTTATGGAAAAAAAAAAATGTCAATTAGTGAAATATTTCCTTTAAACTATTGTAGAAGCACATACTTCAATCAGTGAAATATTAAACGGCACATTTATTGGCTACTTTTTCGTACCTCAGACTTATATTTAATAAGTTGGTCTTGTACAATTTCAAGGATAATACACATACAGCAATAGGTTATTAAAAAGGCAAAATCTGAATACCACGCATTAAATTTTTAAAAAGGGACAAATAATGCACTAATCAAAGAGTTTGCGAAATGAGTACCTTCGATATTAAAAGAAATGCGTTCTTCTAAAAGTACTACAGTAGCTTATCGCTACTGACACCAAGAAAGATATCTTCAATTCGTTGGCAAAAATCTGCTGCATCAAATATGACATGTGTTATATACAGAGCATAAGCAACCCCATTCATAAAAATCAGAAGTCAGATGATTAAGGAGAAATTTCGAAAGGTCCTTATAATCAAATTGAGTTGTTAGTAAATTTCAAATTCAATCATCTTACAACTTGTCTGTGGTAGAAGAAGCACTATCTAAATGTAATTGCGCATGTGGAAGCACCGCCATCAATTAGTTCAAACACAATGCTGTTCAAATTAAATGAATATATAGGTCATTATTCAGCATATTCCTATGAAAAATGGAACTAACCAATGAATTACTAAAAATACCATTCCAGACACTGTATAGAAAATTTTCCTGAAGATAAAACTTCTCATCACAGGAACGGTCATTTTATCGCTCCAAATATGCGTGATTAGCAAGTTTCTCTTAAGACATGATGATTGGATGCTACACTACTACATAAATATTTGCAAATTAATAGTTCTTTTTTTTATTGTATTGATTAAAAACTTCTTAAATTAATGTTCTTGTCAAAATTTGTATAAAATCTAATACAAACCCTCTAAAATAGGATGAAAATATTTCAGTAAATTTTGTAGGTAGAAATTTGAAACTTTGTACATGCATGGAAAAATGTTAAACATTTTACTCATAAACATCTTTATACAATATTGGCTTTATAAGAATCTTATTCTTTAAACTTTTTATTATCATTCTGTAGAGAAAGCAAAATGCTTTCCTCTAACTGCCCACTTCCTTTAATAAAATTTTATCATGGAAATATCAATCTAAATGCAGCATTTAGGAAAATAAGGGTTTGACACTTTCGGGGAGGACTACTTATTTATGTCGCAAGAAAGTTTTTAAATAAAATTTACTCAAACTATTTTGCAGTAATCAGAAATGTAAAAAGTAATTATTTGATTAGCGATGCAGTGAATTTTCTGATATTAATTATATAAAGATGTGCCAGTGCATGTATGCATAATTATACACAGTTAGATTAAATGGCATTCTCTTTTCTCTCATTCAATGTATACTTCACTAAGTTTAAGAAGTAAGGAGAGCAATTAGTAAATAACATCGTATTCATGCATATGAGGGTATAAAATTATTAAATTTCTAGCAACTTTCAAGGTGCATTAGAAAGTAAGTAAATGTATACATGCATTATAAAATTTAATAGATGAAAAAAAATGAAATAGCATGACATAGAATAATTTGATGTAGAATGCAAAGCTACAACAAATTTAGAAAGACAGCAAGATTTTTAAAAACGATTTATCTGACTATATATGTCACAAATACTCTCTTTTCTCTTAGTTACATAAATTTTTATATTTATATTCTGTCTCTTTTTTTAATGCCAGCAATTTCAGACCATAAAATGACTTAGAGTTAAATAGCAAATTTAATTTTATAATTAGCAATCAAATGTTTTTAAACATTTCCTATTTTAATAATCAAAAGTTGCAAGCATTCCTTCGAAGGTAATATTAAATTCAAAATTTTATATAAATTTTACAATACAAAAATCTTTTCTGTGACAATAATCTACGATGAAAAAATAGCAGTATTTTAGAGTGCAAAATTTATACAATCATCTATATAAATAAAAACGAATGTTTGTCTGTATGTCCCTTATGCCTTCTTACACCGTTCATAAGATTGCAATGAAACATGGCCAGCTAATTGTTTACACCTACAGCATGGCTATAGGGATAGTACAATTATCTATATTTTTTTTAAATCGAATCTCAACCGCATTTATTTACCAAAGATTAATCTGCAAATAACTCGCCTAGGGGATGACAGATTCTGTAGAAATGCTAAATTCAAGTGAAAGGTTAATATTTTATAGCTATAGTACACAAATATCATGCAAGTCATTCTCAGAGGTAACAACTTTATTACAGATTATGCGAGAATGTTTTGGGGAGACCAACCCTGGGGGGTTTAAATTTTAATTTAATTTTAGAATTTTTCGCAGCAACTACCAAAAATATTGTAGTACAAATAATTTTACACAATCGTAATTTTCACAAATTATCTTTTCAACTATATTAACGATTTTATGGTATAAATATATTTTCTATGTTTAATAAATTTTAAAAGAAAATATTTTAATCACATTTCCTAACAATAAACTTGAGAATTCTGTACGAATATTTAACGAATCACGAGATACAATAAATAGTTTTTTTCATTATCATTCTGAAAGAATACAAAGTTTAATTCTAAAAGAATACACAAATCTAATATGTAAAATGAATACTTGTTTGCTCGTATTTTATATTCTGTGGTACCGTTCATTCTATTTCGATAAAACATTGCCAACTTATTGATCAATTTCACTTAATCTTATTTTTTTAGGCGGTAGCAACGCGCCGGATACCAGCTAATATATGCAATATGTCTTATTAGCAAGGACACAATTCCAAATGGAAAAGTGCAACATAACTGTTGAAAAAATGGCACTTTCCATCAAATAATAATGAATTGTATAAACATAGATAATGCAATTAAAAAAATACACCGAAATTTATAATTGTTACATGCTCAAGATTTAAACTGCATACTGAATTTATAATCAAGTGATTCGGGTTAATAATATTTTTCATACTTGGTTGTGATAACTGATACAGAACAATTTTTTAAAAAAAGGAATTAGTTTTCAAAATAATATTGATTATGGAACTATATAAACTTAATAAATACCTTCAACATTTGTAGAAACCATGTCCTCGACATTTGGAAATAAACTAATGTCAACAACTGAAGCAGCATGAATTACAGAATCAGCACCAGTCAGTGCTTCAGATAGAGCATCCATATCTCTAACATCAGCAATATAGTGTTTCATCGGTTTTGTCTCTTTATGACCTAAGGGTAAACATACAATACTTCTAATTTTAATTTTTTTTGTCACAAATCTTTAATAAATTTTGCATTTGTTTAAAATATTCTAGTCAGTTTTTCTTTTTATATAATTTTTCCTCTATTCTGAGAATAAAAACATTGAATTCAATCACTAATTTTAAATTAGCTCTAATCAAAACATAAGGAAATTTCTTAAATCTTTCATGGTAGTTAGAGCCATCCTAATTTGAAATGAAAATATTTGTATAACATCAGAGACATTTTCTTATCACAATCAATGAAAAATTTGGATAATTTGGAGGTACTCTTCCTAATGAAAAACCTAAATTTATATTCCAATGAATACAAAGTAAAACCTTGCAACAATTCATTGGTTTTTTTCCTATTATGTTTCATAGATATCATTTCTTTGTTTTTAGTTAAAAACCTTACACAATTATTTTTATTAATGTTTCACATTAAAGAATGATAAAGCAATTGAATGAAAGAGAAAAAATCTAGACAATAAATATATAATCATAGAATTTGTTAATACAAATCTGGAACAAATATATATTTTTTTCACTGTAAGAGTCATAAGAAATTCTCCGCTTTAAGAAACTTTTTAATAAAAAATTAGCAATTGTAAAGTAACTAACCCTCCTAGTGGCAGATATATATTTCTCTGCAAAACTAATCCTCTTACAGATTTTCAGAATTGTCTTATTTTGTTCTGTTCAGCTGCATTTAAGTGGGGTTCAGCTGAATGAATGTTTCGAGGAATGAGTTTCAATTCCATCATAAGATTTTAAAACATTGTACCAAATCAATTTTGAATCAAATTGAAATAAAAACATTAAAATCAAGGGAAAAATTGAAATGAAACTGATATCCTAAAAAAAAAATAATTGCTTTAAGTCTTAAGATAATACAAAGGCCATTTTTAAAAAATGTTTTGAAAAATATAAACATCAATTTCTGTAGGCAAGTCATAGGGATTACGCATCTGCCAAAGGTTAAATTTATTTATGAGCCCGATTAAACTCTCTGTTGAAAGCCAATTTCTTAATTTCTTTTTTATTTTATTTTCTTTGTCTAAATATATTTTTTTAATGCCCCTGGAGATTTTCGATAATATCTTGCAGCTCCGTTAATTAGCTAGGCGAAGCAATGAAAAGTATTATTTAAACATCTTATTAGATTTTACGAACCGTCTTTCAAAAAATAAGAATAATTTTTGGAAATAAGTGAAATCAATCAGCCTTAGGAAGAGAATACCCATATTTCTCTATCATAATATAAGACTGTGGTATTCATTTCACACAGATTTTTTTGCTGTACAGATTGGTGTTATTTTGCAGTCATTTTAAGATTTAAAAGTGGTTTTAGAATAATTTGAAATGAAACAGAATTAAAACATTTCCACCTATTAGGCCACCTCTAAGCAAAATTTGAGAAAGCCATTCGAGAATTTTGCAGCAGTAATTAAAGCAATAAACCTTTAGCCATAGTTTTTGCAATTTTAAAATTCTGAGGCACTAGCCTATAAACAGATTAGTAAGATAAAAATTTATAACCTCACCTCCCTTGCTTAAAAAAAAAAAAAAATGGGAGAGCATGCAGATATTATCGGAAACTTTTGAGATACGATTTAAATTATATAATTGATTACTTAGTGAAAAAAAAATAAAGGCTTAAAAATTTTCCGAAGCGCCCTTTCTTTTCACTTAAGTAACTGGATTAGCATAGAAATGAAAGGAAAGAAAAATGCCCCTTTCCTGTTTGAACACAGCTTCGTATATAAACTGATATTTCTTGAAATAATCTTTGTCAGACAAAGATAAAGTTTAAAGAAGCCATGCTCAGAATCATTATCCAAATGACAGTGAGCCAAATAACATTTTAAAGCAAATATTAATATTCTTTAAAAATATTTAAATAATGTGTTTGAAAGGGGTAATAAAAATATAATGCACAACAAAAACAAATGCATTATTCACATTAAGATGAAGTAATCAGATTGATGCTTTATTCCTTTCGTAGCATAGGAATTTTGAAAATTTATAAAGACAAGTCACATTCCAATTATATTTATTGGTTGCGATCACCATTGAGTAACTCAAAAATCCATCTACAAAACTGAACTGGAATCTAGGTAAATAATATAACTGCACATTTTACATATCCAGAAATGAAATTACCCAAATTGTTCACATAAGGCCGTTTATCAAATAACCGTATTTCGCCACATTCTGCATCGTTTTCTTGCAAAAGCTTAACAATGTGCTGACCTAAGAAGCCACTTGAACCAGTAACAACAACAATTTCATTTTTTAGAGGCATGTTCACCTATGGTAAGAATTCTAAAAAAGGGAGAGAAAAGAAAACATTAAAAACCATCGACTGGTAATTCTTAATGCAGACATAAAACGTTAAAACAAATCTTATGCTGTTATTCTAACCAATACAAATCAGTAATTTGGTTCAAATGAATCTTCAAATGATTTAACAAATGATAAACAAGTAACAATAATTAGAAACTTAATATTGCATTTAAGCAAATTGAAAGAGGAAATTTAGGTAACATAAATTTAAAATAATTAATTTCATTTAAACATTATTTCAATATTAATGCTTCAACACATTCCAAGAATAACCACAAATGATCGTAAGTTGTTTTACTGAAACACTTTTCAGAATATAATGATAAGAATTAATATATTCATATTTTGCATCAGATTAGAAAACTGATTTATGAGAAATAAATTTATCAAAGTTCTAAAGAATAGAGTGTTTTGGTATTGGGTCTTCATTTACAGTTAACATGTTTTGTAACATTTCATTGCTATCTGAGGCAAGAATTCATTTTTCAAACAAAATTCATATTAGAATTTGCTTTTTGAATTCATACACATGTTCAATTTCATAGCATGTAAGGGATTTTAAATTATTTTCATAGTTTGAGAAAGATTAAATTCAGCAAATAAATATTGCTTTTTCATTTTTTATATAATAATTTAGCTATTCTAAGCTTCATAAAAAAATATTATAACTGTAGTATCAAAACCATATTAAAAAGTAATTTTAAAGAAACTAGTGAGTTTTTGAAGAAGTATTTGATTATGTTGATGGAATACAAAAATTGTGTTCAGTTTTTGTAAAGTTAATATGCTGTATTCCATAAAGGCTATTCAAAAGCTTCTGCAAAAGGAAAAAGTAATAGCTCTTTACAAATTGCATAAAATGGATCTATCATCCCAAAATGATTTCAAAAGTTTTCAATAGTATGCATTTTTAATGTTTTTTTAATATAATTATGAAGACCAATTCGTGTTATACTAATAAAATTAAAGTATTAACAGTAATAGTAATCAAAATACCTCATATATTACAGGTATTATAAAGTGCCAGTTTGTATATAATATAAAGAATTGTAAGAAATAATGTAAAAACTTAGATTTCAAAGCAAATACATAATAAAGAACAGAAAATTTACATCACTGTAGCAGCAAAGTGAAAGTAAACAATAAAAACAAACTTCTACAAACTAATGATAAATTTTCATCAGAATTTCACCCATAATAGAATTAAAATTAAATTGCACATGCAGTTAGTTTACAGAAAAATTAGAGTGGAAGTAAACATCTGAACTAAATTTTCATAAGCTTAAGTTCCAATAATTTTACAAAATCAAATAGTATAGCTTATATTCTAGGCAATTAAACAATAATATCTATAATTACAGTAACAATACTTGATTTTATTTTGTATTTAAATGTTATTTACTTGTAATGATTCTACCAATTTAATAAAAGGAATTTCTTAATTCAAATGAAAAAATGAACCTATTCTACATCTTAATATTAATGTTAATGACAAAACTCTGCATATTAGATTAATGCATAATACAGATCTTCAATGAGATAAGATTCTAAAATGGCAATAAACAAAAACCCAAGGAAGAAAATCAGCATCTCAAAGAAAATAAAAAGAATCTAATACCAGTGCAGTGAGCCACTTCTCTAATATTTTGCTGAGAAAGTAATTCTCAAATTTAATCGGAAATAAAGTTCTTTCCCTGGTGTTCGGCAGTATAGCAGAATATCATAGTTTCTTTATTATTAGGTAAAATCTCTAGTAATTTGATTACGAGTAGCAACTGATTTATTATCTTTGAAATGCACTAAATTTTTATATTTTCCTATTATCAATTTACAACACTTTCTTTTTAAAAAAAAATCTAAATGAATTTCTAAACAGTCTGTTCTAATTCAGTATGTTATCCAACATACTAATAGATTTAAATTCATTTAAAAAATTTCCTTTTAATTTCTTCTATCAGAACAAACTTCAAACTGTAGACATCAATATCCATAAACCTAAAGTAAATTGCATAGCATGTAAATTTTTCACATTACAAAAAATATGAATATATAATGTTTGTTTACTCCTATTTTTACATATGTTGCATGCAACATATAAATTGACATATTTTACATTTATAAAGAATTTCAGCACTTACCTCAAAAAACTAAGAAGCAATTAGATGCAAAATATTTTTAAAATTTTAAAACTTTTGAGAACAGCAACTAAAAAAAATAATAATTAACATTAAAAGCTTATATTATATATATATATATATATATATATATATACATACATACATACATATACATATATACATACATACATACATATACACATACACATACATTAGAGTCGCGAATAACAGAAAAGAAAAAGCCGAAATAATATCATTTAAGAGAAGAAAATTGATATAAATGTTAATATCTCAAACATCAATGCAAACAAGTTTTTAAAATGAATTCCAGTTTAAAACAATTAACATTACTGGAATTTTTTATTACTACTTTCTTGAAATTATATTCTATATTAAAACACGTTTCAGCAGATTTCTTATACTTGTTTGAAGACTCTTCTCTAGAACTTGTATTCTAGCATGCAGGAATGTTTATTTTTTTGTTTTCATACAGTAAAAATTTAAAAATATTATGTAAACTAAAATGCAAGAAAAAAATAAATAAAAAATTTAAAATCAATCAAAAGAGAGAAATGTAACTATATGATACACAAAATATATACAAAGTGTTTCCTCTTCAACATTCTTATTATTTAAATAGAGTAATGCATTTTCAGCTAAGAATCTGCATATTCAGAACACATTACAAAGTGGCTGGGAGAAAGTAGAAATGAAAATTTCTCCCGATATATTTACTAGCTTTAATTATATACCACACAACATAGCAGTGTATATTTTTGCTTTGCAGTTTAATAAAGAAACCCAACTATGCATTTTGGATCACTTGAAAGCAAAAATGAACACAGATTCTACATAAAAAGATCACATTCTAAATTTCATTTATCTAAATTATTATGCATTTATGTTATCACATTCATACACACAAGAATATCAGACTGGCAGATTGTCAGTATCTTGATGATTTAATCTAAAATTTGATACATATCTATAATTCTGATGATAAAACAGTTTACTAAATTTTATCCATCTAGCTCTTCACATTTTCTTTACTAATGGTCTTTATATGTGCATCAACAGACAGACTTTCTTTTAAATGAATTTTATTTAAAATTTAATGAAAATCAATAACATTGGTGTACTGATTACATGCCAAATTTCAATTGCCTTATCTAATACACTTTTGAACTATGACATTTTGAGATAGATCATTTCAATTATGGTCACTGTTTTTTTTTTTTTTCCCTTCTTTTTCCTTTTTTTACTAACAGTAATCTAAAATCATGGAAATTCTTCAAAATCTCAAGGTTGATTTTTTTTTTTTTTTTCTTAAAGAGACTTCAATATTTTCTTTCAGTGTACTTTGTACATGAGAGAATTAAAAGCAAGAATACATATTATTACTAAAATAGAACTAAACACAAAAGACAAAAATTAACAATGAGAAACATAAATGAATGAAATGAATTAAGTAAGAGTCAATCTTATAATATTTAATAAAAGAGAAATTGAAACTGAAAAAAGATCCAAGGCATAGGATGTTTTTAGAGATATAAAAATCAATAAATTTGAATGCATCTAACTATAAAATTTATTTAATAAAAGTGAAATTCATATGATGCTCAAGGAACTGAGATTTGCCAAAAGATTTTCCTTCAATGCAACTAATAAAACCAGCTTATTTTTTCATGAATGTTTTATAAAAATTTATTATTCATTAAAAGTTAGGTTTCACACATATTTATAAAGTATTCATCCCTGTAAATAAAAATATTTCAGACAGATTAAATCATTTTATTTGTTTCCGAGTTGTCAAGTGTCATGAATAATTAAAATTTACATTCTTCTTTAAAAATAATTATTAACCAATAGAATAAAATATGCTTTTAACAGTCTTTAAAAATCCTTTGGCGAAATTATTTCTTGAGGTAGATTTTTTTTACATCGCATATTATATATATATATATACATGCTTGATATTCCATCAAGTGCAAATATTAATCACATTTTTACTTTCTTATATATGGTACTTTCACTACACAGGTTTCAACATACGATTTGATATAAGATGAAGAGAAATTGGCACAATACATTAGAAAATTGGTGAAACCTTAGTATGTGGCATGTGCTGATGAATAAAATAATTAGAAAAAAAAGGAACTTTTAATGAGCCTTCCAGAATATGTTTATAAGCTTATATAAATTAGACATGTTTTCCATTTCAAGTGATCATTTCAAATAAAAGGAAAAGACATAATCTATAAAACTCCTTCCCAATTATCCTAATTGATCCTACTTGAGCTATAACCTTTATTTTGTAGTTATAAGTACTTTAAAATTTACTATCATTACTGAAAAATAAGATAAACTGCAGGAAAGAATTTAAAATAAATGAATAGTTTGTTTCTATAATAGACAATCTGATCGATGGTAAATTTTTATCTATTGTGGTGTAAAATAAAAACTAGAAATTATAGCAAGTTAACTTGATAATTCTGTTGAAATGAGTAGCAGATTACTTCCCAGAATGAAAATAACAATAATAATAAATAAACGATAATTTATTGCAAACATTTAAATAATAAATTACACAATAACATTTGTATGAGCTCTTAATATGAAACATAATAAAATTAACTGATAAAATAAATTACAAACTTCAATATCTTTGATTTTTTATATTTTTATTAAACCCTATTACATTAAAAAAAATTTTGCAGTATGTATATTTAGTAAAAGTCTTCGGGGAATTACTTGTATCAAATATCATTTAAACAGGTTACTAAATGAAAAAAAAAAAAAAAAAAAAAAAAAAGATACATCAAAAGAAAAGCATGTGGCTGAATACAAGTATGAAGTATTTTTTTTTAAATAATTACTTGTATTTCCCTTACAAATTTAAAATGAAAATTATATCAACATAATGTATTTAAAAATTAAAACTTAAAAATTCAATTATATATATGCATTTTGTACAGTAAAAATTGAAACAAATAATTTATATCATCACCATAGTAAAGCAAAGAGTATTCTTTTAATTAGAGCAATTCAAACAGAAAATTGATCAGAAAGTATTTGTGACATAATACAGGTATGGAATAATTTTAAAAGAAAACTTTAATTGAAACTCTGTAAATTTTGAGCACATAAAAAAAGTTACATATAAAAACAATTTGGAACTTTTTTTTTTTACAGTTCCGATTTTCCAACTAATTTTAATTAAAACAGGTATATTGATTTTGAAAATGCAGGTAGCTTTCATTTATAAAGGGATTTGTTTATTTTCCACTAATTATATTAATACAATAGCTCAATGAAAGAACACTGTCCAAAAAATGAAACATGTCGTGTGTAAAGTTGCAGAATGCAAATCTTAAAATTAATTTAAGTCGTTACTTTTTGTATAGTGAAAAAACGATACAAAGAAGAAAGAAAAAAAAAAAAGTGTAACAAAATATTTAAAAACCCCACAATCTCATTCAGCTGAAAGCCCAAAGTTGTTTTCATGACATTTCCTTTTTTTTGAAATATATGATTATGGTGATAAATTATGTCACAATAATAGCTATTTTATAACTGAAAATGACTATGTTTATAAGGAATTTGATCAGCATGATTAGGAAATGTTAAAGAAACCTGCATCTTAAAATCAAAACTGTAGGATGAACACATGCTTTAAAAAGGAATGAAGGTATTTTACTTTCAACCCAGGGATGTGAATTTCTACAATACCCCAAGTCTAATAATAGATTTGTATATTATAATGATATACAGGAATTAATGGAAGAATTGGAAGTATAACATAACAAACTATTATATCTCTTGGTACCCCAAGCATAGAGTCTTGATAATTTATTCAGGTTATTTCCTATATAGATTGTTAAGTTTCTTCTAGAGAAGAAAATCTTATTAAGTTGCTACAGTATCATACACGATGAAATTATTTGTACTGACCTGGAAATTATGTTTCCATCTCAGTTAGCAATGCAGATGCACAAAATATCCCCATTATCAGTACATGCTAAATAGGACAGCACCGGAGAAGTTTGGGGTAGAAAATAAGGATTATACCAACCCTTGGACTCTAAAAGTTACTTGACTGCAACTTGAGAATCAGTATTTTTTTACTTAAACATTTTGATAAGTTCCTCAAAATTTTTAGTGATATGAATGATAAACAAGGATAGCAATTCTAACAAGATAACTTAAAGTCATGGGAGGATAGATGGGATGAATACAAGTAGCTTATCATTGCAGGAATATTTGGCTGAATTGTCAACAAAGTGGGGACCCTAATTAATGCACCAAATAAAAATTCTTAACTGCCACAATTTGATTATTTAATGGATAATAATAATAACACCTTTGTAAAGATAAAATGATACAATACATTAATTAATATTTTCTTCACTTAATGTATACTATTTACATGGTGTTTTTTAAACAGGAAAGTACTAAATATAAAAAGTTACTTCAAAAGAAATACATATATAATATTTAGATTCATTACTCAAAAGTTAATTTTAAAAATAAGCATTGGATCTAAATCAATGAGAGCTGTGTTTAATACAGTAATTAATCAAGAAAAATTTAATTTTTTAATGTCATCAATTATGTATTCAAAAAAACAACTTCAGAATTATTTAAAAATCATTTAAAAACAAAGTTTCAAGTCAATGCATTGCATTTTACTACAAGAACATGTACAGTTATATTGACAAAAATGTACGGATTTCACATCAAAATGAAATTTTTAACATTACCTAAGCAGATATTAATGCTAAATAAACCTCAATACATCTATAACACAGTATAAAAGAAAAATCAGGACTAAAAAAATAAATTTTCTGGACTGCTGAACATTTTTTTAAATAGTTGAAAATATTAGGGTACATTTTAATTGATAACTAAATTGAAATATTGCATATTACGTACAATAAGTAATACAATCTTTTTTATTAGTATGCTCTAAATATGATAAGATACGAAAATTGGACACAATAAAATGAACTTATAATAGGAAAGAAAACTGATTTTGTTTATACAAGGACAATTATTTTGTTATGGTAATGCTAACAAGGCAAATTAGTTTCCTCACTTAATACATTTTAATAATCAAATTAATTAATCTCTCAAAGCATATTAATAAATACTTTAAACAGCAATTAATGACAGACCATAAATATATTAAAAATGTGTAAAAATAATAGGAAAGGGGGAAAAATAGCTGTTTTTAATTTTTACTTATCCAGAATTTTCAAAAAGACATACATAAACTTGACACAGATTTCAGATATAAAAAAGTTTAAATCAGTTAATTTCAATTTTTTTCAAAATTCGAAATATTACTTACATCCTTCTTGTAATAATTTAAACTCCGAAACTTAATATTCCAAACTCAGAAAAAAATGTATTAGTTAATTCGGAAAGTAAATACTAATTTTAAATGTGACGTCTTTCTTTCATAACAAGTCATGAAAGTACACCATTCTGGAAACTAAAATAGTATACACTTTATTAATTGGGATATATTTTTGACAAGTGCGAAAAGATAATGAACCCAGACAGAGCAACGCCACGTAAATGTGAACGTTGCTATGCGACCAGATATATACGAGAGTGATATGATATTGGAATCTCAATCACAATCCTTATTCCTACGGAATGGGCAAATCCATTGCAAATCGTATATTTCTGAGGTAGGGACGGGTAATGGGAGAACATGGGAGAAGTGTCAATTATATGATGAGCAGAACACTTCTTCCTAATCATTTGAATCAACTGAATATAAGTAAAACGTTATTACTACTTTGTGCTTGAACGTGACTGTAGATCTTGTTTCCTTATGCTAAATACAATGTTGCTACATATTTATGTGATTTAATTATTTTATTTGTATCTTTTTTTTTTATTCTTTGTATTCTTATTCATATGTATAAATCAATACTGAACATAGATGGCGCAGTATGTTCCAACCCTTAAGTATGCTTGGAATGTGAGGCGAGTACTGTCGAGAATTTTTGTAAACATCCATATCCGGTGTTGGTGTGTAACTGGTGTAGGCAGGCACCGGCTCGCTCTCCGTTAGTGGCACTTTTTAACTTTCAATATAAATATTGTGTTTCCTTGCATATCAGTGATCGTTGTCCATGTTGTGTGTGTGTGTGTGTATTATATATATATTTGTGTGTGTGAAAATGAACAAGAAAAATTAATGAAGATTTTTTTCCTTGGATTGAATACACACACCCAGCGCTACATAAACACTAAACTTGTAAGAGATAATTAAAATTTTAAGTTTCTTCTTATTGATGTCTGCTTTTAAATCGCTACTTTTTAAACATCAAACCTAATTGAAAAAATGCCTTAACTGCGGATTCTCAACTAGAAAAACAAGAAAATGCTTCCCCCATCTTTAAATCGCGTTTGTTGAAAGTGACCCCTACGATTTCAATACCTGTAGCACTAATGGTTTATCTCTGCTCAATGTGGCTGTGGTAAGCAAGTTGCTCTTGAGCGGTTTTGTCTTTGTTTGAACCGTAGATGTGTCTTTGTATCACATTTTTGTTTCATTTTCCTCTAAAATGGTAATTCGCTAATTTTACACGACACAGTATCAAATTAAATAGTGCGATGCTGAAAAATTATTAAAAATTTTTTGCTGTACAGTTATTAGGCGTATTAAACCAAACTTTATCAATTTTATGATTATTTATAGTGATGAATAGAAACTTTCACTGCGGTTGTCTCGGAATGTGGAAAACAATTGAAATTTAATAAATCTCAATGTTATTACCAGAACCGACCTTCTCTATGAAAGGGTCAGCGTGCTAGAAACCATTTGGATACCTAAATTATTTGCATAGTAAATATTAATTTTTAAATTTCTGACACAAACATATATTAATATTGCATGTTTATTTAATGCGTTTTTTTCTGCTAATCATTTAAGGTAAATTACAATTTTTTGCAATTTCTTTTTGGATGCTGAGTATAGAAAGTGCATGTAAGTGTTATGCAAACGTGACTGGCCGAGAACAATTCTTTATTAATTTTAATTTGCTGAAAGAGCGCTCAGCATTTATTATTGCAACTGACAAATTATTGCAACTGACAATGTGAAGAAAAGTTTTAAGGTAGTTAAATACATTTAGAACTTGCTATTAAACATAAAATAATAGTTATGTCTTGCATTGAATCCGATAAGTTCGAATACTGCTCGATTATTGTTATTTGCATCAATAATTTATTCTAGGTCATTGACTTTTTTTAAAAATTGTATATATATTGCTTTAACCGAATATATAGTGACTTCCTAACGAGTGTCGCATTATGGTTTAAAAGTAACTTTTAAATGCTTTTGTAGAATCCCCTACCCATTATTCGTAGAAAAGAAGCAAAATAAATGATGCAATATCCAAAAAGAAATTACATTATATACAGCTGGTAGCGGCATCGTATATTAATAAATTAAAAGAATGTGATTGATAAGACACATAAACTGAGTGAAGGTTTGGAGCAATTATTCTAGATTGTACACCTTTATATTTCCCTTTCATGCAGTGGCGGATTCCCGCACAGCCGGTCGCCTTGTAACTTGAGACCTGGTGGTGGGACTCAAAACCTATACAGAATTGCAGAATCGGCAGCATTTTTTTTTTTTTTTTTCATTGCAGATTTGCTCAGAATTTCCCCTTCTTTTACTCAAAAAAGAAAAGAAAAAGAAAGAAAGAAAGAAACTAAAGGAAAAGACTAAACAAAAAAGGGGAAAATAACTATGAATGGGTTAACTATAACTAATCTAAAAATAAATATTTCAAAAGTAAAGACATACAAGAAATAACTAAGATATGAAAAATTATAAAACCTTGAAAATCAAAATTGAAAGATCCTATTGTTATTAAATGTAAGAACGCCCTTAAATGATATTTTCAAGCTTTTATATAAATGTTTTTATTCCAAAAGTTTGGATATTGCAGGTTTAAACAGTCAGTCGAAGAATGATCGAGGTGTACACTCATCGATAAAAGAACAACATTAATTGGTGAAGTGTCATAGTTACGATGTGAAATTTTCACGTTTCAGTGTAATTAACTTAAATTACGGCTTTAGAAAAAAAGTGTAGGAGACACATATTTTAAAAATTAATATACGTTCGTAAAAAATATTTATTTGCATTAAATATTATTTATATTTTCAGAAAAAATGGGAATGTGTAGCATGATTTTAGCGCGTTTATATTTCTAAATGCTTTTCTTCGTTTTTACTTAATATTTTTAATGAAAAGACAACTTACAGCATAGAGACTTTTGTAAAAATGTTGAAATAAAGAAAGATATGTAATAATCAATTTAATTATACAAAAAACTTTAGTTTAAAAATTTAAGACCTGTAATTAAAAATATTTTTTTCCTTTCCAAGATTTGGTAGTTTTTTGAAAAAAGAATTCTAATTGTAGCTTAATTTGGAATTGCATATAGCTAATAATAATCTAATACTATAATACGAGGAATGGTTGCCAAGTCGAAAATCGCCCCAGAATTAATAAACTCCGGTAAACTTGGGGGTCTGGGGTTTTTGGCCACGAGGAATCGATTGGCGCCGGCTTTGAAGCGCTACGGTCGAGCAGTTCGGAGTTATAGATAGGATATTTTCAAACTTTATTAGTTCGCCATAATGGCTACTTAAATTTTCAAGCGGTAACGTGCTGCCATCTATAGCCAATATGGCGAACTAATAAAGTTTTATGTTTATGCTGTTATAGGTTTATAATATGTTTTTTATGTATGTATATATGTTTGGTTTTTCTAAATAAATTTGTCAAAAATATTGAACTTCAACACACTTCAATCTTTACCTTTACTTTACCTTTGTATAGAATAGATCCCTTTCCAAACTCTAACTTTGTTTAGAATAGTTTACAATGGTGCACTTTAACCGGTTATCTTTTCACCAATGGTTTCACAAATTTTCTTACGGCATGTATTGTTTTGATAAATCACAAATGAAAATTTAAATCTTCGCGTTAGCTTCGATACCTGTTTTCTCCGAGCGGAGCTCGGTCACCCGCTAGTAATTAGTAAGATAAGATAGCCAGATAGATTGCAGACATATCTCCTCATCACTGGGGTAATTGGACATCCGCGGTTGGGAAGGAAAGGGAATGAAAAGGGTTCGTTCCTTTTTGGAACACTTTCTCGCATGAAGCTGATATTTTTTGAAGTAATCTTTTGACGAAAAGAGATAAATTTTTGAAAAGCCATACTCATAATAATTAGCCGATCGGGGGATTAAGATCTGGAAGGGTCTTGTAATCTGATACTTACACATCTGTGAAAGAGGGGGATCAAAGTAGGCTGACCTTCTAAATTTATATTCGACAGAAAAGAGATTCTATTATATCACTCTTTCCCTTCAAAGTCCATTCAATAAATATCTCTAACCATTGCCAATGATTCAAAACAGGGTTAAGAACAAAAAATTTAAAGGATAGGAACATAGGCGGTGCGAATCGTTGAAAAATAGCTAGTACTGAAAATGGTAAGAAGTCTTGTTATTTTACATAGATTTGTTGTATTAATTATTTTCTCATAAAAATATGATTTAAAAAAAACTTTCGAAAATAGATCAAATATAAATTAATAATAAATGCTCATGATAAAATTTCAGACTCAAGTAATTTTTACCAATTGATTGTGGATGGCAAATACTTTCATTATATTTGGCGCTTGTTTCTTTTATTACCATTCATCATTTTAATAACACTTAATGTATTTTTTTATCCTTCCTATAATATGTATATTTTCTTGTTATTATTTAGCATTATAATTTTCATCTATAATAACCATGCAAAGTATAAACCTACTTTCACTTTTTATATTAAAAAATATACGTGAATAAACTGAATTTAGATATCACTGCATTTTGTGATATATTTTTGTTTCGTTACATTATTTTGGATCTCAGTGCTTTTTTTAAATATAATTTACACTGAAGTGACAAAAGTCATGGGATGAGTGTTAATATCGTGTCGGTCCTTTTTTTGCCCGGCGAAGTGCAACAACTCGACGTGTCATGGAGTCCACAAGTCATTGGAAGTCCTCTGCAGGAATATTGAGCCATGCTGTCTGTATAGACGTCCATAATTGTGAAAGTGTGGATGGTGCAGGAGTTTGGGCACGAACGGACCTTTCGATGATGTCCCATAAATGCTCGATGGAATTCATATCGGGCGATCTAGGTGGCCAGATCATGCGCTGGAATTGTCCGGAATGTTCTTCAAACCAATCGCGAACATTTCTGGCCAGGTGACATGGCGCATTGTCATCCATAAAAATCCCATCGTTGTATGGGTACGTGAAGTACATGAATGGCTGCAAGTGATCTGCAAGCAGCTGAACATAACCATTTCCAGTCAATGATCGGTTCAGTTGCACCAGAGGACCGAGTCCATGCCATGTAAAAACAGCCCACACCGTTATGAAGCCACCACCAGCTTGAACAGTGCTTTGCTGACAGTTTGGGTCCATGGCTTCGTGGGATCTGCGCCACACTCGAACTCTACCATCAGCTTGTAACAACTGAAATCGTGACTCATCTGACCACGCCACGGTTTTCCACTGGTCTAGGAACCAGTCGATATGCTCACGAGCCCAGGAGAGTCGCTGCAGGCGATGTCGTGCTGTCAGTAAAGGCACTCGAGTCGGTCTTCTGCTGTCATAGCCCAAGGAAGACAAATTTTGCCGCACAGTCCTATCGGACACGTCCCTCGTACGTCCCACATTGATTCCTGCAGTTATTTGACGAAGTGTTGCGTGTCTATTAACAATGACCATTCTACACAGACGTCGGCGGTCTCGGTCGTTAAGCGCAGGTGGTCGCCCACTGCGCTGTCCATGATGGGATGGGATGCCTGAAATTTCATATTCTCAGCACACTCTTGATACTGTGGATCTCGGAATGTTGAATTCACTAACGATATCCGCAATGGAATGACCCATGTGACTAGCTCCAACTAACATTCCACGTTCAAAGTCTGTTAATTCCCGTCGTACCGCCATAAATCACGAAAAACCTGTTCACATGAATAACTTGAACACAAATGAAAGCTCTGGAAAACGAACTGCGCATTTATACTTTTTCGCTGCGATACTACTGCCATCTGTATATTTGCATATTGCTATCCAATGACTTTTGTCGTTTCAGTGTATATCATAACTATTTATGAACAGGATTTATTAGAAGAAAAGGTAAAAATGTTTTTAATGATCTATTTTGTAGACTTTCAACTAGATAATGTTTAAGAACTATTTTAAAATGCTCGTAATTATTATTTTAAAAAAGAAGAGAATTTCATATATTTTCTTTTCTTCTTATTATTATCTGCATTGTTAATAGAAAATATTACTCAATCCTTCGGTCAAAGGATGTTGATACTATTTATGCCTATTGAAAGTTTAGAGAGAACGTAAATAAAACCGTTTTCTCTTAATGGTTACTGAATAGAGCTGTCGTTTTATCCTTTTATGTTAAAATATCATAAAAAGGTTCACTTTTTTTTATCTGTTATACACATATAATGCAAGAAAAGAATCGCTAAAAAGTAACTCAAAGTTAAAATTAAAAGCTAAAATAAGTCTAATTCATATAACTTTCTTGTTATGTACCTAGATGGGGGCCTCAAAATAATTTAACACCAGTGACCTCATGTCAAAATCCGCCACGGCTTTCAAGCTGCTGTCGTTTATCTGTCCTCTACAATACATAATATCTAAATCAAGTTCACCTAATATTTCCTATACAGCTTTTTTTGCTAGTCATTTTCCAGTCACATCACTTATTTCAAAAAACCCTATAAATGACTAATTTATATTTAATCTGTTCTCTTCAAAATTTAAATGCCTAATAAAGACTGAAAATTAATTTTTATGGGAAATGCCAGAAGCTGAATCCATTTAGATATCCTAATACATGGTTGTCAATATATCGTCTTTAATTTTCTCCCTCCCTTCTTTCTATTCTACTATTATCATTCAGAGCATTATTTTAGCTCTTAATTATGCTAGAGCCCCGCTGCATAGCGTCCACCGCACTCCCAAAATGGCCTTCCCTAGTTATTGCTTAACCCTCTTGCTGCTCATCCAGCGATTTCCACGGGCATGTGTTTTTCTTCTTTTATTGAGGACTGCATCACGTTTCCCCCCTTTTAACCATTGAAATAAAGTACATACAGTATTAGATGTTTAGTTTACACTTTGGTCAACAGATGTTTGTCCACTAAACTGCGGATTTTGAAGGCACTTAGTATTACCGCTCAAACTTCACTTATTGCCGCATTTTTCTTACAGAAATGGCTGCTAGAAAACGTTCAGCGATTGACAGTTTCTTAATGACTTATCAGATTCTGAAAGCGATTTTAGTTTTGATAGCGATAGTGATGTAGATTTTTCGGACTGTCTTCAAACAGCGATGACTCTGATCACGATTCAATAAACTTGCAGTGTTCGGTAGTAGTGCAACATTGATATAGATAATATTCCTCCTCCTCCTTAAATTGTATACATTTTACTTTTTTTATGTTATGCCATAAATAGAAATTAACTGTAATTCAACTGTTTTTTTTTTTTTAAGTTTTTGGTGATAACATCTGAAATTGATTTTTCTGGAAATAAAAATCTGTATAAAAAATATTTACTAAGCAGAAAAAAAAATGCATTTTTCAATTCTCCAATATCTATAGTCTTAAAGTATGAAAAAAAAAAATGAAGCAATTTTGGTCCACAAATTGAGCAGTTAAGAGGAATAAACTCTAAAATTAGCTCTTTTAAAAGCTTCAAATTCATTTTTACATTTCTAGCAAATCAATTTTTTATAAACAAGTAGCGATTTATGTACAATATTTTAAAGATTCTAATTACTTGCATTTTCTATTTAAAAAAGTCCGCCTCCTTCCTGGTATATTAAATATTAGGTTGTTCGGAAAGTAATTTCGTTTTTTCCTGACAAAGGATTTAATTGCATTTTTCGCACCCAATTTCATACTTAAACCGCAAAATCATTTTATGTTTTAAGAGCTGATATAGCAAGGCTTGAGTGTGAAAAAGTGCAGCTGATTCTTCGCAGTAGTTTTTGGATGGTGCCCTTTTAAATATGGAGAGCAATAAACAGCATTTTCGTCATTTTTTTCTTTTTTGCTATAAAAGGTAAAAATGCTGTTCAAGCCAGAAATAAATTAGCCAATATGTGTGGAGAAGATGTGTTAACAGTACATCAGTACCAGAACTGATTTGCAAAATTTTTCCTTCAAATCAGGAGGCCAAAAACCACCTCGATCAGTTTTTTTTTACAGCAAAGACCAAAACTTTTATGAGCGTGTAATCATGTTACTACCAAAAGGTATTAGACCAGAATGGCAATTTTATAATTTAATAAATAATTTATTCATTAAACGAAAATTTCTTTTCATTTTGACACAAAAATACGAAATGACTTTCCGAACGACCCAATAAGTTATACTATTCTTATATCCCATAGAATAAAGGCAGGATTGCATTTTATTATTAATACAACTCCTATAAAAGCATTTAGATTTTTTTCTTTTCTTTTACTGCTGTACTTAATGTAGTTCCAATCATTTTTAATATTAATGAATAGAAGGATTATTTCTCGATACATTTTTAATGCGATGGATATCTAATTTTTTGCTAAGAATTATATATATAACATTTATTGGTTTTACGAAAGGAAAAAAACAAAAAAAAAAAAAACATTTAGAGTTTAACTTACCCGGTAATTGAATAAAAAATATTTCGTTTGTCCAAAATTTTTCTAAAATGCAAATAACTACCAAATTTTAAAAAATATAATTCAATAAAGTAAGAATTTGATATGCAGGTGTTGATTATCTCATATACGTTAACTTATGAGAGTAAGGCGGCGTAATCAGTGATTTGTTATTCAGCATAATATTATAATTGTCACCATATTACAATGAAAAGTAAATTGCTTTGTATCGGAAATTATAACACTATTAAAAATTAGTCTTACTGAAAGCAATTCGATTTGGTCTTGTATAATTCAATATGAAATTAAATTTACTCGTTCCATTATATTTTAAGATAACTTCTTTTATTGGGGAAAATAGTCGCCAAAACATGACTCGTAAAACTCCACAGCGCAATGCATATTTTAAGCTTCTGCTGGCGAAAATCAACCCGTATGAGGTACCACACAGAAGGGAAATGATTTTATTGGACAATCATAGTATCGCCGCAAACAGGGAAGAAAATCCTGATTCGTCTTTGGTACAACAGCTCTATTGGCCGCTACAGTTGAAGTCGCGTTCCGACGGCATGTGGCCTTTACAGATATGGTCATAAATCGTTCAACTGACAAATTATTAGACCACCACCGCATTTGATTCGGTGCTTCCCGCAAACTGTCTGTAAAATGAACAGGCGTCAAAGAATGCCGAAACCACAAGAGAGGGGAAACCGGACAAAATGCATCGGTCTCAAGACGCAAACAAGTCTTCGGAACGCGACTTGATACAGCAGTTAAGGCCTTATCACAAGGCAAAATATCGCCGGCACTTTCTGTCAGCAAACGACAACGAAAGTGACGTCACTTCAAAGTTTCACATGATTGGTTGAATTTCGTTTGCGGACAATATTTCCAACAAGATTTTCGAGCTGATTATAAAAAGTTGTTGATTATAAAACTTGCTTGACCGGATTTTGAGGGTAGAAACGGAAAAGTGCTGACGAAATTTCACCGTGTGATAAGGCCTTTACACCACTCGTAATCATAAGGTTTAAGTTACGGTGTAAATGAAGTCGTAAGGCGATATTGGCATTTAAACTCCATAATATGTTATCTATACTTATAATAAACCTCAATGTGTATGTTTGTGTGTGTTGGCGCTCTACAAGCCAGACCGTTGGACCTACAGCTACCAAATTTGGTACATGTATACCTTGGAAGTCGGGAATGTACACCTCGGAGTGCACCCTTTTTTCGAATTTTTAATTAGAATTTGAATTAATTAAAATTTAAGCGAAATTTCGACGTTTTTCCGCTATAACTTCCGAAAATATTATTGCACAAACATGATTTTTATATCAATTTAAAGATTAAAAAATTAACTTTCAAACGGTATCAGTTTTTGAAATTTATAACGTAAGCTACTATTTTTAACGAATTTTTAAAGAAATATTTTAACTATGTTTTTAGCACGTGACTGGATAAAATAAATGAATGCCGGAAGTTAAAATAAAAAAATAACTATCATCGCAAAATAAATCTAAAGAAATGCAACTTTTCTCTATGCTTTTAGCACGAGACTGGATAAAATAAATGTATAAAATGTGATATTTTCTAAAATAAGCAAAGCAAAGGATTCTATTATCGTTTGCAATATCTAAATAATTAGTTCAATAAATCTTTACGGTAAACCTGATCGAATTTAGACAGGATATGCATTGGAATCCCGACTTAATGGCATATTTCTATTATCGCTTGCAATATCTGTATCATCAATTCAATATTTCTTTTTTCATTATAAAATGTGATAGTTTCTAAAAAAATAAATACAAAGCCAAGGTTTCTATAATCGTTTGCAACATCTAAATCATTTATTCAATAATTTTTTCCCTTTTTCGCTTTCTTTTAAAAAACATATTTAATATTTTGGCAACATCACCGAAAAAAAACCTTTTTAATATTTTGGAGCATAACCGATAAATTATTAGACCAAATTTGGTGCAGGTATATTTTGGGGGACGGGAATGTGCACCTCGGAGCCCTTTTTTTAAATTTTTAAATTAGAATTTGAATTAATTAAAAATTAAGCGAAATTTCAACATTTTTCAGCTATAACTTCCGAAAATATTATCGCACAAACATGATTTGTACATCAAGTTAAAGATAAAAAAACTAGTTTTCTAATGGTATCGGTGTTTTAACATATAACTTAAACTTCTATTTTAAACGAATTGTTAAAGAAATGTTTTAGACATATTTTCAACAATATATTTCAGATAAAACAATAAAATTTAATCTGCAAGAGCACGTCAAAGGGAAAAAATTAGGTTTTATCGCCGTGTTGCCATCATTTTGACGGAAGTTCAAATTAAAAAAAAAAAAACTATCATCGCGAATTAAATCTGAAGGAATGCAACTTTTAGCACGTGACTGGATAAAATAAAATGTGATATTTTCTTTTAAAAATGCAAGGCAAAGTATTCGATGATCGTTTGCAATACTTAAATCATTAATTGAATAAATTATCTTTATTTATACAGGATTGAATTTATTCAGGATATGCATTCGAATTCTGGTCCAATGGCCAATTTGTAAAATATTATTAATAGTCATATATATTTTTTAATACTATTAATTTGATCTAAATGAAGGAAATAATTACATTTTATGTAGTTTGAGTCCAACAATGCATTCATGAATAATGAGTTTTAGATTTCTTCATATTTTGCCCAGTGAGCCATATTTTACAAAATATTTTTATTAATATTTTAAATAAAAGTTGCTACATCAACCAGTCTTTTAAATCAATCATTAAAACTGACTGATTTATAAAATTAAAGAATATTATTAGGAAAACGCGTTCTTTTAGAACTTTCAGTCCATCATCTTAAAGAAAATATTGATTTCAGGCCAATCCCGGAGTTACTTCAAGGCTAATGAATATGTGATTTAATTGAAAATTTTAGAATCCATTACTCATGGCAAACCAGCTGGTCGATAAAGACGGCTATTAAGAAAATAAAGCTAATCATTATCAATTTCATATAACAGGATTTTTAATTGGTCATTATATTATTCTCCTACTTTGTAGTTTTAAATAAATGTATATTAAATTTTTTCAAGTAATAATAAAGAAATCCTATAACTTTTAAGTAATTTAAACTAACAGGTATTCATATCTGAAATGTATGTAATGAAACAAATGCACGAATTTAAGTCGCACTTACACATTTTATGAATAGAAGTCATATGGCTAAACCTAATGACTCAGAACAACATTATTAAAAAAAAAAAAAGGACATTAACATCAATTAGAAAAATAATTTTAAAATGTTATCCACAAAGAAACAAATTCCAAAACTTATAAAATACTCAGAAAAACCTCCAAGACTAATCTTTCTCTTATTATTTAGTTAGAAATAAATGAAACTGACTGATCAAAACACAAAAGAAACAATAGCATTCACATCAGAGTAGTTTAATAAATGTGTCATTGGTTGAAGTATTCATTGTATAGCTAGTAACGTCCTTACTTGAGAAACAGTTTCCTTATATGGTTTTTGTAGAGTGTATTTAGAGATTTATTATTGCATATTTCGGAATTAATACTTAATAACCAAGTCTTTGTGATACTATATTCCAATATAATTAGGAATATATACTGATCTAAACAAAATTATTGAGGTTTCAATAGATTTATTATATATTAATTCTTTATTATTGTCTGGAGATGTTAAATAATATTTTTTTACTGCTTTGTTATCCTCTTTTTCTAGATGGAAAAAAAAAGAATTTTGTTATTTTATAAGAGTCATTAAAAATTATTAGTTTAAAAGTTAGCAAATTATTTATAAAAGTATGAATCTTCTTAGTGCACGAAGTAAAACCATACTTCAACATTTCATGTTTTATTGATAAATGAAGTTTTTCACAACAAATGAATCAGGTAAATAATGACATAATTTTAAATTTATTTAAAATATTTTCACATGATAAATTAATCTGTTCATTTACTTATATTTTAAAATGAGTTATAGTTGATAACAATTTAAAGTTGGAAAGAATGTATTTTACTATGACATATTATATATATATATATATATATATATATACACACACACAAACACTATTTGAAATCAAATTTCATATATCTTATACAAAGTTATACTCACAATAAACTATTTAAATGTAACTTCTTACTAAACATAAGAGAGGGTGAAAGATTTTTTAAAAATGTTTCTTTTCAAATCAAGGTTTGTTTCTTTAAGCCATTATGTCATATCCATGCTTGAGGCATTCTCTGTATATTTTGAAACATAAAAAAATTCTTGAATGATTAATAGTGATGGTTTATTGAATAAAGAGTTATGAGGAGCATTCAATCATTGTATTACAACTTATTATTGACACTCTACGAATAACAAAGTCATAAATCTTTACTTGACAAAGATAAATTAAAAAGTCCATTTTTAGATAATTAATTTGATTAGAATATAATGAAAATAAAAAGGTAGACATTCTTAGAACCAATATATGATACAAAAATAAATAGTTTCAATATTTAGGGTATCAGTTTCAATATATATAAGAATTATCAATTAAAAAAAACCCACCAATTTATAGAAATTAATAAAGTTTATTAGATTGCCAATATATTACTTTTTCAACCATTAATCAGAATACAGAAAGGTCATAAAGAAAGTTTCCCTATTTAGAGGCAACTATGAATATAGACTATAGAAGGCATAGGGAAATAGATTTTACATAAGAAAGTATCAGAAGTTGCAAGCAAAACATATTGTACAAAGAAAAGGGCAGCACGTTGAAAATATTGAACACAAGTCCTGGGACCTTTATGTTTTGTACCATTTATATTTCTTCAATAGTATAAATATAAGAATTAAAGTATCAATAGCAAGTAATGTTTCTATGAATATTTATTCAGCTTTAATATTAATTTCATGTGAATATACATTTTTCTCTCTTATCTTACAGTGAGCAAGTAACATTAACATTAAAAAATATTCTTCCATCTAAGGTTAGGAGAAAATCCTTGTATGAACTTTTAAAAAAGGGAAGGGGGGGAGCAAATTATTTAGAAGCAAGTATGGATTAATATATTAATTATATATTAAAAAATCAAGCATAATTTAGTTGCAATTTCTGAAAATACCTTAATGAATGAAAAACTTTCCTTTTCAGGCTTATGCATATTTATTTTAATATGAAATTAAATATACTTGTAGTATGTACAATTTTCATTTAAGTAATGCCATAAAGGATAACTTTTTTTATGCATCAGCTAATTAAAATCAAGATATTTGTATAAATACTACAGATGACTCTGCATTATTTGGTTGAATTTTATATATTACAATTATATTTAATAAGTTACTGAAACTGCAGAACTTCATCTTACAAAAATTGATAATTATGAACTTGATTACTCAATGAAGTTTATAATTGTTAATTCAATTAAATTTTAATATTCTATAAAATATTTATTGCCAGACATATTTTTTAATATCATTATAAAAGTAGCATTTGAAATATTACAATTTTTAAAGCTAAATTTATAAATAAATCTTAATTTTTCAATTAAACAAAAAAATCTTAGTGATCTGGATAGGTTTGTATGTTGTACCTAATTATTAACAGATATAGAATGACAGCTTTATTTAAAAAATCAATTTGCAAATGCTTGCAACATTACATTATTTAAAAAATTTAATTTGTATTGTTTGACTTTAAGAAGTGAAATAAACTTACATAATAGGATATATTAAAATATAGAATGAAAATAGTTTTATTTATATTAGTAATTTTTTTAATCTATTTTTTGTAAGAAGAAATATATTTTTTGTTAGACAAAAAAATAACAATAATAAGGGCCATTGAACACTTAAGAAATGAAATTGTAGCAAATCTGAAAAAAAATCAAAGGAATCTAAATTAAATATGAATGCAAGAAATTCAACTAAAATCTGTTTTAAATATTGGCATACAAGATTATTTTTATGGGGTGTTTGAGGGGAAGATTTTTTTTCTTCTTTCATTAGGTTTACTTGGAAATTATTACGAAAACTAAGGTGCAAATCGCTGATGTTTGTAACATGCTCTTGGTTAACATAGAAGACATCAGCTGTGGGTATAGAATAATTATTTATTTACATAAAATATAAGAATGTAACTTACAATGTTGAAAGTAAAGAATAAAAATATTTACATCCCCAGGAATTAACTTAGATAAATAATAAATAACATTCATGCATTAACATTTGACTGAATCAGTCCAACAAATATTGTCATTACACAAGAGATATTGGAAGTAAAATATTTGACTATATAAATTTTAAAAATAAAATTATAAAAAAATTAAATTACTGATATAATAAAAGAATGCTCAATTTAAATTGTTAATACAGCAACAGTTTTTAAATCAATTTCTGAGTACTTAGTACGCTCTAAAATAACCTTTATACAACTTTGTAAGCATACAAACAATATTTATAACTCAAATAGTATTTTTTATCATCCTTCTTTTGAGAAGTTTCATTTGCATGATTATTTTTAGAAGCTTTATGATTGTAATTATCGAAAAGTAAATAAATGCAACACTTATAAAAAGTTCCTGACAATATCTTAAATGTGTATGCCTCTATCTTATAAGCGCATGATTTGGAAATGGGATTTTGATATTGGAAAAAATTGGCTAGAAATTAATATCTTTAAATTGGATAGTAGAAAATGTAAAATATCAGAAAAAAACCAAAATGTTTAAGTTTAGATAATGAATTACCAGTTAACTCAAATCACAATATGGGAAATAGTTCTGCAGGAAGACTACAGAAAGAAGTTCATTCATTTTTTCCCCCTTTAATATTTCTCATTTTACCATTCATCAATGCACTTTGTGTGGCCAATCATGGATTAAAAATCCAACTTTCAGTAATCCAAATTCATATTTCAAAATTTAAAATGTTCTCACATAACTTAAAATTAGGAATAACAGAATAATTGATTAATTTTGGTTTTATAAGTTATTGATAATGCATTAAGACAAATTAAAGCAAGCAAAAATGTTTAGCTTAAAAACTATAAAAATAGTCACAAGCTGTTCTGGATGTATAAAGGTAAATATAATCCTTAACATGATTTTTTTTTCTTCCAAAATAAAGTAATGCATTAAAACAATCACATAAAGTATTAAGAGGTGCATCTTTTTTTTTTTTTCTTTCTGTGATAGTACCTATGAAATGTTAATGTAAAAAATGCTTCCATATTAATCTCATGTTTTTCTGTAAAGAAATATGAGCTAAGACATGACTATTAAATTCTTTTGCTTAAATATATCACTAAAACACCACTTTCGAAGACGACATATCGATGGAAATATTCTCAATGCCAAATACTTTAAAGTACAGTACTATTAAATTGTTTTGCTTACATCACCAGTTTTAAAGATATTTTAGCAATAGAAACTTCGTACCAAAAATTCAGGTACCCGAAAGAACAACAGAACAGATTTTTTTTAAAAAAAAGAAATATAATAAAAGCTACTCGAAAATAAAATAATAAAAAGTTACTCGAATGAAATAAATAAAATGAGTAATTAATACTGTCATTTTTCTCCAACTGTCGTAATTATGAAATAATACTCTAAGTAAAGGTCTAACCATGAAACTTACATTATATAATCATTCATTAAATAAGATGAAAGGGATTTTTTATTATTATTATTACTAGCCGCCTTTGGCGACCAGCTGGTTCGCCATGAATAATGCGTTCTATAACTTTTTAATTAAATCACATATACATTAGCCTTGAAGCAATTCCGAGCATTGATTGGCCTGAAATTAAAAATGTTTTTTTCCGTGATGCTTCAATATTAAATGTGTTTTTTTAAGGAAAGCGAAAAAGGAAAAAAAAAAAATATTGAATAAATGATATAGATGTTGCAAACGATTGTAGAAACCTTGGCTTTGCATTTAATTTTTTAGAAACTCTCACATTTTATAATGGAAAAAAATTATTGAAATAATGATACAGATATTGCAAACAATTATAGAAATATGCCATTAAGTCGGAATTTTAATGCATATCCTGTCTAAATTCGATCAGGTTTACCATAAATAAAGAAGATTTGCTGAATAAATGATTTAGATATTTCAAACGATTATATAAACCTTTGCCATGCTTTTATTTTTTCAGAAAATATCACAAGTTATGTTTCTTTTATTTTATCCAGTCACGTGCTGAAAGTATCATTTCTTTAGACTTGATTTACGATGATAGTTTTTTTTATTATTTGAACTTCCGTCATTGTTTCCTCTTATTTTATCCAGTCACGTGCTCAAAAAAACATGGTTAAAATATTTCTTTAAAAATTCGTTAAAAATCGCGGATTAAGTTATACATTAAATTTCTGATACAGTTAGAAAGCTAATTTTTTTTATCTTTAAATTGATGTTAAAATCATGTTTGTGCGATAATATTTTCGGAAGTTATAGCGGAAAAACGTCAAAATTTCGCTTAAATTTTAATTAATTCAAATTCTAATTAAAAATTCGAAAAAAGGGCTCCGAGGTGCACCTTCCGAAACTCCAAGGTATACATGTACCAAATTTAGTAGCTGTAGGTCCAACCGTCTGACCTGTAGAGCGCCAACACACACACACACGCACGCACACACACACACACACATTGAGCTTTATTATAAGTATAGATTAAACAACCATTCTTTAAATAAAATGAAACATTACAGAAAAATATGTTTTAAGCTAATTTGTTGACACAGAGTTTTGGCAAAATTGCTATTTTGCGGCTAACGCAAAGAGGAAAGAGTAGTAATAATACTCCACATATACTAATAAATAAGAATGCTTATCCCAGGCGCTCCCCAGTCTCAACCGTTCTTACCTCCAAAAAGTAAAACTTGCGATGGACATGCCAATTCCTTAAGAATAAAAGTGACGATTGAGACGCTAGTTGATCACTGGTCGGATGAGCAAAGGAGGAAATCCTCGGGCCAAGTGTATCTTCAGGATACAAACTAAAGTTAACTTCTGATCGACCAATCCCAGCTCGCGAAAGTATCCCGCTACATATATGCACGTACAAGAGTAATGTAATCATACATATGATTGGCTGACGTACAAGCGTGACTGATTGTGTATGTTTACATTTCGGAAAGAAACTTTAAAGGAATGTCAGATTCACTCCTATTAATCTTTTATACAAAGCTATTCCCTCCTTAAATAATGATTTGAATTAACACAGAAATGTGAAAGATTTTTTTAAGCTGGGGTTAATGTGTGTAATTATAAAATTGTTTTTTTTATCATGTGAATAATATTCAATTCACATTAATTTTCTGTAACATTTGAAAGGATTGATTCAAAGTACACATGTATGTATTACCAAGTAAATATATAGTTAGAAAGTAAATTTTTAAAATTTGCTTCACAGGTTATATTCAGCTGTGATTATTTTGTAAAAAAGTCTTTCAGAGCATGCAAAGAATGCTTTCTGTCAGTATCATGTTTTTCACAAGTTTTAGGTCATCATTTTTTACAATGATCATCATCTTCATATTTAATTGTCCGAACTTTATTGCTGTTTATGTGCACATTTCCTAAATTTTACTTTTATTTCTTTTTTTGTTGTTGTTGTTTTATTTGTTTCTATTATACTTAGTACCCTTAAGTCCAACTAACTCTTGATATACCTGACAAATATTAATTTTACTTAACTCCTACATGATAAGTCTGGCACTTCACTGAATTAAATAAGCATTGCCTTTTTTAGTGCATTTATTTGACATTAAAATGGAAACATGGAGGGGATACTCACATATCGAACATATTTAACTATTGACATAATACATAAATTGAAAAGGAAATTTCTGATTTTGAAAATATAAAACCAAGACAATTTATTTTATTTTTTAAAATCAACTACATAGACTAGAGAGCCATTGATTTCTACTGCATAACTACTGTAGCAGAATAAGGCAAGCAAATGTCTTTCTCAAACTATATTGCCAAGACAATTTGTGTAATTCTAGATGAATTAAAATTTTTTCTTAATATAAATTATCAAATTTGAGAAACATATATATATATATATATATATGTGTGTGTGTGTGTGTACATAAAATGTATTAATTCGTATATTATATGGGGGGGGGGGGTTCTCCCATACTATACCATACACCAATAAATAATTTTTACATGTATATGCATTTATGGAATATGTATAAATAAATCAGTATCCAGAGATTTAACAAAATGCTTCAACCCTACAATGTTTTTTAGAATTTTCATACTACATGTCTAGAAACATTTAAATACCACCTACCCTTATTTTATTTAATATTTATAATTTTAAAAATATATCCAAATTGTAATAAAAGACATGTTTCTAATAGCATTTTTCATACATATAATGTAATTTTAAAAAGCATTTTTATATTTCTTTCTGAATTAGCTCTTTCAATAGTATAAATATCAAATGCAAACGTTTTCATTTTCCCATGAAGGCAAAATATGTGGATATTGAAAACTTTTTTTCATGTGAAAGTGAATATTTTTAAATCTTTTTATTAAAGGTCTCAAACAGATGTTAAATAATGCATATAGAATTTTGTAACAAAATTTTGTTGTTAAAAATGTATAAGTTAACATTTTGTGATATTAAAATTGTATACAAGTTATTTTTTCTTAAAAGTGAGAAATTATGTATATTTAAAGTAAGCTGTACAAAAGTTTCATACAAGCATAATAAATAGCACTTGGTTCCTTAATAATTTGCTTTAAATAAAAGCAAAATTCGTACCATCCAACAACTATATTAGTTGACCATTATCTCTATATCAAATAAATGTTTAAAATTTTCAGTTCTTATATATATAATTTTCCCTGCTTTTACCTTAATTTGCAGTTTCTAAATATTTTCATTACATTGCAACTTTATCCATACTACAGTGAAGAATAAAAGAATGTTTGGCTTTCATTCATTTTAATAATGTACCATTTTGTTAAAATTTGTTTTTAAATTAAAATAGCTTTCTTGCAGATGAGACTCTGAAATTCATTCTTTTAAAAATTATCAAAACTTTAATTTAAACAATATAAATATATATGCTGCATAAAACAGTTAATCAAAAACTGTATTTTCGAAATACCTTTGAGATTGCAAATTCAAAAACAAATATCTTAATGTAAGGAAATAAATGGAATTATTCCAATGGAATTGCAAAATTACAGATTTGTTTAATGAGTAGATATGTTATCATTTATATACTTATGTAATTACTATAATGCTAAAAATATAAGTTTAACTTTAATAAGAAATTTTAAAAAACATAGCCGTAAACTACAAAAAATTTATTTTGCATTCACAACATTTCAGAACTCGATCTCCAACTTCCAAACTTGTATTACCTATTCGCTGCTATATCTTGCCCTGCTTTTCATTATTAGGTTTGATCATGCATTTTTTTCACTCACAACTTATTTTGTAATTAAAAAAAATATAGTATAAATAAAACGAAGATATTACAAAAATGGTAAACGTCTAAGAAATTTAATTAACCAAAATATGGTACAATGGGCAAAGATTTGGAATTTATTTTTAAAATGATAATGTTTATAGATAGGCATATTGTTTATAATTTCAATACGCATGATAAAAAAAAACATCCAAAACAATCGAGCAGATCATTGCATCTAGAGCAACAAACTGCTAGATGTAGTTACTTCTTGAATTGCTGATGCTCGTTAAACCTTTCTAATTCCTCAACTTTTGTATGATGTTGTGTTGGTTTGCATAAATTCCGACAAATGTTGCAGTAAGACAAAAACTTCGATGCTTCCGTTCCTTATCTCACACAAAATGATGTTTGTTACTTAATTATTTATTAACTAAAGCAATTAATTAAATAAAATTAATGTGAGAAGCTAAATGAATTCTTAAGCCAAACTCGATGCTACAAATATTTTAATAAACCGTGACCAGAAAAGAAATGGCTTTTTAAAGAATTAACAAAGGCTTTTTCAAAATTTGAATTATATTTTTCATCTAAACATTAATAAAAAAAATTTAAAAAAATTTCCTTCAATAATTTTGAAGCATATTGGACAAAAATAATCTTCACATTATTTTTTAATTACGAAAATTTTTTAATGAAATTTATTTCATTGCTGTCCATTTTTTTTTACTTGTAACTTATATAAAATTTTAAAAAAAATCTTTATAAATATATTTAATAGTAGCCGGATTTATACTCATGGACCTTTCAAAGATACTAAATATATCCGTTTGTAATTTTTTTTTTTGTCGATAAAATAAAACCAAAGGAATGAGACATAAATTATTCGTGTCGAATTATTAAGAAAAATACCATAATAATAATAAACTAAAAAAATAGTATATAAATTTCTATTGTTTTAAATTTTTAAACCAGCGATCCCAAACAAGTCTCTTAAGTTTGCACTCGGATAAGCTGGGATTTATTTAAAATGATAAAAGCTAATGTTGGAACACTAATTTTTCGCATTTAAATAAAAAGCTATCGATTTGAAAGGAAATGTTTAGTTTAAAAATTTGCAGGTATTAAAACGATCTACAAAATAAGTTGTTGAACACTATGATTCTTAATTAGGTTAAGAATAAATTTTTTAAAGTGCAAATTCAAAAAAATCATTTTAATATGTGCGAAATGCTTGAAATTTCACTTAAGTGCATGTTGAATTATATAGAAGGGAATAATTGAAAAAAATTCCGAATTGCTATCAGCTTTATTTTTTGATAATTCCACTTTGGAAAAAAATAGAATAATCGAAAAATTACTAAGTATTTCATTATCGATAAGAATTTGCTGACCAAACAAAGAAGAAGAAAAAAGTTATATTCAAAAAGTATTGCCATCGATTACAAATAATATTATAACTGTCGAACTGAAAATACAAAAAGCAGAAAGATTGGAACTGGAGAAATAAAAAAAACAAGTTTTCTAAAAATATTAAATGATAAGAGTTGGCCAGCCTAAATGTCATATCAAATTCAATCTTCGCCACTTTTTCCCATACCAAAATATAATTCGATTGGACTTTCTCATATCACAAAAGCTGCGAATCTTCTTTCAATTTCAATTAAAAATATGAATTCAAATTTAATTAAGAGTGACAATCTTTATATGTCGATTATATTTTTTTAATAATGTAATGCATCTAGCTTTTTACAGTGAAAATTTCTCGCTATCTTTACAATCCATAGAATTTTTGACTTTTTGCTCAGTTAAAATTATTGAAAATAGGTCCTTTTATCCAATGAGGTAACTGCGTTTGTAACTTATATTCATTGTGCCTTTTTAAAATTAATTCTGAACCAAAAATTTATTAGTTATAATTTTAAATGCATTAACGTTAAAACTATGATTAGGGCTTTTAGAAGACAGTAATGCTTCACAAACTTTTAAATCAGTTCCTTGTATGATGGTACCTAAAACGTGAGTAATTTTTGTCTGAATGCAGAGAACAGCATTGAATAAAGTTAACTAAATACACATAATTTAAATTTTTGCCGGCGTCCTGGCAAAAGGGTAGCGTGTCTTCCCAGTGATCTGTGTCCCGGTTTTCGGGCATGACTGCTATTATGCGTTCTATCTGTGAGTAGTGTGAATGTACCCTCCTGTAAAAAGGGGTTGTACAAGCGAATGTGAAGCATGAAGTAGTTAAGTCGTACTCTTGGCCCTAATTGGTTCTGCTGAAAAAACAAGGGACGCTCATTTAAACTTTAAATCCTGTTAGTGGGCTTGTAAAGTGCCATAAGTAACTACAACAACATTCAAATTTTTATTTTTTAAATAATTAATTTGAAATTTTTTTTTCGATAAAATAACTATTTTAAGAAAAAAAAAAGCTTTTGTATCAAACTGAAATAAAAATATTTAAGTAAAATAATAAAAAGATGTCAATTATTTTGCATATTTTGAAATTAGAGGAACAGATTTTTTTTTTAAAAATTTAAAAAACATCATCATTCAATAAATAATTCATATATTATATTATGCTCAATTCTATATTGCCTCAGTTTTTTTACTTCCTCATATACGAAGTATAAAGAAAGTAATGCACTGTTATCTTCAACAAATTCGAACTCGAAATTTTGAAGAATTTCTAATTCAGACCTTTCCGGATTCGTAAAACACATTTTTGGAAAATATCCATTGATGTGTCAGAGACATAGATAACTCAAAAATACTTATAACTAGTCGGATGAATTTTGGATACGGTCTTTACATCTAATTTGTAGATTTCTATCAAATTTTGTACAAAATCCATTCAGAGAGGAAGTCTATCTGTCCTGATGTCTAAATATAAATTAATACGATAACTACAAAATGAAGCGAATAAGAGAAATGAAATTCTGAAGACAGATTCAACAAATACAGTGAGATTCCTATCAAATCGTGAGTTAAGTCCAAATACAAGTTGGCAGTCTTATCTGAACTTTCAGATATATGTAAACGCAGTTAATCAAAAATGCAGTGGTTTAAATATATCAAATCAAATTTGGTAATTGATTATGTGACTGTAAGTGTAGTTCTGCATCAAACTTTTGTTTAAATCGGTAGGGAAAAATGCGTCTGAAATGAAAATTCTAATTTCGGATACTATTAACCGCATGTAAAGGATTTTTCGTTAAAAAATTAGGCAAAGATCATATGATAGATTCAGTACAAACAGAGCCAGCCTTCTTTATGAAGGGACCCAGGTTCAAGAAGCCACTTGGGTCCCTACTTTTTTGAGAGGTAAAAATATATATATACAAACATGAACACATATTATTTATGTATATTTATTTAATCTGTGAGTTTGTTTTTTCTAATTCATCAATTACAATTTTTTTGCAATTTCCTATTCCATGTTTAATATAGCATGTGCATTTAAGCGTTCTGAACATATACTTGACCGAAGATTATTCTTTATCATTTTAATTTGCTGGAAGAGCGCTCAGAACATGCTATTGAAACTGGCAAAGTAAAGAAAAGTTTTAACTTAGTTAATACATTTAGAAACAACTCCTTATAATTATTATTTAGTATGTTTTGCAATTTGTCCTATACGTTATTTACATCTCTTTCATTCAAAATCAAATCCTGTAGCAAGCAAGTTTCCTGGATTAGGTTTTCGTCTACATCTTTGTTATAAAACTTTACAAAGTTTTTGGAACATATCTCTAATTCATTTTTTTTCTAAAATTTTTATATCAGTGACTAATCTGAAATCAGAAATAATATTTGGTATACTTATAAATCAATCTTCTATTTGTACAATAACAGTGTTAAAAAAATAAAACCTAAATTCCTCTACCGAATTTTTTTATAACTTCGTTTTCTCCTAATTCGAAATATAATTTTGTCTTTTTTCGAATTCTTTTTACAAGAAAATGTTCAAACTGTTTGCTAGCACTTTTGCTTCATCAAAAAATGTGTTAAATTTTGTTCCCAAATTTTGGATTTCAATTTTAATTTTATTGACTAAATTGAAATCTCAGTCAAGAAGAATTGATTTTGTTTGAAATAGTTTATCGATAGGATTAATTTTGGACAATATTGCAAACCATACTATTAGACTTAAAATAAATGTCATTTCTTGTATTGCATCTAATAAGCATCTCGCTTCGCTATATTATCGTTACTAGCATGAATAAATTTTTGTAGGGCATTGCAAGTTTTTTCAGCTTTAACAGAATCTATTTTGGCTTACCAACTGGTGTCACATGATGGTTTAAGAGCAATGCTTAAATGCTTTTGTAGAATATCGCATCTTTTTGAAGATGGAGAAAATAAGCATTAAAAGCGTTGCAATAAATCCAAAAATTTTCGCAATATGTGCTGCTGGGAACGGCATCACAAATTAATAAATGAAAGGCAAGACACATAAAGTGTATTCAGGTTTTGAGAAAATATTCAATACTGAACACCTTTATATTTCCCTTTCTTGTTGCTACCGTTGTCGTATGCTTGCCTTGTACAATTTAAAATATCTAAATCAAGTTCGCTTAATCTTTCCAATATAATTTTTGCTAGACCTTCATCAGTCAGATCAGTTATTTCAATAAACCCTGTAAATGATTCAATTATAGTTGACCTTTTCTCATCAAAATTTATGTATCTAATGATTGAAGTCTATTCCTTATTGGAAATATCAGGAGTAAATTCATTTGGATACATGGCTGCTTTTATATCATGTTTAACCTCTAGCTTACGGCCGGTACAACAGCTGTACCAGGATTTTTTAAATCTTTCCTTACGACTCGGTGAAACCACTTTTTTCTCGAGCATCTATTTACATTGTAATACTCTTTTAGTTTCTTTTATATCTTTGCGATTTTTGCACTGAAATATATTTTTTCTACGTTGTATCTTGATATTAAATCCTGTTTAACTTTTCCGCATCAATTTTGAGCTGTGGTCACATGACGAGAACAGTACCCACTTCTCATCGCACTACAGCGGAAGGACATTTGGCCAGGGCCAAAAACACACCAAACTTACTTAAAACTTTGGTGGAAAAATCACCCAAACTTTTGGTGGAATCGGGCTTGAACCACCAGGCCACCGAAAATGCTCCAGAATATAGTCCTGAAACAACATTTCGGTGAGCTCCAAATTCTGTCATTCGGGTCCATGAAGGAGACAATGATCTAAAAAGGGTGTTATTACAAGAAGTTTTTAGTCACACTCACTAAGCACTAACGCTTTCTGACTATGAACGTATCTGTATATGATACGTATACGTATCATAAAAAGGCATTCATTGCCACCTGCTAAAGTTCGCAGGAAAAAAATCGGCAATAGAAAAAATATGCAATGCGTGAAGAAAAAGAATGCTTAAATTACAAATGGGGAATTTTAGACTATTTTATAAAGAAGAAATGTTTGCATTAAATGCAAACTTTAAACTCATTTTTCTCAAAATAATTTTTTCATAGAATTTGTAAACTATTAACATTATATCTCCAGTATTAATCAATATTTTGTAATGAAAATTTTCAGATAATGTTCTTTGTACTATTATCTATGAAATGAATTTAAAGTTTTGATATACAGTAAATACTGTTTTACTTATAGCCTTTTTTGTTAGAAAATCACTGCAAATTTAAGAATAATGTCTACATTGCAATATAAAAACCTTCATAACATTTTTGCATTTTAACTCATCTCTTAGATTTTCCTTTATTTTGAAGATAACTATGTATGATATGTGTAAGGAAAATTTTAATTGGTGAATTATAATTTTGTGTAGAATGTTAACCGTTTTGGTTAAATTTTGCCAAAATTTACATGAAATTGGTCAATTTTAATAAATGGGACAATAACAGAATTTTTTAACAGATATTTATTGTTTTTATACTCTATTTAACTAGAAAACACAAATTAAAGCTTAAAAATTAGCCTTTAAGGGTTTTTTCCCCCGAACGTAGGCAGTCACTTTAAGAACAACATAGGAAAAAAATATCTCTTCCAGTGGGAAATAACTAAATTTCATTTGCTAGAAAAGTTATTACTGTAGAAAAACTAACTAAATTAAAAACAGCTATTTTTCGAACAAAAAAATATGTAATTTAAACTTTACTCAGATAAAAGGCTCTTTTCAGAACCAAAAAATCAAAGCAATTCCTGAGAGAGACAAAGAAATTAGGTGTTTGCCGGGTTAAAATTTAAACCGAAAAATTTTCTAGGGATGAAAAGTTTTCTTTGAAACTAAAATAAAATAAACCTTAAAAGCTTTTTTCAGAGCATCAAAATAAAGCATTGGCACATTTTATTCTTTCATTTCAATGATAGTAAAATGTAGGATACCTGTCGATACTACTAAGTTCAGTAGTGGCGGGGTGGTCGGCTGTATGCAAGAAGAAATAAAATGAAGAATAGGAAATGTGTCTTCAGAATAAAAAATAAATGAAGGAAACGAAGACACTCCTTAGAGAAAAATTAAAACTTCTTTTCATCCTTAAAATTAAACAAATGATTAACTACAATCACAGCAAAAATTTTTTTTGGAAAATAAAACGATTCATTCGTTTAACTGATGGAAATTATCTTCCCCATGACCTGGGCGTCCAGGGTTCGAGTCCCGGTTCGGGCATGGTTGTTCTGTATGAATGTGCCCTCCTGTAAGATGGGGTTGTGCAAGTGAATGTGCGTGTCACCTTCATTTGAGCTAGAAGTCAGACTTCTGTGCTCTGGGTGTTCAGGGGTCTTTACCCTCAGAAGCTACTGCAGTCCCTTTCCGTGGAAACACGGACACATCATCAACTGATGAAAATAAAATGTTTGCTTTCAGAACAAGAATTAATTAGAAAGGCTTCTTATGCCGCAAAACAAAAACAGTTCTTAACAACTAAAAAGGCTTGGAGAAAATTTTACTTCATAATATATGCTTATAGTTAAGTCTCTCTAATCGAATGACAAATATTTGAATCAAGAATCACTTGATGTTTTGTATCACGCAGTAGTGTAATGAAGGTAATCTGTGCTGAAAACAAAAGGTTACTTCCTACATTTTTTTTAAATTTTTATACATGAACTCGATATATTCCTGGTAAAATACATTGCGGTTTGACTTATAGTCGAACATAAATTTACTCGCTTTAATATTTCTTTCCGAACGAATTAATATGATAACTAGAGCGTTCATGATCTCGGATTGCAATTAACAGCTTTCTCCCGTTTTTATAGCCACATATAAACCGTCTAGTTTTATATTTATAATCTATTTATCCCATCCATATTTAAAAATTACTGTGTAATCTAAATTTGCATATTATTTAAATATTAGAAATATATATAATTGCTTATTGAAAATGATAAATTCACCTATAATGAAAGTATTATGAAAAACTGACAATATTTAACAAATGGTCTTTTTTTCTTTAATATTTTACTGAATCTTCATTATAGTCAGCTTCAAGCCTTTTGAGTTTTCTTTGACCTATTGATGATTATGATTGGAACATTTATATCATATATATATATATATATATATATATATATATATATATATATATATAAATCTCAAACATAATAAAATATACAAGATATTTTATCATCTAGATATTTTTCTTTCTGAATATCTGAGAACATAATTTGCAATGCTTTTCTTTTCAGCAAATTATGAAATCATAACTGCTGCAGAATAAAAAGAACTACGATTTTACACATGCATTATCATTCAATATAAAGGACTTTTTTCATTAATTTTTTTAAACTTTTAAATGAAGAAAAACATTTTTTATAAAAATATTATAAGGAAAATATCCTGTAATGAAAGGTAATAGGATTAGACTTCAGCTATATAAAAACCCTTTAATAATTTTCAGAATTATATTTCATTAGCCCTCATGAAAATCTTAAGAAATCAAAAGTAAGATTTTTTATCTAGTTAAATACACAACAAACATTCAAATCTCAGTTACATATGAAATTTATTTACACACCTGAGGATGATTTATTGTTCATTTTTTACATCAATTGCCAGCAAAATGCTTTTATATATATTATTAAAAAGTTGGGTATTAGATTCATTATCAACATATGTAAACTACATAAAAATGTCAAATATTTCATGTAAATTAAGCAAGACTTTCTAAATGTACCTTACATACTTAATGATGTAAAAAAAAAAAAAACCATGGCAGATTTGGTAAGAAGTTATTTTATTAATAACGATAAGTATCAGAACTAATATCTAATTTCACATCTGCTGAACTTACATGGATAGTTCCACTAACAGAAATGCCTAATGAGCTGTACAAGCTTCAAAATATTCGAATCGTTTACAGCTTGCAATTCTTGCATTCATATTAAACATTAATTCACAAACTACATTTGTAAATGATAGAAAGATACTAGTTTTTAAATGTCCACTTTAATTTCATTAATAAATAACTGAAAATATTACATTATTAAAGCTTTTATTACTGGATTTTACGCATTAATCTATACTTATAATAAAGCTCAATGTGTGTGTGTGTGTGTGTGTTGGCGCTCTACAGGCCAGACCGTTGGAACTACAGCTACCAAATTTGGTACATGCATACCTTGGAGGTTCGGAATGTGCACCTCGGAGCCCTTTTTTCGAATTTTTAATTAAAATTTGAATTAAAATTTAAGTGAAATTTCGACGTTTTTCCGTTATAACTTCCGAAAATATTATTGCACAAACATGATTTTTACATCAATGTAAAGATAAAAAAATTAGCTTTCTAACGGTATCAGTTTTTTTAATTTATAACGTAAGCTTCTATTTTTAACGAATTTTTAAAGAAATATTTTAACCATGTTTTTTCACGTGACTGGATAAAATAAAAGAATGCCGGAAATTCAAATAAAAAAAAAATTATAATCGCAAAATAAATCTACAGAAATGCAACTGTCAGCACGTGACAGGATAAAATAAAATAAATATAAAATGTGATATTTTCTTTAAAAAATAAATGCAAATGATTCTATGATCGTTTGCAATATCTGTATCATTAATTCTATAAATTATCTTTATTTACAGTAAACCTGATTGAATTTAGACAGGATATGCATTGAAATCCGGACTTAATGGCATATTTATGTAATCGTTTGCAATATCTGTATCATTAATTTAATACTTTTTTTCCTTTCTCGCTTTCTTTGAAAAAAAAACCATATTTCATATTTTGGCAACATCATCGATAAAAACATTTTTAATATTTTGGAAGCATAACCGATAGTTAAAACTGATTGATTTATAAAATTAAAGAATATTACTAGGAAAACGTTTTCTTTTAGAGCTTTCCGTCCATCATCTTAAAGAAAATATTAATTTCAGGCCAATCAATGCCCGGAATTACTTCAAGGCTAATGAATATGTGATTTAATGGAAAATTTTAGAACGCATTACTCATGGCGAACCAGCTGGTCGCCAAAGGCGGCTAGTAAAATATAAATATGAAGACAATAACACATTTTAAATTAGTCATACACATTCAAATTTTTGTTACGTTTAAACATAATCGAAAGTACATTCAAAATATTTCATACAAAAAACTACAATCACATTTCAGATTAATGGCAAATAACAAAGCTACTCGATCGTTTTAGATTTAAAATTCATCATACACAATCGCATTTCCGTCACATAAATATGAATGTACTGAAATACAAAATGTACTAAATATGAATTTTGAATGTACTGATATTTTCAATTCCAAACAGCAATCATATTTAAAATCACAGAGATCTCTTTCTCTGTGTTTAAAATTATTCGAAAATATATTCAAAATAATTTTTCCGATACAACGAGTGAAGGTCAGTGTACCACGTGACCAGAGCAGCCAATCATGTTCAAGATGGAAAACCTAGTTTCGAAAGCTATAGCCGCTTGTTAAACAAACCGTCAGGATATTGAGGAATGTCAGCGAATAAATTAATAAAAAATCCGATTCATTTATATCGTTATTTACTTAAAGAATGTAAAAAATTACCAATCAGAGCACAAGATCATTACAGGCATCATCTGAGACAGGTATGCGTCTGTTTTTATTTTCAGACGCAATGTAAAACTCAAATTACTGCTCTCACGTAGTTAAAAAAATTTTTTTTCACTCGTAAAACGTTTTTAAAAAATCACATGAAAAGAGTAGCAGCAGTTTAATCGGTTTATTGATTATGAAAATGTTCAAATTTATTCTTCGAGAATCATTGCTGAAATTCTGATTTTAAAAGTTAGTTCGAAAGTGATGTGCACCAACATTTAGAACTTTAAAAATAAATAAATAAAATAACGAGTGATCAGTGTTTATATTGATAGTGCGTTATAAATAGAAAATATTTTTTGATTTGATGAAATTTATAATATCATTGCTTGATCTCGGCTTGATGCACCCAATTTTTTTCTGTATATTCACGACTTACATTTCTAAATTTACATCTAATTTTTTTCTTAATTTTTAAAGATATTATAGCATTCAGAAATGATTTAATTTTCATATTTTAATTGTAAGTGGTTTAAAAGTATATAAACTTGCTTTTAAAAAATTACATTTTTCATGTAGTATATCTTATAATTGAAAATGTAGAACTTAATAATGTTGGTCAATTAAATGTAACATTCTTAGACAGCATATCATCAAACTTTATAATTATTTCATTTGGATTTTAATTTATGGTTATAGTGGATTTTTTAAGATATTCATTCATACTAAAAGCTGTGTTCAAATGATAGATATGTTAACTTCCCAAACATTTTTTATTTAGTTACATTTTATATGAATACAAAGGATTTTTTTAAAGTCTTTTAATAGTCATTTGGATGAAACAAATCCAGAGAGAATAAAGCAGATAATGTCTCGGGCTATAGAAGATGCAGAGTGGATTGTGAAAAAGGTAAAATCAGGTTTAAAAGTCTTTTAACTAATTTTTTAAAGTTAAGAATAACTTTTAAAAACAACATGAGTTATTAATAGTTAAATTTACTGATTTATGATCGATAAATCATAATTGATTTCTTTTATTCTATTTTCTTGTGTAAGATGAAAAAGTAATTTTATTGTTTTATTATAATTAAAAAGTTTTCAGTAGTCATAGTCAAAATGATGAATATTTTATTAGTTTGTTTAGATTAATATCCATGGATATAATTTTTAATAGTTTCTAGTAATTTGAAGTTCGAATGAAACAATTTTTTAATCTGCACAGCTGAGAATTTCTAGTATATTATATATTTCTTTTATGTTAAGAACAATTAGCTACCCATATTTTTAAAAAAGTAATTATTTTTAAAATGCTATATTTTTAAGAGTTATAATTTATTGGTTTACTAAAAATTGTATACTTCATAATTTTTAATAAGCAGACTTATCATAGGTATTTAAACAGATAAATCGATACATATTGCATTCAAACTTTTATTATTTCAATTAATTACTTTTGTAATAAACTGAAATACGATATATTTTTTTTTTTGTACTTTATAGTATTCAAAACAGCCTGGAATGTAAGAGTTCTATACTATCAAGTACTGTTTCATCATTGCTGGCTTGGAGATGTAGATCATGAAATTAAGTTGAGAATAAATATTTAAATTGTGTTTTGTTTCAATCACATTTAATTAAAAAAAAATTTACATATATAACAAAAACAATAAAGTTTTCAATTGTCGTAATCAATTAACTATGACATCATTCATAAAAATGAATGATGTATAATGTGCTTAAAGGATTTAATGTGTACTTATAGTTTTTTTATATCTACTCACAAAAAGTTTTTGTATAAGGTTAGATCTTATTTTGATCATCTTGCTTGTTTTACCAAACAGTTTTCAATGCATGTAAATTACATAATTATAGAATATATATATATTTCCCAAATAGCAATCTATCACATGTTGGGAAAGAAAAGGAAATCCTTATTCAGTTTCCTGACACCATTATTATGGAACTATTTGATTTTCTACCCTAAATTTAACTAGTGCTTAAAAAAAATTTAAAAATCATGGTTCAGCCAGCAATAAACAGCAAATTTAATTAATGCTAGTATAATTTTGAAGTTGAATATTTTTTTATCTTAATTATTTGTTTCTGAGTCCATCAGGTGACCAGCTGATTTGCCAGGGATATTGCCTATTTTTAATTTTGGTTAGATATTTTAGATATAATTTCATATCCATAATATTGTGAAACTGCCAAACATTAAATATGTGTTGCTTTAATTACCTAACATATTGTGGTCTTGAATCTCTGAAAAAATCATGACATTATTAGAAATAAATTTCAGATATCTTACAAATTTCACATCACTTGAAATTTCATAAACTTAGCAGATATTATACAACTTCCTTCTTCATCAGATTTCAATGATAGAAGAAAATAATGCAATTAGATAATATATAAAATAATGAAAATAATTTGAATTTCAGGGAAGCAACGTATTTTATTATCAAAAATTAGGTAATTTTTTTTTAAATTGCTAAAATTCAGTAAAATTTCCCATGATTTTTAAATTGGTTTAATTAAAAACACAATGCTTGATATTTTAAACTAAATAAATTTCTTTTTGTGTAACACTTCCTTTTATGCAGTAAAATTTTCTCAGATTATTATGAAATAAGGCTCAAATTCAGCTTAATTTTTAATTAATTATTTTTTAAAAAAGCTTTGAGTTGTATATTTTCATCCTTCGACATATATATATGTGTCAAATTCGGTAGCTGCTGGTGAAACTGTCTAGCCTATAGAGCAGCCACAAACAAACACATTTTTATTATTAGTATACATATGTATCCTAAAGTATACATTTCCATTCTAGCTACTGTGAAATATATATTTATAAAATTCAAATACAATGCTTTTTTTTTTTTTTTGGAATCATATTAAAGTTATACTTTATTTATGGGAATGTAAATTAAAATAGTATGCAAGTCTTCTTATTAGGAGTTTGTGCTTTAGAAAAATTAATTTAAAAAAAAATTAATTTAAGTGAGTGGGGAAAACCTCTCATTAATTAATAACTGAAAAAGTATTAAGTGCTCTTATGAAACATTTTGTTATTTTTTGAGACGGCTTATATTTTCATGTTTTAGGAACTAAAGTGTGTTATTAGCATTTAAAAATATGCATCATATAATTTCAAAATCCTACTATGATGTGAAATGAAAATTCTTTTATAAAGATGAATAACTTATTTCTTGTCAAAGAGTTTACTTCTGTAACTGTGAAATTATTGAAAAAATCCGTCCACATAATTAGTAGCATTGTGAGGAGTCAACAAAGGCAATAACATGGCCCATATATCACATTGATTATATATTTGGTCTTATTTAACATTTTTAAAGCCAAAAATTTATCAGCAAGTAGAGGATGGTGGTGGTGGTGGTGGGCAGAAAATTAATATTATTCTGGGGGTTCCATTTACTTTGTTACAACCCTACATTCAATTAGTTGTATTCAATCATAGTTGATACTTATGACCTAATAAAATCAAACTAAAAAACAATTTTATTTATTTCAAAATAAGGAAAGTTTATTTTGCTTGTTTGTTTTACAAGCTGAGAGGCATCACATAAGATTCATTCTTTTGATTTACTTAGGTTGTAGCTTTTGTAAATTCTAATTTGTACTGTCTTTTTAATTAAATATTAAGTCAAATTATTTTATTTCATAAATCATGGAAGCATATTTTTGATAAATAACTTCTAGGTATGGTGAATATTCATGTTTATCTGAATATATGCAACAATATTCTTATTAATATTGCAAAGCAAATTCTGCAAATTTTCATATTTATAATCGATTAATAGTACTGGGGATTACATGTGATTTCATTATTAATAATATTTTTGTCACACAATTCAACATTTATACATCTGTGATTATGTTTATTTTTATTTCGCCACACATTTGAATGAAAATGTAAATTACCATGCCATGTTTTAATAATATAAAGAATGAATATAGGTTTTGGGATGTGTTTTGTAAAATATTATTTAAAAACATGTAAAAATAAATTAAAAGCTAAGGAGTTATAATTAATTTGTTTATTATTATAATTTTTTTTCTTTTAAAAAGAAAATTGTTCTAAAGTCAATTTAAGATTTCTATTTCTGAGTAACTTGCCTTGATGAATTACAACATTAGAAAGAGAACCAAATTAGAAATCAATATTAAGTTTAAATGGAAAAAAAAGAAAGGAAAAGGATCCGGTTTAAAAACTTTTTCAAGGGTATTATTCGGTACGAATACAAGCTTAGGAATTTTTCTGTGAGGAATATGATTTTCATTCAAAATATTGACCTCCCATGGTCCAGAAACCCCAAGAAAGTGAGATTTTGGAGATAAGAATTAGTATCATAAAATCAAAGACAATAAATTATGTAATAAGAAGCAAAATATTATTTCAAAATTTTAAACCTTAGTAAGACCACAACAAAAATAAATAAAATCAAGCAATAAAAAGATTATTTCATCATAAAACCAAAAAATATCAATAAAATATAGAAGTAAATAACATACCAATTGAAATTCCAAAAACTTTGTGAAGAAAATAATCCTACCAGCGCAGACACAAAACTAGTAACTAAATTAAATTTTACCGCGTTTAAGGCTGTATGCGCCTATAATGTTTGATCAAAATACTTAATCATCATAGGAAATTAGAACGATCTCAGCGCCATCTGCTGAGCTAAAAACCAAACAGAAAAACAAAAAAAAAAGTTTAGCTATGAAAGAGCAAAATATGATAGGAAAAAAATAAATAAACCGCCTCGTATTAAAATTTCTATATTGCAAGAGTTTTCAGAAAATCATTAGAATTTTTTTTAATGAATTGTTTGTCCAATTTAAGAAGTAGACTTAAAAATCCTTTTAATCCTATTAAATAGCGAGAAAATCAGAGTTATGGAAACTTTAGAGTTTAAATTATAATGGTAATTACTACGTTTAATTACTTTGAAGTCAAATTCAACTCATTTATCGTAAATACTTACCAAAATTTTTTTAATTAGAAATTTTTATTTTTAAATCAAGATAGGTAGCTTCATGCGGATGTTCGTTTGTTTAAGTTGAAATTAAATCTTTAGAGTAACAATCAATTACAGCATTTATTTTATCTAAGTTTAACAGAAGTAAACCATCGATATTTACAAAATTCAAGTCAGTTAGTTTTTGCAATAATATATCTATTTAAATATACGTCATATTTAAAAAAAACATATTTTAGTTTTTCATGAGATAGGTTAATGTACAAATTTTTAAAATCATAAGTATTAAGTTTGTTAATATAGTTGTTTTCTTAGAAAATCCAGAGCTTTCTTAGTATTGATTATAAAGTTATCCTCGTTTTTAATTTTATTCAGGATAATTTTTAAGTATTCAAAGAAATGTTTTCCCGTACAGTAATTATAACTGCCAGTGTTAGATTACGAATGAAAATTTTAATGTTTTTTTAATGAAATTTTGCTATTGGGAATAAATAAGGATAGTTTAAAAAGAAAGTCTTTAATCTTTTTTTTTGGTGAAAGCTAGCATTTTTTTAAAATTCAATTCCTTTTTCAAAGTACTATTTATAAAGTATGTCGGATTAAAGTTATATTCATTAATTAAAAGTTTTTTTTAATAATATTTACAAATTAAACAAAAATTATTTGTTTATTTATTTACTACTGTAATGATACACCTCTCTTTTAAATCTTTTATTTCTTTTTTCAATGATTTGTTAAAACAAATGCCTTGTTCTTTTGATTTGCTGATATCCGCGTTAAACTTTCTTTTAATTTTCTCCAAAATCTTCACTTTCCATTTTCCGAAGGCCAATGGTATTTTCAAGATAATTTAGAAATAAAAATATCCAAATCTTGTCCTACAGAAATTGAGATTTTTTAAATTCCCTACTATTATTTCACGCTCACCCTATATTTATTTATTTATATATCTTGTTCAAAGTTTCAATTGTTGATAAAATATATATTTTTTTCATCCTCTCAAGTTCAAATACATTTTTTAAACTTGTAGTTTAAGACGATGTTAAAACAGTTTTTTCAAATAGAAAATTCATTAATTAAATTTAATTAATTTTTAATACTTTAAAATAGAGTTTTAGCAGTTTGCAATAAAGATTGAAATCAACAAGCAGTAGCTCAATCGGTAAAATGCAATGATTAATTTTTTTCGCATGAAGGTGAAGAATGCGAGTTCGATTCTTGCAATGAGAAATTATAGGCCACAATAAGTTTCATAAATTAGAAGTCAAATAAATAAATATAAAGCGATTGAATAGTAACACACAAAAATAATAGACCAACTCCAAATATAGAGAGGAAAATGGGAAATCTGCTTACTTTTTTCCCTCAATATTGGGATTCTGTCATATGTACATACCCTTTTTTATTTTTTGTAATTATTTGATGAAAAGTAACAAAAATAATTTTTATATATATATAAAACTTGTTAATGTTTACTTTTTCTCTCTCTAGATTTTGTTGTTCCCTTTTCTATTAAATCTTTTAAAGAGCTAGAATCAATAATTTTTTGAATTCTCTGTCATGATATGGCCTTTATCAGAATCTGTACATTACACATTTTCTTTATTACAATTGCAATTTGTTGGTTTCACTTTTTGTTATTGCTTTCACTTTTATCGCATATCGATATTTAAAAAAAAATAAGCTATTATTTTCCAATATTGAAATTAAGTTTCATTTTTTCGTATGAATAATGTAATTTCTTGAATTTTAGCAAAGCACAAAATATTCTCAAAATCAGATATGCTGACATGTGGTTTAGTATTTCAAATTATGCATTACTGCATGTTATACCACTTATTTATTAACTTAAAAACAAATTTAACAAGATGTCTCAAGGAAGTTGCCTTCTGTTGTGCAGCTTTGTTTCTAAAATGGGAGTCGATGTGAAAAATTGATTCGAATAAAAGAAAATGAAGTGACTTATGTAATTAAAACAAAAAATGTAGAATATTACAAAATTGTAAATGAATATAAGATGCAACACTGATCTTTGCTATTATAAAGGCTAGATAATTACAAGAATATTAATTAAAAGAAAAGAAAACCACGAGCAACTGACCAACTTCTAATTTAATTTTTTAATTGTATTTATGTTGTTGCTAATGTATAAAAATCTGTAAGGCAGCTTTTCAGTGGATACAGAAATCCGTATTGTAACTATACCCTTCCTTCTGTTCATGTTAATTAAACAGTGATAACTGAATGCGGATATCTTGAATTCTATGCTGCATTGCACTAAACAAAACTTTTGTTCGTCATCATAAAGGCGTTCTCTTTTTATTCAGTACACTCAAAGTTGTCTTTTTTTCTGTCCTCGAAAAAGTTTTTTTTTATTATTTTTGCTTGTATTAAAAATCTCTTTTCTTTGTCAAACTTTATTTTAGATGTTGTTTGTGCTACAAATCTCAAGTTGCAAAAATGAATATTTTGTTTTTTCTCTCTTGTTTCCGTTGATAAAATTTTACATGATTGAACCATTAGTTTTCGCTTAAATTTGGTGAATTGAGATACGAGGGCAGTGTTGTTAAACAATTCTTGATTATCCAATGGATTTTTGATTACACCACACCTTAAGTTATCTGTGATGATGAACTTCTCTTACAAATATTGAAATTTTATTGTTCCCCAAGTTGAATTATACATCCATCTCGATTGTTGGACATTTGTCTTTTCAGATTGTAATTTTCAGGAAATTAGGATTTGATTCTACCTGAAATAGAGCCTAACAGCCTGCAGAATCTAGATGTCGATTATAATTTGATTTTAGCTATCCATTAATGCTATATGGATGTTTGTTATTGCGTTGAAGTATTTTTTACAGTATCGATTTTGGAATGTTAAGTTCTCAATAAAGCTCAAGCTCAAACGCGACCTTAAGTGCAACTTTAAAAGTAATTTAAATTATCAGCTTCTGATTTACTTATATACAGCCTCATTTTCTCTTTTTTTCCCCTTGGAAAGTAAGTAATTGGCAATCGCTGAACCATTGTGTAAATACTCTTCTTTGAAGGATGTAGGGATTCTGAAAACGACCATTGCGTTCTTCTGCAGTTTACTTCAGGACCACATGCAGTGAAAATCATTAGCATTTCAAAATATTCCTCATTAGTGAAATACATCATTTTTTAGAAAAGCTTCATATATAAAGTAAGACTATTGCTAATCGGCACTTTAACGTTATGAGAGTCGAAAAAAAGTTGATTTTTTAGGCATTTTATCATCAACTTCTACAGAGACCAAAGTATCTTTAATATAAAGAGATTTATTTTCCTTTTCGGTATTGCACTAGGTCCCCTAGGTATCATAAATGCTTAATCCCCCAAGTTTCTCTTCTTTTCTTTATGATGCCAAAATTGTAACTGTTGATTAAAGTAAAAAAAAAAAAAAAAAAAAAAAACACTTTCAGCAGATTTTCTTCAAATTATGACGATTGGATGATTTACTTCTTAACAAATATTTGCACGTTACGTTTTATCTGAATTGAATAACTTTGCACCTCTACAATAAATCACTTCATTTAAATTCGGGATAAGCCCTTGTAAATTTAGAAATAAACGCATCTCCTGCAAATTTTATAGATAGAAGTATGGGAATGCCCTCATAATCGCAACAAGCTAAAATAACGAATTTTGGTGCATTATCTTTAAAAATCATAAATATATCTCGAATTTCTTATTAGATCTGTGTTTATCAAAACGTGATAACCGTCGCCTTCACCCCTAACACACAATACATATGAAAAATGAATTTTGATACGTAGTCGTGACACCCAAATAATAAATTTTGGAGTCAACAGGATTATAGAAAGATGCATATTTGATTCTATATAAGGTTAAATACAAAACATGTAGATGAGTTGTCGTTGGTTTGGACAGATTATGTATTTTAGCCATCAAGAAATACTTTTTACAGAATTACTAGATTTTTGGTGGATGAGGTAGCAACTATAACTGATGAGGCATCTCTGTGATAAGGAAAGAATTAAAAATGAGATTGTTTAATATCTACGAAGCTTCTGATTTCTCATTTGAAGAAGGAAGAGTCTACATCATCTCCATATTATTTCCATTATCCACTGTCATGATTTTTAAAATCTTTTATTTTTTCCAACGTTATAATAGATCAAGAGTAAAAGATGTTTAGACAGTTGCAAAATAAAAGGGGAGATTTTTTTCTTATATGCAATTAATTATTATTTATTTTTCGGATTCAAGCATTTAAAAGGATTCTTGAAGGTCAGAGAATGCTCTCGTAATATAAAATCAAAGAAGGGATGAACAAATTAACGGGGGGAAAATATGCAATAATTGGATTTATAAATATCTGCAATAATTTATTGATATTATTCGAAATTTTACCGGATATCATTCAATAAAATAGTTACTAAGCATTTTATATTTCATCTTTATTGAAAATGATTTTATTTTGATTAGAACGCTAAACTGACACCATAATGAAGATATTGCTTTAATCGTATACTTCTTTAATCGGACATTAAAGTGTCCTCATTTGAAAGGCATTCAAACATGAAAATGAATAAGTTAGATGGCGAATTTATTTTCGTCTACTTTCTATACAATACTTGAGATGGTTTGATGAAGTAGTAAAACGTCAATTATTTGAGAGTATAAAATTTGCTTATGAAAAAAATTGAGAATTTTGTTCATAAGCAAATTTTTATATTTTTTAAATGTGTAAATTTTTTTAGATAGGAATTTTTTGTATCATATCCTGATTGGATATGATTTTTATAAGTACCGCCTACTTTGAATCTGGTAGAGTTATTTCTTTTAGCTGAAAAATTAGTTCCTAAATATTAAGATCCCTTTTAAAATTGTGTATTCAGAGTAACAATGAAATCTTATTTTTACGCTGCAGCGTATTATAACTTTTTGATAAATATTATGTTGTTTGGAAATCTTTTATTGAATTATTAAATTTAGAAATACGAGAACATGGATATAGAGTAAGTTTGAAACTGCGCAAGCTTATTTTTGAGCATTGGGAACTCATATAATTTTCTTGATTACTTACTAGTGTTTACTGTGGTAATTCTAGCTGTGATATGTTTGTATGGTGTTTGTAAAAAGTGGAATATTTTTCTCAAAGGATGATCATTTCTTCTTTCTGTTAAAGAGTAAAATGATACACTTAGAATTTCTTATTGAAATGCTTAAATTCTTCGAGAATAAATGAACATAAAAAAAGAAATTAAGAAAATATTAAGAAATCAATTGAAGAAGATTTCGATTAGAGAATGGTGAATTTCCAATACTAAAAAGTTGAGAATATGATTTTTTTTCCAAAGAAAATAGCCACCAAACATTATAATAGTGATGAATATTTTATTTATAAAGTTGCGTTACAGAAAGTTGTCATTAGACATCGCACATTTAAAGATATGTATATAGATAAAAGAGTCACTTCATCACAATTATTACGCCCCGCAACAAATGAGACATTAGAAAGCAGCAGGCATATTAATGAATATTATCACAAAAGCTACACTGTGAAGCTGCTACCTTCAGAAAGACTTTAATTATTTTTGGGGTTGAGACTCTTTGTTGCGTCTTATTAAGTTGAATTTAAAAGAAAATTAACATTTTGGACCAAATCGTATTGTACTACATACATTGAATATAGTCTCATTGAAATCTATATCATAAAAAAAATGAAAGAAGGAATATATGTTATCGTATTTAGATATAGCAAATCTTTTTTCGAAAGCATTTTTGTTTTTGAAAATTACAATGATTTGTTTAAATACTTTCAATGAAAATGACTTCTAATTAATATTATTTTTGCTACTAAGGTATGACAACTCCTGTAAAAATTAATTTTGAAAGTTTAAAAGAAAAGCTATTGAATATTTTTATTTTATTTTCATAGTTTTTAACAAATATTTTGATGTGTGTATTTTAGAATTACCATAAGATTTCATAGTCATGTAGAAATTAGTCTCAACAATTTTTATCTTACGAGTCGCATTAAAAACTAAGTTGCTTTTTCTTTTTATTTCATGTTATAACTCAGAATTTCTATCGATGGAAAAATTGGAATTATTATTTAATCGCTATTTTCATCTGATCTGAAAAAAAGTGTAATTTCTTTTGTAACCATATTTCTTGCAATTTTAGATTTCCGGAATGCTTTTAATTAAAAGAAATTTACATTAAGAAATCATAGCAGGGTAATCATGTTATTATGATGACCTATAAATATATATCATAGAACGCTCGTTTCGTTTGTAAATGCGTTTGATATATTATTTTTCGTTCGTCTATTCTGTCCAGTTTTTGAAATTTATCGTCTCCTGGATTTTCAATTTATAAATATTTTTTTAAATAAAATTTTGTCACTAAGCTGCATCTTTTGACCGCCAATGAATTATTTTTATGAGTAGGAATTGCTTTACAGGCTCATAATTAATTCCATTGAAAATGAAATAAGTTTGTCCAACTCTTGTTCTCCGAACTGAAATATTCAGATAATTTTGATATTACCCTTCTATATGAAAATAAGAATATGTATCGAATAATTTAGCTTGGGGATTGTTATTGAAAACGTTTACTAACTGTCATAGTTAAAATGTAAACTTAAAATATAAACATGCTATTCTTTAAAATTTTAAAGAATAACATGTTTGGAATAAATGAATTAGCTCGAAGGTTTTGCAGCGAACATTAAGTACATAAGCAAGTTTTCAGTAGAAAATAACAATATACTGTAAAAAGAAAAGGTAAATGCCTGTTTCCTTGATTATTAAGTTTATTTTAATTGAAAAATTGATATTTCACTACATGAAATTTTGAAATTATTGTAAATGTATTAATTTCTATTATTCAACTATGAAGAATAGGTACATTTATAAATAATTAATTTCACCAAGATAAAGGATTTCTTAAAGGATAGTTTGTACTTTTATCCTATTTGAGCCTCGTATTCTTCATATGTCTATGCAGCTTCACAATGCCACAATGCAATATCATTCAGTACAGATATGTTTGACATTCATGCAGATTATGAACTACATTATTGACACACTTTGGATTAAGTTCCATAGAAACTGGAAAGAGCCATCTTCACGATCAGTGTTGCGTACAATATGTACAAAACAGAAAAGAAAAAGCAAGAAAAGCTTTTCTGGCTTCTGAAGATAATTTTCAGCTGAACGGATTTTCTATATGCTGAAAAAAAAAAAAAAAAAAAAAAAAAGAACTGAGCAATTTTATGCTCTGTCGAAACAATTTAATTCCAACGTAAATTATAATTACGCTAGTGCCTATTATGTGCTGTCTGGCTTCTTAACGCTAGGAAACAGCAAGTATTTGATTTGAATTTTATCCTTACTATTACATTTCTGAAATTTCCTTCAGAGGTACGAAAAGCTTCTAACAATATGAATATAGCAGACATTCGATCTATTTTATATCTTCATTTTCTTTGCATTAAGTTAGTGAGGATATTTCCTACTTTACTATCAAGTTTTAATTCAATAATTTTTGTAAAAAAATGATACAATTATAAAAGAAATACATTTTGATAAAATAATCTTTCTTTCCTGTTAATTTTAAATGCTAAAAGTATCTATTGGTAAATGTATATTTTACCTATTTTTTTACCCATTTTATTTTAAATTTCCTATTCTGCATTTTGTTTGAAAGGAAATTTCTCTTTATTTTTCATTACTTCACATTCTGACATATTTTTAAAGCAAACCTTTTAAGCATTTGACTATTCTAAAATGATATTTGACAGTCGATGAAAACTAAATTCTTTTTAAGTACGGATGCAGATGTTTATTTTAATATTTTTGAGAAATAATAATTGAAATGAAACAAATATGTTTTTTTTTTTGGTTTTAGATTGAAAAATGTTGATAAATAAACTGATAAATATACTATTCAAAAAATCTCAGCGAAGAATATGGCACTCTTTAAAAATGAGCCACAAATATAATTCTTTTTGAATTTTTCGCTATGAATTTTTGTATAAAATTTTCGTATTTTGTATTATAATTATATTTTATATATTTATTGTAAAAATTCTATCTTTATTAGAGTACCTTGTCGTGAATTTAATACACAAATAAAAATAAAAATTCATTGTGGTTCATTTAGTTTATTACGCAAATAATAATTTTCTAAAGTACAATAAATATGGAAAAAATAATATATTTTTGATTTATTATTTACCCAGATATTTTAATAAGTTTATAAAAAATATGAACAATTAGTAAATTTCAGGCAATTTTGAATTTTTTTTTGAATGGGGCCTTTTGAAGGATTTTTTAAACAAAGAAAAAAATTACGGTATAATTCAGTTAGTTTCTGAATTGATAAAGCACTATCAGTGAACTGTGTTGAAAAAATCAGTTTCTCTTTGGACCTTTAAACATGTCTTTAAATGAAGAAAATATCCCCTTGCGACTGTCTTTCAGCGGTGAATCGACTTGTATTTGAATGTCTGGTGCAGATCCCCTTCTCTGGTCATTTGAGTAATTCCTGATACCAGCTTGAAGATGAAGATAAGTAGGTCTGTTACCAATGTTTCTCAACTGGGGAGGGTCCTGAAAATGCTTGTGGGTGAGACATTCTTTGTCCTCTAGGGGGTATATGTGGTCCTCGAAGTGCTGCTTCTCTTTCGAAATCCCGTTCCTCCCATAGTGTGGTGGGTGATGCGTATTCTGAGGAGATTCCAACTCCCTCATGTTCAGCATTGCGTACGTAATGTGATTTCTCGGAAACTCTTCCATGTCCCATTGTCTCTGTTGCAATTTTAGAGTGTTGGTAGTCCTCTCGGGTTGGCCCTGAAAATTGAAAATCTTCAACATACGAATTATGTTATTTATTGTTACAAATGAAAATATGTGTTTCGGTTTGTGACAATTTACAATAGTACAAACTATGTCTATAGTAAATGTTTTAAAGTTGTACTAACTTTATGCAATGCCTATTAAACGAAAGCTTTCCAGTTTAATAATTTTGAACAAGAACAAAAACCTTCTTTACTTCAAAGTTTGTTGACAGATTAATACATCTGAATCCAGATATTTAATTCCTGTCTCATATTTTACTACTCACATAAATGAATAAGAATATTTATTTATACTAAGAAATTGCAATGGTATGACACAGTGTAAACTTTATTTGTAGCATCAACCAAAATTCTAGAGTCTAGGCCTTTAAAAAAATGTGAAATAAACAATATTCTGATCTGAGGTCATTATCAGCTAAGGGACAAGGTAAGGTAATTTGCATTTTTTTCTATAACAATGGCAAAAACTGATTTAATTTTTATAGAAAAACTTCTGTTTTCGAGAAAACCAAAGAAACAAAACAGCAGATTTGAATTTCCTTTTATTACCGTTATATACTGAAAAAGAAATAACAATTCTTCCTGATAATAAACCGGTGCTTTTTTTTTTCGCCTTTGAAATTACTTAAGGGGATTTTATTACTTTTCTATATGAAGATTGCATGCAGTTTTAAGCGCTGCATCAAGAATGAATATTTATTGAAATGCATGTCTTCAAATGAAGATGAACTTTCGGTATAGTAAAATTATTAGATATTACAAGAGCTCATTAATTTTTTTGTTCATTTCATTCTTTTCAAATTTTTTATTTTTTATTTCTTATTTCTCGAATAGTTGGAAATAGTTTAAAATAGTTAGGAAACTTAAAGATATCACTTTAAATTTAGCAAATAGTTACGTATTGGTTTTTCAACGAACATTTTTATAAATACTTATTATCACTTCAAAAATCTTTTACTGAAATTGAACAGAATGGAACGATGCAAGTTTCAAAAGAGAGAGCTAAAATCTCTTCTTTCAAAGTTCATAACGAAGGATTGCATTCTGATTAGGAAAGACTTCTAGACTGGAAATTAGATTTTAAATTCTGTTCATATTTCCTAGATGCTAATAATACTTCGTATTTAATCTCTAACTGATATGCTAACCACTATGTACATGCAAATAAAATGATAATTGAATAATATAGAGAAAATATAGTCAAAGTTTACATTCATTTAAATTTTGACTACATTTACTTTCAAGTTTTTTACCTTACGAAAACACTCTACTTAGGTTTTCTATTCTTAAACTAAGGATATTTATTAGACGACTGCGAAAATAAAGCAATGGGGAAAAAATTCTGATGAATTATATCTATACGTGTTTTCTGGAATAAAATAAAAGAATCTCGCAAGAAATAGACATTTGGCGAATCGATGCAATGGTATGCTGTTTGTTTAAAAGCAGTGTGTGCTCCTGATGTTGCCATATACGAATATCATGACTAACATGGATAATTTTATATATGGTGGAATGTAGCAGGAAGCCTATTAAATTGAATTGGTCTTCATATAGGTTATCATATCTATACAGAGTAACAATATTGCAAAACGATGATGTTTAGGAGCAATTATATGTAAAAACAAACAAACTTCTACAATGGACCTTTCTTGTCAGCCATCGGTGGGTACCATTGTTTCGAGATAGAGCAAACACAAATGGTTGGAGGATTATGGCCTGTATGTCTGTAAGATTTTTAAAATGCTCTTTACGCACGGTACCTCACTAAGACTGGTTAATTTGGTGCAAAAAACTTGTTAACTACTCGGCAGACATATTGCAATCAGGAAAATATTGTGCATTCCCAATACGATGACACTGGACTGGGGGTTTTAATAACATTATCCTGAGTTTTCGAACAAGTCCAACGCAGAGTCATGTCAATGATAATTAAATATATAATTATAAAACAAGATTTTCATTAATTCTTTCACAGTGAACTACTATATTTTTCAAATCAAAGGACGCAATATGCCATTCTGCCAAGAATATAAGGGCATCAAACAGATATCTCTATACAGAATAACTTTTTTTAAGCTTTTCTGAACAATTTTATTATATTCCAGCAAGTGTTTCTAACTTCATTAGTCTAGATTAAGGACAAAAGAATTCATTCAAAACTCAGGCTTTCTAAAAAGGTCCACAAGAAGGTTGAAAATCGATTCGAACGTCACTTTGAGCAAGGTGTGTAGGATATCTGATTTTTGAAGGCACATTCTATCCTTTCTTAGCTATTTTCATCCTTTTCTGGTGTTCAAAGTTTTTCGTCTCCTATTTCTGTTTTACTTGAATGCAAGAACGAATGCATCATGATGTATTTGCCTGTTCATTCTGCAGAGACATGTTCGAATTATGATTAAGTAATTTATAAAAAGCAATTATTTGGATTATATAAAGAAATCCTAATTTTATTTTAAGCAACAACAACAGAAAAGAATTGAGTTATTGTGCACACTGTTTTGAAAGAATTCTTACTTGTGTGTCTTAAACTATAAATGATTTAAGTATAACCTATCTAGTTTGAATTCTTAACAATTTATTTCAAATCTAAAATTTTATTTTTCCCTAATAAAGGAAAGGTGACGCTTTCAAGAATTTATTGTACATATCGTGTATTATAATATTAAAAAAATTCTCTCAATATAAAAAATACAAAGAAATACGGATCATGAAATAATACATAATGGTTACAAATAATTATCGTATGTGCCAAAATAGTAATTTTCTCAAAATTTGATGAAAGCTGAAGGTGTCGGAAGCTAACCCCCCCTCCCCCAACAAACATTTACTACCTGAAATATGTAATTTGCTAAGGTCATTGCTCGTATTTGCTGATGGGTTTCATTCCAAACGACAAAACTTATTTTTCTAAGTTAAACAAAACCTTAAAAACTAATTTTCTTTTGGATCTTATGACTTCAAGCTGAGATATTCATTAAATATTTCTTTTTAATTCTGCTATATTCTTATTAACTACAACTATGTTTAATGGTTTAACTTTCAAGTTCTGACAGATTACCTTTATTGTTGGTCGATAGAGGATGTTCTTCCTGATGTAGGAGGTGAGTCATTGATATAATAACTTTTATTGTAACAATGATCTTGGATCACCAACATTTTTTTATCAATAAAAAAAACTTTCTATTGCATAAATTTTCACTTCAGGTTGAGAAAACAATATTTTTTTCAACCCGAAGATGAAGACTGGTGTAATATTTAGAAGTAAAAATAATCCGATAAAACGATGATAAATGTCTTTTCTTATTGAATTATTTATTTACTTTGGATATTTAAGAAAAAAAAATGCGAATAGTTATTGTGATTCTAGAAATATACTTAGTATAAGTTTATGTTGATATATCTAATTAGGATTTTTGTTGTATAACAAATTATATTTTCCATTGTATATTATGTATTTAGTATCAAGTTTTTAAATGCTATGTATAGAAAGGTTTATACAGTTTTATATTTGTGCTATCCTCTATGTTCTAATTCATATAACTTCCAAATTTATTATGAATTCAAGAATTAAAGTATATGCTTTGTTGCAATTGATTATTAAGAATGAACAATGTTGTGTAGAACTTCACATATTCATATTTATTTCGAAATTATCTCTCATATTGTGATACTATTTTCCCGTGACAGCTTATATGTGGTTTCCCTGGAAATTTTACAGGGAAAAGCCCGATATAAAAACTTGAGGAGAAGTTAACAGCCTCATTTATTACATTACCCTCCAATAAAATATGATTAAATGACATATAACGAAATTTACAAAACCTGTTTGTGAGAGCGTGCTTAAAAGTGAAAATATACCGTTATGATTTAATTTTGGAGATAGCAAATTTAAAAAAAAAATGCATTAGATTATGTTTGTGTCCTTAAAACAACCTCAGATGAAGGTATCAAATTCCTAGACTCGAATTGATCTGGAACAAGTAACGTATTGTTCAGTATTTTAAGACATCATATTTTATTTTGAATTCTGTTTATTGCCATACAGTATTTATATGGAAATATGCACTCTAGAAACTTGATACTAATATGTGATAGTCTTTGTAACTGAGGAAAATCTGTTCGAACAAGGAAAGAAATGCCATGGGCTGAAAAAATTTTTGCATCCAAAAAGGAAGAGAGTATTTCGGACTATTTCCATATCTTTGATTATGCCTACTTTCTCTGCTTTTCATATGGTTTACAATTGGTGGAAATGGATGTAATTTAGTTTATTATAAAATAAATAAAATTAAATGATTTATATATCTGATAAATCAGAATTTTTTTTTATTTAGAGTTACTCGTGTATTTTTAATAAAGAGCGCTTTTAAATATTAGTATTTGAAAGCAAAAAGCAAATGCAATCTATAAGCAGCTCATTCAACAATATCCACTCAGAAACTTCATTCTCTCATCTAAATAATTTTAAATCTACTTCACATTCCACTGACAGTCTGCTCGGCCTAAATAGCTTCGCCCCTGACCTTTGGGCCGGCTTCCGATTGGCCGTTTCTCTTCTTCATCTAGTGGAACTTCTCTCAGGAAATTTGAGGGCACCAAACCTTTCACTCCTTTTAATTCGCCCATATAAAATCCATCCTCATCTACATCTCCAATAACATAAATGATATCTCCAGTGCTGAAGGATAGTTCCACCTGAAATGCCATAATTTTTTTTCCTTGAGAAGGTAATAAAGAAAAAGGTTAAATTATAAACAATTGATCTAAACTGAAATGTGTTATTTTTCTAAAGTTTACAATTTCCATCATTATTAAAATTCTGCACATTTAGTGAATACATTAGAACCTAATAATTCAACATTCAAATAAACCATCCATGTAACATGTCCTGCCTTACGTAATATTTTTAAAATTTATTTAACGGATTGTAATGATCTGCAGTGCTTGATTTTGATTTATTTATCTTATTACCTTCTAAAAATTAAAGAAACCATTATTGATAAATCTCAGGTATTAATGATTTATTTTCCTGCTATATTTTGAAGAAGAAAGCATTTTGGTGTATACTGGCAAGATACATTCTTCCTCTTTGAGAATAAGTCCCAAAGAGATTAATTTTATATTTTGGAATCCTGTTAAAAATTTATTTTTAATTCAAAAATGAACAATTAATTTTAATTTTTGTATTCAAGGTGGTCGAGTAAAATATGTGAATGACTGCTCACTTCTTTAAAGAAATGCATATGTTCTAGTCATCTTATGTGTGAAAAAATAGAGTGGATATATCTACGTCATTCTACAAACCTGGTTTTGAAAAATGTTGCTAAGAAATTTTCTTTATTGAATATAATGATTAAAGAATTTTTCACGCACTTAGGAAATTTCCAATAGTTTTAATATTTGAAAGAAAAAAAATCGAAGATAATTTGTTTTAATTGTGAATTTTTTGTGATGTTGCGACATGTGATCTTATTGAATATCAACATTGATTGAACATCGTAGTTGAATTTATGAAACTGCCTATTCTATTCTTTCATCTCTCAGAGTAGGTAATGATAGGTTAGCAGCTGGTCTCGTAACAATATCACATGTTGGATTTTTTGATTTCTTATTGGATATACATGGTCAGGCTTTCCTATTGGATATACATGGGTATGCTTTCTTATTGGATATAAATGTTCAGGCATTCCATGCTCTCGATATCTTGTTTAAAGATTTTGTGACAGTGTAGCTTAAATGCACTGATAGTGTTTAAAATATGCGTTAAATTTTGGACATTTTATTACTCAACAAAGATTTCAGAGGAATGATGCCATGTGAAGGAGAAACCAGTGAAATATACTGAAGAAATAGCGTGATTGCGAGGCAAATTTTGTAATGCTAGAGATAATGTTAAAATTACAATTAATGGGTTTAAAATTTTCTGATATATTTTTAATAAAAGAGCTATAATAATATATTTTGAACCTAGAAATCGTTAAATTATATTAAAGTGAAAAGAAGAAAAATCATTTGCAGTTTAAAATAAGATACGTTTTGATGTAAGAATAGATTGAGTGTCGGTTTTGCATATAGATTGACAATAAGCAGATTCTTATTTTTATTTAGTTTCTAAGAAACTGGTTTACTCAGATAATGGAATTCTGGATAATTTTTTTTTATAATTTCAGCTACTATTTTACAAAATGTTAAATAGGATTGTGATTTATGGGTTCTATTACTTTTAAAGTATGATAATTAATACAGGTAGCTTTTTTTTTCTTTGGATCTCATATACATTTTATTTTAATTAAGGGATATACCATATTTAAAAATATCATATAAAAGGATTTTAATTCTTAAACATCATCTGTTGCATTTAAACAATTAATAAGTTATAAAGTGTTTTTAAAAAATCCTAACACAAATAGGTAGAACTTAATAATAATAATAATAATAAATCTTTTTTAGTGTCATAATATGACTTCTTTGTATGTAATTATAAAACAAAGCATATCAACAAACTATAGGAAAAATAGGAATAAATTTCGAAATATTTTGAGATTCGAATGGATACGAGAAAATACCTCAGAATCTACATTGGGAGATATTTCCTGCGGATCGTAATCGTATATAGCTACCATCTTTTTTATTCTTCTTGACTGAAAATCATTATCTCTCTCATCTGAAAAAAAATTATTATTAAATATAATAAGCAATTCTGCATAGCATTCTGTAAGCTACTTTTGACAATATTTATATTTTTTCTTCAGTTATCAAATTTTTTAAAAAGAAAAATATATTACGGATATAGAATATTTATTTACATGTATATATATAATACAGAGTCTTTTTACATTTGAAATTATATAACGGGAATATTCTTGGTGAAAACTAGGAGAAAGAAGCCTGGAAATTAAAACAATGTAAAACTCTCTATTTAACTTGAGGGCGTAGATATCTTAATTATTTCCGAATGCCCCGTAAGCTTTTTAAAACCAAAAAGATCAAATATTTTCCTAACCTTTATTGACTATTGGTAATACGTTAAGAATAAAATGAATTATAATACGCTTCGATAATATTTTTTTCATGGACTTCATAATTCTTGTATAAGAAGTATTAAAGCAACATTATTTAAACAGAGTGAGAACACTAGCAATACAGCAATTTTTCGTTTGGTGTCAGACTCTTAATAGCTCTTTTTTCAAAACGTGGGCTATGAAGAAAATGGATTTGATGAATTTCTAAATTGAATAAATTAGAAAAAATACTAATTAAGGATCATCTTATATTTCAAGGATGACATAATTGAAGGACCATGAAGTAGTAATTAGAAATAACACGTATTACGTTTATGAAAAAACATAAGAAGCAAAAATTAGATTTTCTACTCTACATCTACTTAAACAGCCATCCTACTTTTGGATTAATAATGTGATATAGTTGCAAACACTGAAAACTTTTCTGTTATGAATGCTCTTAAAAGCCTTAAAATCAAAGAAAATCTTTAAAAAGACTTAAATTATTTTTTAAAACTTTTCAATTCCTTTGCATAATTGTTGTACACTTTTTAAATATTCTTTAAAAACGTTCAAACTTTTCATGCAAATAAATCAAGTACAATGTCTCAGCTCAGATTTTGAATGAAACATCTGACTGATATCTAATTGATCAGACTTACTTGACATCTAAAAAGGGTTGTACAGTTCCAGTGAAATGAATGAGCAATTTTTTGCTATATACATTCAACCGTTTTTCACTACATGTCAATAATCGCAAGTCCTTGTATTCCACATTTTTTAAAAGAAGATGGAGCTCTGCAAGCCTTTCAACTGCCATGTTCGTTTATCTAGTGGATACGATGAATCACAACATTTATCATACGTAATAACTCTTTCAAGTATTCAGCAAATACTCATACAGCATCTAATACAGAGATGCGTTACGAATTTTATAGTGGTACACCGCTCAATAAAGAAAATCCAAAGTATGAGTTTTCTGTTACTGATATAATAAATTGCTGCTTTATCAACGCAACTTCATAATTATCAAGATAACTTTGAAAATTAATCATAAAAAATTATAATTACATCTTGAAACTAATAAAAAAAGGAAGAACAATTGAGAAAACCTTGCAATATTGGTTCACATTTCGTAGCTGTTAGACAGGTGACATCTTCATTATTTCAGATAAATAATTCATCTTGATATTGTCCGATAAACAGTGGAATACAAGATCAAAATATTAAAAAGTTTGAAAGAAAAAACATAAAAGAATTTTTAAAGATAAATGTACCTAATTCCATATGGCCCAATGAACGTGGTCTTGACACATTGTCGTTGTAATGACCCAGGTCTACATCAACTTGAACCTCTGACACCATATTTCCTGGGACGAGGCCAACCCTACCATTTGACTCACCTCTGTAGAAACCATCAGGGTCTTTATCACCGTATATCTAATGGAAATGAGATTTTTAGTAAAAGTAAAGAAATTATGAAAATAATACTGCGCAATTGTTTAAAAAGAACATGCGTTAAAAAAGTTATGAAACATTTGGTAAAGGAATGCTTCTATGTTTATCCAAAAATATTTTTTGAAGTTTCAGAGGAATACATATTATTTTGATAAAATGATTTAACTTTAAAAGATTTAATGAAACATTACATGTTTAGAAATTGAACATTAGGGAGCTTAACAAAAATGTTACCATACTGCTACTCATTTTTGTCTGTTGCTATTGAGAGGTTGATGATTTGATGCAATATTATAATGGCGATAAAAAAATTAGTCAATCATCATGTAATTCTATACCAAGTGTCAAAATCAGATACCAGACCATGGAATCTCATCTAAAGTGAAACATCCTTCCTACTGTTTAGCTATACCAAATTCAGTGAAACGGGGGCGAATAATTACGACTTATGTAAAATTTGATATGTAAGTGGATCCCTACTTTGCAAGAAAGGTAGATTGTTATTCGAACATAACATCCTTTGAAATGAGCAAACTGTACGATTGCAAAGGCTTAGAACAGGTGTGACTATGTAAGGTTCGCTAAATCAGGTGGAAACAACAGATATAGAAACAAATGTACCCAATGCTTCTTTTATACGGATAAATATGATGCCCGCATACACGAGGTACAGACATTATCTTGTGTAGAATGTCTGAAAGCTTCTGAATTAAAATATAAAATTTGTCAATGCATGTTAATTGAAAATGTTATCATTATTAAACTCTATACATAATAATATTCCCCAGTTCTTCTACATAATTCCGATTATAATGATTTAAAAAGATTTCTTCATTTTTTTTTTTGCATTAAGATATGTAAACACTTGATAGAGCTCCCCTACAAAGGTACACATCAAGGGGGTGGTAAATTTTGGATATAATTTTTTTGATATGGCGATTTTAATTTAAATCCTTCTAATTCCCAAGATCATAAGTTTTAACAAGCTGAACTATGTTTTCTTTTATTCAATAAACTTTTAAATGAATAAAATCTCTAGAAATTTACCACAGTCAATGCTTTCGTGTCAGTTTGAGAGAATTTCTGGCATGTTTTTTTAACATACATTATATACTTTAAATAATAATAATAATAATGACATAGATTCAGCAGTTAGAAAGTTACCCGAAATTATCTATTTCTTGTATTTTGTGGTCTTTGATGTCAGGTCTTGATCTCTCCATTAAGATAATCAGACGAAATATAAATCGAATTACTAGCCAAAGTAGAAAAGAAAGCTTTAAAACTGTCTTAGGGGACTTTGAAAATGCGATTCTCACTTTTGGGAACACTTTCCAGTTTAAATGAAGCTTTGTAGTAGTTAGAAGTAGATATACAAGCTAAGAACTTGGTTCATTTAACAAAGGCCTTATTGAAAAACAAAAGCAATATATTCTATATAGTTTTGATACTAAGATGATAGTATTTTTGAAACCACTGATATTAAATGTTACCTTTATTATTTGTCCTTCTTGGAAAGGCAGTTCTTCATCCGCGGCATCAGGATTAGGTGACATTGTTTGCGGATCGTAATCAAAGAGGGCCACAAAATATCTCACCCTATTGTCTCCCACATCTCCATGACTTCTGTATGAATCGTAATTTCCCTGATCTTCATACCCTGAAGTCGGCTCATGGTAATCAGACATCCTCCTGCCGGAGGATGGTGGGACATTACTTCCACTTTTGCCACTTCTTCTCTCGCTGTAATAAGAATGATCTGCCCCTCTTTCAGGAGGTAGTGGCTGACTACTACTTCGTGAAGAAGCATGGGCTTGTGAATTATTCCTCGAACTCCGTCGATTTTGATCGGTTTGAGGAGGAACTCTCTGCCTTCCCGTGGCTATCTGATTAGATGGTGTTGGTTGAGATCGATTGATGGTTGAATCGTGAGGCTGTCGTCTTGGCGATGATCTTTCCCGATGAGGATGCTGTTGTGAATAATGAGATTGTGGTCCCCTGTTTGATCGTGAATTAGATGTGTGGTGAGCATCCGGTTCAGTGCGTAATGGCCTCTGTTGTGAGGATGATGGCACATACCTCTCCGGGGAGGATGGCCTTTGGTTAAGTGGCTGTCTAGGAGGAATATATTCATCATCAGAATATGCCGGATCACAATCACCTTCTCTCGTGTTGTCTTTCGTTATCTCTAAAAAGAACAAGCATTTTACAGTTGATTCAATATTTATTAATAAAGCTATTTAATTATCCTTTTTTTGTTTCTTAGTTTGGGATATTTCTTTCCTTTTGGTCTGTTAAAAGGTTCGAAGATTGAAATTAATGATTTTAAATATTTCGCTTAGCTGAATGAGTACAAATTTATTCTAAATATTTACTATAGCCGAAAATAAAGATTTTATAATAAATTTTATAAAAATTTTATATTCGATGCAATCATGAATTCATCGAGCTCCTCATCATGAATCCTCCTTAAAGCTCTACATATAAAAAAAAACCTTTGCCGTCTTTCTCCAGTAATTCAAACAAGTCTTTATATTCAAATCTTTTATAGCGAAATAAAAATTCTTTATTTTTGTTACAGTAATCATGCATTACCAAGGCATTAAAAGTTAAATAATCAAGTTCTAATGCATATGGTTATTAAATAAGTCGGCCTATTTAAAACATTTTGCAGTTTCGATCAAAAAATTTTCGGAATTTTATTCACGATATGTACTTAGTGTCTTTGGATGAAACAAGGCTAGTTTCTTTCAGTTTTCCTTCACGTTTTACGACGTGCGTTCTTTTGCGCAAAAACTTTTTAATATAAGTTTCTGCTTGTAAATTGCTCTAAATTTCAGTACAAATGAAACTTTATGTGAAGTGAAAGCTCTCTAAATTACATAAGAAACAAGATCGACGCCGCGCTGTTAATAATATAATAAGCAGTAAAAGCTCTTTGTAAAAGGAAATCATGGTAACACTACCCTTGATATTTGGGAATTTCTCTAGATTATAAAAATTCAGCGAGTATCGTTATTACTATAAGATTACTAAAAAAAAAACAACGAAAACGTCTTAAAAAAGGTTTTAAGTATCCAACCTAATGGACAAAAATCCACCTCTGATGACAATTAATATGCTTGTAGTGTTGCAATTTCTGGATTCTTACTCATTAAGCGATTGCGCTGTCTTTAAAAAAATAACTAGGGTTTGCTTTCGATTTCATTGAAGAAGAGAGTGGGAAAATCAGAGATGAGATCGATAGAGTGCACGGATCTTAATAAAAAAGCTGTATATTTTTATTGCCGGATAATGAGTGTCGCAATATCTTATTAATTGTGAAATCCTAATGGTAATAGTTTGATAATTTTACCATGCATGCGTTTTTAATATCCTCTATAAACTTTAGTGGTGTAAACACGAGCATTATTTGAAGCAACATTTTTAATACTCTCTGCCATCGTTACAACCTTATTATTTAATTGGCTGAGCAGTCCCTGGAGAATGTTTTAGGTTTTTCATGTCATGCTTCAATAATGAGACCAACATTGTTAATCAGATCCTAAGAAACACAATAAACAATGTAAAAACCGATATAAACCTAAGGAATTTCGCTGTCAGTGCAAGAAAAGAGCAGTGAATGTGGCGTGAGAGATAAGCCAAGTCCTGGAACGTTGAAATAGCTTTTTTGAAAAGCTAAAATGATTTTACTATCGGTAATAAACTAATACACTGTATTTATGTATTTCTTAAATTAATACAGAATCAGAATTGAGTTTGGAGTATAAATAACTTAATAAAATACTTATCTGATTCTCTTCTCACTTAAAACCGGATTTATATCAACTTGACCCATACTACAGGGACAATGATACTCTTAAGGCATATTGATTCTTTCATGAAAATTTCTATAATAATGATAATTTATAGGTGTGTTTTGAAGAAAAAATTTGGTGCCTGTGGTCACCTAAGAAACGAAAAACGCTAAAGAAACGAAAGATGATTATTTTGAAAGAGAACTTTTCGTGATTTTGAATATAAATTTAAATAACTTCCAAAGATAGATACTTTTAGGCCAATAAAGAAATGATGGACCCAGATTAAATGTTTCTAAAGTCGTAGTTGCCGCATATAAAAAATGAAACAAAGCGACAAAAATCAGTTCCAAATCATAGAAGAATACCACCATATCAATTTCATTCTATATTAAAAGAGATCAGTCTCTGGTATTGACCATGTTGATAATACTATCATAAACAAGGATGTATGAAGACAAGGATGTAATGTGATCATTTCTTAATCTTCAATATTTGCTGATAATTATGCTTATATCAAAAATAACCTGAATTGTAATACAATAATGTTGTAAAAAATTACTATTGATCTTACAATTTCTTCTTGCTTTTCTCATACATTACGCATTATATTACTTTTTCGAATCATACGATATCTTTAATCTTAGATAACAGTGTTTTGAACGAGGATAGGCCTTTTTATAATAATAAAAAAATTAAAAGGTTATTTCAGCTAACTGTGTAGAAGAGTAAATTTCCTTAATTACTGATCTGTCACGATAAGAAGCCCCTAGAATCTATTATGACACTGGCTATTTCGTCATTAAGCGATTAATAATGGACTTAAACGTATTAAACGGTATCTTTGTTCACTAAAAAAGGATTACATTGCACTCAAAAGAACAAACAAATGAATGATCTAGTAATAAAAGAACATTCATGAGTATCTATGATGAGGATTTTCAAGATGCATGAAATATATTTATTTTTACAGTATATATAAGCTGATGTGGCCTCATTCTAAGAAATAAAATGCTGTTTACAAAATGTTTGGAAAAGAATACAGCATATAGAGCGAAGAAGAAATGTGCTGTCCTTGATATTTTCAATTAAACAGCACTATATTTGAAGATATGTTTAAAAAATTATCACTCAAAAGTTTATAAGTTCAAAGGAAAGGACTTGTGGATCTCTTTTAGTTGTTGGCCCTTTTTATGCAATAAAATCTACCAAATCCTTCTTTGCGTTATTCTTCAGATGAGGAAATTTATTTCCCTTAGAGTTATTTTTTAAGTGAAATTCTTACTGCATTTTAATTGAATTTGGCTAGGAATTTTCGGATAATGACAGAAGAAAACTCAATTCATTCTCTTCTTCCACTTCATTATCAAATGGTTTCCAAAGATTCCGCATTTCATTTCCAACCTGCAAGCTATGGTAAGAAATGTTTTCTTTGACATAGACTGCTAGATATGTCTTGAATATTTTATAAAATTTTATACTCTTAAAAATGATGTCAATATTTTATTGTAGCGAAAGTCAAAAATTGGTTAGAATGAGATCAGGAAGATTAGAAATTCACTGTTTGTTTCTCATACTTACTGTAATTATGATGACCATCCTTGACAGCTACATTTAAAAGATATTAAATTTAGATTAAATATGTTGATGTAGGAAACACTTCATATGAAAAATGACCTATGCTACATCTATTTCTAAGAATCTGTTGTGGCAGGAATGAAAAGGGAACGCCTTATACTACTTAGAAGCTTGGGAAGGAGAAACTTGGGAATGTTTCTTAGATCGAAGGAATTGGTTCAATTGGAATATTTGCAGTATCAAATAATTAATACAATAAAGGATAATGTAAGATAAGTTTTATATTATTTCATGTAAATACAAGGAAAACATCTAAAGATAAGGATCCACGATTAACACAGGTGGAAAAAGGGAACAGTTTATGAAAATAGGGAAAAAGAAATTTGTAATGTCTCTGAAGTATATGGTATCTGAAGCATGTGCACAGTTACTTTTTGATATACACATCTACAACTAATGCGATTCTTATCATTGAAAGAAAATGATTCGAAAGTAAATTTGGGTTAGTTTGAAAACAGGATGCCCGTGAATCTGTAAACAATGAGGTTATCTTTTAAGGCCACTAACAAAATTATTGACTAAAACTAAAAGTGTTCTTGAAACTTTGAAATTACTGTGAATGTCCATTTAAAAACTATTTAGAAATATACGGAATAACAATTGAAAGACTGAAGTAACGAAGACTTAAGATTCGGAAATCAATAGGCATACAGAAGTGGACTGAAAATTGGGATTATGTAAAAGGCAGTTATTTATCAGAAATCTGAATTGCCAGCTCTCAAAACTACGATATAAAAAGAAATATCTGTGCTGAAGTAAAGACCAAGGAGTCTAAGTTTTTCAGATACTAATGCTTCAGAGACTGAAATGAAGATTATGCTCAAAATGAAACAGATTTCTAAGTAAGGAAGATAACGATTGAAGATAAAAGTAAAAAACAATTTGCATGCTACAGTAAATTAGTACATTGCTTACATAACCTTACCTGCTGTTCTGAAATCAAACAATAAAAAAGGTACGAAACAAAATACAGTTTAGAAGTTTAAAAAATATAAATATTCTATGTGCCGGATAGTTCTGATCAAAGTGCAACCTCTAAAAGAAAACCTATTTTTGTATATTTATAGCATGAGAAAATGAATTACATATAAAAACAATTTAGTTCAATTTTTTTTAAATAGATGACGATGTTACTTATTATTGTTCACTTTTTTCTCCTCTAAATTCTATCATTCTGTCAATTATTATATCAATCACTTCAATTTTAAAAGCTTTTTGCGTATAAAAGTTATAAGAATATCTTTAACCATGACTGTCAAAAACAGAACGCGCTTTGTAGCGAAATGGTTTTATCAATAGAATAGCAAATACACCGCTGCTTTGTAACTATCAAAAAGATTTGAAAAAAAAGGGACCGATATCTGTTAATGGTTTGAAGAAAATGATTTACAAATTTGAAGGCACTCAGGATGCTTCCTAAAATTATAGGGCGAAACGTAGTGATTCAGAAAATCGTGAATGAAATTAGGGAAACCATTGATTCTGGGTTAGTGAAGCGTAAACACTAGAACTAAAGCAAGGATCTTTATTAGTATGGGCGGCCGTGCGCGGCGGATACTAATAAAGATCCTTGCGCTCTGTTTTACGACTTTATCCGGATAAAGTTAAAATTTTACAGCACTTGTAACTTGGAGATTAGCTACAATGAATTGATTTTGCAAACTGCATTCTTTCTAGAATTAATGACGACGAATCACGAAAGATTTTGTGAACTGGTGAAGTTTATTTCATTTTATCAGGGCAAATCAACACTGATAATTATAGGAAACTGGGCTCATTCTACTCGCATGCTGCTTTTGGAGAACCTTTACATTCAGTACTTATTACAGTTTGGTACAGTATGACTATTATTGGTGTTTTTTTTTCTTCAAAAATCTTATTCCAAGAGGGTTAGTTTGATGTACTATAATGGATACAAATTTAAAAAAAAACAAAAAAAAAAAATAAAAAACCTAGAAAACAATACGATAAGTGTAAGAAAGAAGAGGCTCAAATTCTACAATACTTATATAAGATGGAGCTTTACATAAGTATTATAGTATATAACATATTGCTGAGTGTTAGCAGCCTTTAGTTTATATTCCATAAGTAATGCATGTTTCTGAAACTCTTGGCCAATTTGTTCACCTTATTTGGATTCTTGAAACTTCTTGTCGAGGGAATATTTAAAAGACTGTGTATATAAAGCCATGCATAATTCGGTTTCTGATTTAAAAAGCAGCATTACTGGATTTGTCCTAGAAGTTCATCAGGAAACATTAGGTACGACTATGGATCGCGTTGTCTTGCGTCTGCAGTATTTGATTAGGTTTGAAGACTCGCATATTCAGAACGCATTGTAATAATTCAGTTTATATCTTTTAACAATGAAATTCCTGTTACAATATAGTTTTAATCTGCAAAGCAATATTGATAAAAATCTCCATCCAATGAAAGAAATTGTACTAATTTTTCATTATGTGATTCATTTACTCTTCTGTAAATATTAAATGCCAAGTTTCATCAACATACTCTAATAGCTTTTCTTTAAAAGTCTTTTAAAAACTTGAATTTTAACTATAAGCCCTCTGCATCTGAATTTAACGATGTTATAATTTTCCAATGTTTTTAATAGAAATAAATCTAATTTTCTTCAAAGAAAGACGTTTGCTGCCTTTATACATCATTTCATGATGCAGAACATGATACAATCACTCTCTTTTATGATAAAATTCCCGTCCTTGAAGATTTTAATAGCGAATATAAAGAGTTATTTAATATAGGCTAAAGGGACCCATTTAGCTCATATTTTTAAAGGCAAGGGGAATGTTCCTTTTTTCTTTTAGAAATGTTTTGCAGATATGTTTAATTTATATTTTTATGCTAGCTCTGAAATAAGTTAAAAGTGCTTTTCTTTCAGAAACTGCTATTTTTAATCCTCAAACCTTTGAAGGCTGTCCAAATCTGAGCATAATTGTATGTGAAGATTTGTTCACTGATGGATAAGTGAAATAAACTCATCAGCCTCGGGAGTCATTGATAGAGTCTTGGATTGTCCTTCGGCTGGGAACGAAGCATGAGGGTTGGTCATTTAAGATCATTCTACACTAGAGCGAACTGAAAAAATAAAAAATTTTCATATCAAATAGCATTAGATGGTAAAAGTTATCTATTGATTAGCAGCATATCACTGCCAAATTTTTTACTGAATTTTTAAAGTTTTGTTGTTTACGGATAGAGGTTATAATGATTTTGTTTTCCTTTGCAAAAAGAATTCTACGCAAGTTTAGTTTGATAATTTGTGATCTTTAATAAGTGGACATAGCAATAGTCATGTTTTAAGGTTGTGGTCTTAAAATTTTACTTCTTATAAAAATAGCCTGCTTAATTATTACAAACCTGGTAGCAGATACTTCTAATGACACTGATTTTCCTAAGTTGAGTGTGAAATATCTCAAGAGACCGTTTCTCTTTACCCAGACGCTCTTTGAATGTATGCGATGAAGGACTTGTATTTTTATGTCCCTGTGATTGCGTTTTCTATATGCCACTGTCTACTGATAAAAAGGAATTAAATTCACTTGCAACATTTCTTATTAGTTTAATCTGTATTTAATGTTTCTCCAATAATAGCTAACAAAACTATTGCTAAATTTATATCAAAATATATGAAATTTTTTTTAGAAGTAAAATTTTTAGGCAGTGCAAAAATTCTGGAAAAATTCATCAGTGACATACCAGTCAGTTGACAGCTCTTGCCACATAGTGCTACTTGATAGAACAACTTTTTTTAAAATCAATACTTTTTGGATGCGCCCAATGCCAACGGAGTAGTGCTATTTTATTATTTCTGCTCATATAATTTAGGCTGTCATTCAAATCCATGCTTATTTCAACGGAGCTCATTGTGCACTTTACTAGAATATACTGCACCCCAAGTGTCATCTTCCCATTTGCATTCAACGTTTCACGAAATCCAATCCATTTGAGTTCCGATAAAATTAGCATGAATATGATATCCATTTTTCCAGTTCTTGTAATTAATTTTGACCGCTTTTCTGGATTGGTGATGGATTTTGAAGTGCTGCCAGTGCATTGACGAGGCATAAAATTTCCAGATTACTAATTCATTGCGTAATGCTATGTGCATGAAGAAAAGAAAATTGGGCTCCTTTACATTATAAAATTTCTACTTCTCTAGTATATGTTCATCTTTTAAAATTTTTCGTGCAATTTTATTCCTCATCAGTTTACAAATTATTATTAAATGGATTGTTGTTGCCAGATGTAACGTTTTCTGCTCTTTGAAAATTTAGTAATGTCTGTTGAACAATAGTTATTAACAAACAAGGCATCTTTGAAATCTTAACACACCGATACTTGGGGTGGTTGATTTGACCAATCATGGTTGCTTTCGATGATCAATGAAAACAAATAAGAGATTGCCTTTCTAACAGAGTGATGTATATTTCTCACATTATATTACTTCATAAGGAAAGAGATAAATTAGAAAATAAATATTTTGTTATGTAATGTGCTAAATAATTTTAATTTACAATATTTAATTATTGTCAACTCTATATACTATTCTAAATTATCATTGATTGATTGATTGACTAAAATTTTTTTATTTAACAGAAGAAATCAAAAATTATTTTGAAATTTTATATTTTGTAAGATTTTGTTATTTTTCCTAATACTGACTTTCTTATTTTCTCTCATAGTAATTGAATTATTGATAAAACTCTATATGCTTCTGAAAATCTGAATCAATTTGAATTTTTTAAAATTTTAAATAAATACTTTTTAATAATTAATCTATCAGACTTTAGTCATGACATTGTTTTGAAAATCGTTTTAGTGGTGTCATTAATGCGTGTTACATTATTTATTTTCAAACATAATTGTAATTTAAATTTAATGTGCTGTATTTTGCAAAATATTGCTTAAACAATGAGCAATATTAATTAAATATATTGAAATAAACGAATTCAAATAAATTTAATAAAATAATTTCTTTAAAAAAACCTATATGAAATTATAAATTTGTATTTTAGCAATTATTTTTGTTAATGTTCAATCAATGTTTTAAATTAATTAATATTAGTAATTTTTTTCTAGAACTGAGCAACAAAGAAAGGCACACGAATAGAATTAAAATAAAATTAAAGTAAGGAATTACCTGAAAATATTAAAAGTCTATTGACTTAACCAAAAACAAACGTTTAAAAATTTTAAAAACTGTATTATCTATTGAAAATTGCCACAATTTTCTGATTTCTAAAATTTTTCGCCTGAATTGTTCAGTCCGGAAAATTATATATTAATAAGTAAAATATTTTCTTGGGTGAAGGTTAGCTTTGCTGAAGTAAGAATTAACTTGCTTTAAAATAATGTTTGTACTAATTAGAGAATTTTAAGCTTTTAGAAATTGAAATTTATTCATAATAATATCACACTTTTCTTATTGTAATAGATTCTGAAGTTGAATGAAAAATGGATTATTTAAAAATTATTTCAAAATATCACTTTCTAAACTGAACCATGTTCGCGTATTTTTCAGTGAGCTTTTGAACACTTGCAAACAGATTGAACTCGTCACCGTATGAATGTAAGACCTTTACCTTTGTTTCGAGGATCAACTGCATCCTTCTTTAGCAGTAACACACCTCGAAAACATTCTACGCGAGTTATTTGTGCTATTTAAAATCTAAGGGAAACTGAAAGTACAGTGACGCATGCGGAGTTTTTTTTTATTTTGTTATCTGCATCTTGGAAAATGTAAATGATGCTATGAGTTATGGTTTTACTTCTCAGGCTGCTCATCATATTTCCCCTAAAGAGGTAGCACAAGCACTTACCTCTATAATGTATCCTAAGACTGGCGCCTGCAATTATCTATACCACCCTAGTTTCCTAGTGACTTTGTCACTGGTGACCACTTTTAATGAAAAGGCGAAAAGATAACCTTTCATTTAATCCCTAAATTTCTTAAATAATCAGACTACCAACTGCGTTAGCTGATGAATGTTGAGCAGCCTTCGTCTAAAGCCCAACAGGTGTGAATTTTTCTGTCCATGAGAAGTAAGAAGCATACATAGCTTATACAGCTTCTTATGTAAACTTCCCTCTCTTGTCACTGTAAAAGATAAGGAAGAAATAAAATAGTAAAAGTCAGAAGGTAGAGTAAATCGAAATGACTGGGTGGAGTTCAGAGCCATGTTGCCTTCAACACTTGAAAGTAAATCACTGAAGGACAAAAGCAGGATAGGAATACTAACATTTTAACAATAGTCATACGTTCAAGCAAATACAGCTAAACATTTTACTGTTCTGAAGTGTTACAGAAAGATAGTAAAATAGTTTTAAATATATAGAATAAACTTCCATTAAAATATTTGAAAAATTGAAAATGCGCAATTTCTATCTTACTAACATTAAAGCACTGAGAGAAAATATCTTATTTTTCAAATCTAGCGTAGTTTTTTATTCATTTTTAGAATTATATACCGTCTTATAGATTTTTAAATTATTCTATTCTAAATACAAAATACCTGAATTTAAAAACAGATTTAACTATGCAGAAATTTAACATTTTCATGTTATTTTCAAACACACAGAAAATCCGATAAACATAGAAATACCCACACTTATTATCTATCGTAAAGTTGAGATTTGTCTTAATCAAATGGTTTGTGATGTATAAAACGCTTTAGCTGTAAGAAATTCATTTTTTTTTTCCAAATCGCATTTCATTTGCAGATAGGCACTAATTTTTGATTTTCTTGTATTTGAAACACTAATAAAGTGAATATAAAACAAAGCTAAGATGCAATTCCTGTATGAAGGGAAAGAAGTATTTAATATCTAGAATTCCTAAATGTAAAGCCTTAAATTACCTATCAATGGGATATTAGCTCGAGAAGGTGGATAAATCTCTTTGTCACTTAAATTCTCTTCAGGATCTAAAACAATCTGTCCTGAAGAATTTCGGTGTTCTCTTCGACTCCGTGAGTCCATTATTCCATTGTCTTCTTCAGAGATCATGCTTCGACTGTTGTAAGACTGATCTTTCCAATCTTGACGTCTTTGGTTAGGTACTTGAGATGCTAGCAGATTTTGATTAGGTCTTCGGACGGTGTGAAGGGGTTTTGACTGATATTCCTGAAAAGAAATAGACATGCCTCTTAAATTTAGCCCTTTCAAAGCTGACGAGTTTAGATGAATTGTAGGAATTTGGATAATCAAAGCCAAAATATGGCCATATTGTGTTAAACGTAAGCTATTAAACCACAATTAAAAATCTATAAAATTTCAAATTCGAATTATCGGCTTTGTCATAAATAATATAATTAAAATAATAATATAAATATCCCAAAAGTAAAATACAAGACAAACATTATTAATCAAGACGGATTCAATTCAACTGCATGACATTTATTTACAAAGTTAAATACTGTAAGAATATAAAATCGAGCCCTCCATGGCTAGAAATAGTTTACATTTTTGAAAGGTTTACATTTTTTCGTATTTTTTTAGGTTTAAGGCATTATAAAAACCAGTTCTTTACTATATTCAAATAGTCTGGCCTAATATACTCAATTTTACCTCTCTCTATATTTTTCACATATTCTTTAGAATGTGAGACAGTCTATAAAAGGTCACTGGAATTCCGAGTGAATTTAAGAATTTTCTTAAGGGTTTTTCGTTATTATTCTCAAAAACTTCTAACGGACACACTTTACGAACTGACCAGTTTCAAGGGTTTGAACATTTTTTTTCTTTCGACTAAAAATCAGTAATTACTAGAGCAAGAGATACAGTTTTACGTCATTTCATTTTTACTGTAGATTCAGAAAGACTATTACTGTATGGCATTTAATCAGAACAATCTATAAATTGATGATTGAGTGTTTCGATTGATTTTTTTTCTTTATTTAATAGCTGGAAAATCAGAAGAATGCAGAGGAGCAGAAATTTCTTTGTTTAAACATTAGGGTTAGATGACGTTTTATATGTATTACCGGTGAAAATTCTTTTAATAGCGCTACCAAAAGATAAAACGAGTATTAGAAGGTAATTATATAAATAAGATTCGTATGAAATAATGATGAGTCCTTTTTCAATGGAGAATAATATTTAACACCAGAAGCAAGTTTGGGGAATTTACTAAGTTTTCTTGCGTTTAAGTAAAGAATTCTCTACTTTAATTCTTTATTTTTTTGCTAATAACGTTTTTTTTTTCGCTCTTCTATGTTTAGTAATTACTTAGTTAAGGGAAATGGTTTCTGTTTGCACACTTATGCTTTCAGGTAAAATCAACATTCTCAAGGACATTTTTTTGCCTAGAAGATGCAAATATGTGTCCCGCGGTAGAAAAATTTAGAATGTTTGAAATTACGGTATTTAAAATAGTGGAAAGGCTCCATGGTTTAATAAGTCATTTCATACAATTTACCTAAATGTATCCAAGTATTTAAGCGCAATCGGATATAAATATTAGATGTTTGAATTCAGGAGTATACCATCATTCCTTATAGTAATACGCCTCTGATTTTTTTTAAAGTTTTATGTAATTGGGACATAACAAGATATAAATCTTTTGAACAAATTCAAATTTGCGTAAGGACTAATTATTACAGAAACAGTTGCAAAAAAAGAAAAAAGAAAGAAATTCCACAACTTCCTTTGGAATCTTTGGAGATTATACCTCGACAAACATGTCAACAAATAGAATTTTCCTTTTGAATATTGCTTCTCTATATTACCACTGATTGTTTTCCCATCGAAGAAGAAACACGTCACCAGTTTCTTGAATCGGAAAACGTTTGTCATTTGAAGAGAAATGCTGGACATAAGAATTATTTAAAGATATTCCTTTCAGATTATTGTTCCACGAGAAAATAATGTCAAGAGGCACTGTTTTCTCTTTTCCTATTCAAAGTGTTTCTGAAATGAAGGTACTACCTACCACTAAGCCCAACTAAGTAAAGTAACTAACAATTGCAGACATGTTGAATCTCGGCGGCCACTTCAGGGCTATCCAGAGCTATAAATTCTGTATCAAATTTGTTCCGGAGACAGTTGTCCTTCATTTTAAAGCCAAGTTCAAGGAAGTGACTTCTTTACGTCCCTAATAGCTACTCACTTATACGGCCAGATACCAAATGATTAATAGATTGGGCAACACTGTATTCTACTCATCTAAAGAACTGCATGCACGGCTAATAAATGGGACACTTATCTGTTCATAAAAAACAAGAAACAAAAAGAGCGGCAATAGTATATCGTGAAGAATCTTTTCATTTACCTGCAAGGGGAAGAAATGTGAAAGCAATAATTATTTGACCAGCAAGAATTGTAGATTAGAATGAAGACAGTATCCCTGGGCATCTTGAAATTGGGACTCTTGGAAGCGAGTACTCGAGGATTATTCATTCGAAAGACTGAACTACGTATCCACTGTATCCCAATTACAATTTCTTGCATACCTAATTTCAACATTTATTTTCTTAACCATTTATTTTATACTGTACTTGACATTACGGTTACCATGCGTCATGTGATCGCGACTATGATTTCTTCCGTACAGTGATCTTCTCAAGAATAAAGATGCCTGACTGGTTCCTTAGTCATCGTATAGTATAAACTATTTGGCATATGAATACTTTAAAATGGAATTACCGTTTATCTTTTCAATGATGGAATATGGCAATGAAAAAGGTTTACCTGAGACTACCAGACTCCTTAATTGGCAGAAAGCAAAATGGGCTCGCGTTATGGTCAGTTTTTAAGGCTTTCTGAATGGTCTAAAGAGTGGAACAGAATATCTTAGAGAATCTAAATAATAATTTTTAATGTCCTTGCTCTTTCAAATCAAATAAAAGATGAGGTCAATGAAGCTATCTGTCAACAGATGAACATGTAAAAAAATCTATTTCTTTAGAAAATGGCAAACTAGATGCATGAAGAGAGTTCATATTTGCTTACTTTATGGAAAGCCCAACTACAAAATTTATTATTTTTGATGGGCGGCTGTTGGAGTTATTTTGTCTGATTTAGTTACTTGAATGATTTTAAAGTCACGATCGCTCTGTAAAAGAGAGTCTATATTTAAATTGATGGATAGTGTGGTAATAGAAGAATACGATTTCAGAAGAAAACCACAATATATGTACATTAAATCTGTCACAAGTTGAAAGAATAGTCGTTGAAAGTCAGGTACAATTCTGCTAGTGTGATATAGGATTTTGAAGGTGAGATTATGATTTATGTGCATTTCTTACCCTCATGACGAAGCCCATCCTGAAATAGGCTACATTTAGCTTTCAAACCTCGAAATTAACATATCTGAATCGATTAAATGACATAAGTTTAGTTGTTTATTCAGTTATAAGGTACATATACATTAAATCAAACAACTTCATTCACATACACTTTAAAAAATGTTTTACACTATTTCTTTAATGCATTCCAGTGCTCAATTAAAATTGCAATGTGCTCTTACCTGAGTATCTGTCCTATGCTTTTCGACTTCATCAGCTTTTATGCCATCAGCTTCACTGATGCTTTCGACTTTACACAGCATCTTCGGTTTATTCTACAATAAGTAATTTGTTAATCGATTTTCATTAGTTGGATTTTTCATATAAAAATTAGTTTTAGGGGAATTTAAAATCAAAATAGTGTAATGGAAAGTAACTTATTTGAAATATTCAGCTTTATTGTAATTGCGGTAGAGTTTTTTTTTCGTGTATAATTTGTCTTAACTTGTGTGTGGGAATTAAATCATGTCTAATTGTTTGAAGAGCATCAAACAGAAAAAAATATTATATTTTCATTCAGCTACGTCTCAGTAGAATTTAAGAGATTTCTGAACGTTTCTCCTTTATCACTTTTTAAAATTCCAAATGCAACGATTTTAAAAAGAAAAAAGTACCTAAATTCTTAAATATATCCTACATTTAAAAAAAAACAAGGACTGAATTTTTAAGCGAAAAATTTCACTTCACTTTTTAAACATAACACTATTAAACATTTCGAAGGAAAAATTGTCAAACAAATGAAAGCATTAAAAACTCGTTTTAGAATTAAAGCACGAATATTTAAAGGAAAATATTTATAATGCATGTATTTTTAGACTTTTAGGAGTATAATTGTTTCTGTTTGTTGTTAAATTTCAAATTCATTTGAAGCTATCCTGTAGTCATAGAAATGAAATTTGACTTTTCAGGTTCGCTTAAAATAAATTGAACACAACAGTTTTTGATAAACTATTTTGAGATTCGTAATATCGTTTAATCTGCATATAATAAGTAAAAAAACTTCTATGGTTCAAAATTATTTATCAAAACCTTCATTAAAATAATGTTATCTAAAGGAAATCTCAAATATATTAAAAAAAACATGGGGACATGTAAGAAGATTTAAAAATCATTTGAATCGGATATTTCAGACGTTATAAAAAACACACCTTCTGTGCGATTTTGTATGTCGAGCAAGAAAATGACCTCATAAGTTAGACTAAACTTTAAATCGCTAAAACAATAATGCATTAAAACTGATAATTCTCTATTATGTGTTAAAATATTACTTCCTTTTGGGCTTTCTTCTAGAGAAAAGAAATTCTTTTATTCTTTTAAAAAGAAAATATTTCTTAAGAATAGAGACATCTCCCAACTTGGATGTTTTTATTGTTGAATTTTTCAGCGGTTACAGGAGATGCATGGAAAGGACGAATTTATTTATATATTATTTTTTTATTATTATTCAGTGTTATTTCTTCAGATACGAAAATAGTTTCTTGGATAAAAGTGATTGCTTGGTTTTTATGAAATATGTTTGTTGAGACTAATTTATCCGTAAGTACTGCCCGTAATAGTTAAAGCTAAATAAAGGATTCTCATTTTATGAGACAAGCGAAATATCTTTTGCCACAATAATTACAAACAAGTTATTCTGCCTGTACCTATAATGTACAAAATTTCATATTTGTATCTTAGTAATATTCAAAAGAAGTTAATGGATATAAATTGAATGCTTTGTTTCAACAAGATTGTAATTGAAATTCTTTCACTGGAAGATGATATTTGATGTATGCAAGATGTACCACTATTGATGATATACAGATTATTTAGATCTCAATGTAATATCAATTTTGTGCTTATATTTATTGTTACAATAAATGGCATATAAATTTTCCATTTATAACCACATATGCATATAAAAAAAGACAGAGGTTTTTAAATGTCAGTGGCTCTCAAAGTAAACTTTTTCGTGGAATTTTAATTTTTTTTTTCATTGTAAAGTAACTGTGTTCTTCCAATAAAGTTTTCTTTTTTATTGAAAAAACTTTAGTTTATTAACAAGACAAATAAAGAATATTAGTATACTTTATCTGATATTTATCTTTGAGAAAAAGGAAATAGTTTTAAATTTTCTGCTTTTAACTAGCAAGAAGTAAAATGTCAATAAAAATTACAGTAAAATTACTTTTCTAAATATTTGGCTAGTATTTTAAAAATAAAAGAATATTACAGTAAGCATTTGGATAATTCTAATTGACAAAACTACACACCCACTAGTTAATAAATTAAAAGCTGCTATTAAATATTTTATTGACCTCTATAAAACTGTAATTATGTATTGGATTAGCGAAATGAATAAGAATGTTTAATAGTCTGTCATTTCGATGGAAAACATACATTCGCCATAAATGCAGGTAATTCCAAATATTTATTTTGTAATCTAATTTAGGCTCAGTGGCTTTAGAAGGATTTTATCACTTCTTCAAGGAACTATTCTGAAGTTTTCGGATAAGTCATCACTGCAATAAAACATTTCCCATTGCAGAAACAATTGAATATTCATTCTTCAGAAGTCCCAAAATAATTCGTAAAAATTGTAATCAAATTGAAATAATTCCACCGTATTCTTAATAGATGAATCGATTGCTTTCAATGCTGATATCAAAATCTTCTTTATTATTGTTAAAATTTAAAAATGTAACATGATTCTAACATCGCGTACCTTCGCGAATCTCGCGTCGATTATAAGCAAATTTCATTGTTTTTCCTGTGATGGTCAGTCAATTTGATCTCTTGTGGTTAGAACTTTTTAAGAGATTTTTCTGTACTGAAATTAAACTTACCTGATGCGAGTAATATTGAGAATATCCACTTTGAAATATAATTGTTAATTCGTAGCAGAATCCCTGATAGGTATTTTCCTTGCAAACTTTGTAAAGACCTTCCGAGCCTTGCCGATTTATATTGCATGCCATTTATTATTACTGTTTATTTTCTTGAATCTATGAATGAAATCAAATCATATGCAAAAAGAGAGAACTAAGGGTATGTTTTTCAGTCTGTATTCTCTCATCAACAAGAAAAAGTCAGAAAATTAAGATCTGGCAGAAGAACCTTCCTGATTTTACCTTCTTTCTGGACTAATCAAACATGAATCAATTGATGGATTCATTAATTCAGCTAAAGAATAAAGTTTTTTTAATGTAACAATCCTGAATTAATTAGATTATAGAAGAATGAGTTGAAATCAATGCGGAATAGTTTCAGCATAATTGTCTGGTTATTTGTCATGCAATTAAAGATAAATCACCACGAAACGAGCATTAAAAAATCTAGGCCCTAGAATATTTACATTGACTTGACAAGAATAGATACAAATGTTATCCTTTTCATGCTGTTAGAAATATTGCAGATTTCATTCTATTAGATTTGTAGAACAGTACGAGGAGTAAGATGTTTCAAATCATTCACGAAGAATATTTGAAGAAAACAGGAAATATAAAGTGAAAGCAGAGATAAGAATTCTGTAAGCAAGAAGCAGGAATTCTTACGTTTGACTTACGTTGTCAAGAGACTTAGTATTGCAATAGCATATGCAGCAATTCAATTTTAATAAAAGAAATCATTGATAAATGACGGAATGAGGCAGATAACTATAAAGCAAAATGCAAAAGCAAATTTATTTAACTTTTATTTATCTCAGTGAATAGGATTCAAGTTATTAAAAAGGATTTAATCTACATGAGTAAAATTAAGTAGGGTTTCTAATTCATAATTAATCATTAGTAGCCTAATCGGTCATGATCGAAAATGTTCTAAAATAAGAATTGCTTTTTCTGCAATATTTCTCAATAATTTGAAAGTGGCCTTGCTCTAGGAACAAATGTTTAATAACACCTTCTTAATTTATTTTATATTCCAACATCTTGCTTTAAAGATCGAAGATGGGGAGTTGTTGTTTAAGTAAATAGATTACTGGGTGACATAGCAGTGATGTTTTGCCGATTACAGTTTTCATCGCTGTTAATCAGATGCACTTTCTGATGATAATTCAGTGCATGAGATCCTAAAATTTTCGTATGGTTCTCAGAGCTCATGTTATTACTTGCAGCACTATTTTCAAATCTTAGAAGAAAAAAAAAGAAATGCTTATTCATTCTGTAATAAATAAAAATTAATATTCTTCTAATGAAGTTAATAGAATGAAACCAAAACAGAAATGACAAAATTTAACTTTTTTACATAATAAAAGCGCAATGATAAAAAATTTTAATATCAATTGGTAAATTTTGGGACAAATAATAATTCTCAAATTAATACAGAATGCTATTCATATCAAAATAAAATAAACTTGGTTTTAAAACTGTGTAATTGAGAAGACAAGAACCACTGACATTTTAAAAAGCAAACTAATTGCTAACATAGGTTGGGATGCAGCGTAAAAGAAAATTTATAATGGAAAAAATAATTAAAATAAATGTAGAAGCATAAATCACCTTTAGTATCTTCATAGATGCATCGATATTATTGAAGATTAGAAGAATTAATTCCACTTATTATTTTCCTTCATTTACTTTTGAAGCTTTATTTGAAGTTTCGTTGTAATTTAAGAATAAAAATTATGAATGAATACTGTACTCATAGAAAAAAATGCTCTATTATAAAATGAAGAAGATTCTCTTATTAAATTTGAAAAAAAAGTGTATATTTATTGAGAATGTTTTTGAAAATTCCTTGCCATTAAAATGTTAATGCTATGAACTAAGAGAAACGAATTACGATTTAAAATCTCTCTATTAAAAATATTTATTAATGAATAATATAAAATTTTCACAATCAGTCCGATTCATTTAATGCTTGAGTTTCTTTCGACATTTTTGAATTTGCTTTCGGAAATGATATAAATCCAAAATTTAATATGAAAGACACGGTTGTACTGAATTAATTTATATAAATTTTTGTAAAAGATCATTAAATGAAAATAATTTTCACTTATAGGCTGGATAATGAATCTTTATAAAACAGCGTATAAACGAAGTTCGTATTAATTCAGGGAACTACTTCTAATAACTTTGTGTATTTGTACTTTTCTTTTCAGAAAACAATTTATATCTTTTAAATTTATCAATCATATTTCTTCTGCCCTACAGTTCTTCTAAAGAAATTTTAACGGATTGCTTTGAATGTTAAGAAAAGAACTGAGTATTATTATGTTGTTGCTGTCAAATATAAGTTTAGAAAATAATTAAAATCAAATGTAACATCTGTTTTATAATCGTGACTAGAGCTGTAACAGGTGAAGAAAAATAATAATGCATTAATATAATGCTTGCACAAAATATAAATAAAAACACATTTCGTTGTTAAGATCATCAACTGTCACGTTTCATCGTTCTATTAAGAAGTTTTTACCGCAGAAATTAGCTTGAAGTAATAATTTTTAAAAAGAAATAACTTATTGGGAGATTATTATAATAAGATTACTTATGGCAGAGTTTCAGACATCATGAGGAAGTAGTTTAAAATTAACAGTCTTTTTCAGTTTTTAAAAATTCAGCGAGATGAATGAAACAAATTGATTGGATTTTATAAGTCCTGAAAAATTCAATATCAAAGTCAATTTGCATCACTTTTGTGATACAAACTAACTTTGATATTGAATAACATAAAAAATAAACAGCAAACTTACTGTATATAATGAATTAGGAAAATGATATTTCAAAATTAAATGTCCAATAAATTTAATTCCGAACTTTTTTTTTGCACCTGTAAATGGTAATGATTTTTACGAAAAAAAAGAGAGAAAATTCATTTTTATTTAAAGATGATTATGCAAATACTAATGAGCTACATTAGCAGGTGCAATTAAAAACAAAATTAATTTATTGTTCCATTAGAGTAAATGGACAGTTTTAGCTCTACATTATTTTCAATTTAATAGTCAATAACTGAAATTTATTTTCAAAATGATATTAACTTCGGCTGAAATATAATGTCATGAACAATCATTAATAATATCTACAATCATAATACATTTTTCTCATTATCCAAAAACAACACGAATCATTGAAAAAAGATTGAAATAAAACAAACTTGATAAAATTTGTTTCACGTTTGTAATCCATTTTTCACAAGTTTTTTGAGTGTTCAGATTTAATATTACCATTTGCATGATAACAATTTATTAAAAATATAAATATTTTGGACTTAATCTTTAAGTAATCCATTAATTAAATAAATATTATTCTTTATAAGTGGTAACCTTTTAAATGGATTTAGAAAAATGATTTTAGGATTTTATAACAAATAAATTAAAGAATACTAGGGATTAATCGAATAAAAACTATACTTTCTTCACGCTCTGAAAAATTATCTTATTCATTATAAACTTTAATTGTTTTTATATTACCAACACACACTCCACAAAAAAGATAGCAAAAAGTAGTGAATAAAGAGGATAATTTAATTTAAAATATTTTTCAGAATTCAGTGTCCAATATTACCTAAAGTTTCTTGTATTCATTTTTTAGAATGCATTAATGATGAAAGTCAGAAAACTATATCAAATTGTGTATACATTGATGTATGTAACAACATGTAAACATTTATTATTATTATAATTTTTAATCAACTTTTCGCTATGATGAATAAGCGATGAAAAAAAAATCAAAGGGATATGTTAGCATAAAGAAGGCTACCAGAAGAATTTTAATTCAAAAGCAGATTTTAATTTCCATTCATTCCTCTATTAGAATGTTTTTTTTCAAACGAGCTCATTTTAGTCAAGGGATTTGTTTAACATATTGAGTAGATTATGTATTGATTATCTCTGTATATTTGCTTGGTTTCTGTTTTTAGTAGCTAGTACTTTCTTATTTAATCATGTCATTATTATTACTGAGTGAACGAATCTTTCTAAATGAATAACGGAATCATGTCTTTTGTCATCTGGATAAATATTTTAAAATTTATTTCTGCCGAAGAATTTTAACCAAACCGTTTTACAGTTACTGTGAGATCAAAGATTACTATTATTATTATTGGAACCAGATATCTGTTCAGACAAAGTAATTTAAAGTAGGATTTATGTTAGAAGAATTGATTAAATATGAAAAGGAAATTGGGTCTGGTAGCCTTATGAAAGGTCATCTAAATTTGGATATTTTTAGCTGACCTTGAGAAGCAAAAAAGCAAACTAAACAGAGAGGAAGCGACACATAAAGAGAAATGTAGTGCAACATCAGACATATGTTCCACTACAAACCTCTCCCGCATCCATTGAAGTTTCTTCCTCTTCCTCGACTATGTCCGACAATTCGGAGCGTCCTTCTATCTGCAATTCTTCTAAGACATCTCCCTAGCGAAGAAATATTCAAAGCATTTCATTGTGGAAGATTAAATTGAAAGAATTTTATCATAAGGAATAAACCGAGCGTTTCACTTTCTTCTCTTATTTCGTAGGAACATATCTGTTCAAATGGTCAAGTGAAATGGCATCCGCTCCTAATTCTTGCTTATTATCTTGAGAATTTTCTTAATGTCAATGTACTTTAATTAATTAATCCTATGATCTATCAATGTTGTCGTTCAGTACTTTTAAAAATTAAATGATCCTTTATATACTTTCTTTGCATGAAAAATAAAATAGCTGCCTGCAAAAGCGTTGCGCATGTTGTAATCTAAAAAAAGGCTTTATAACTACGCCTCATGCCACTATTGTGGAAAAAAATTGAAGACTAATTTACTACTAAATTAGATACGGCAGATATAGGTTTCTAAATCTATAGAGGTGTCTAAATCTTCTAGTCGTCACTATAGACCTAGAAAAACAATGCAAAACATTATTAGCAAAATACTACTTGAGCAATGTAAAGATTTTAAGTCATGCAAACACTTAAAAATTTTACACACATGCAAAATCACTACAGCATGCCACGTTAGATTTATAAAAAAAATGTATACGTTTTTAAACGTCAAACACATATATAACAGATATAAACAAACATTAACGAATAATCAATTAAAATTTAGATAATAATTTATTTGAAACATTTATGGTGATATAATAACTTCATCGCATTATTACAGGTGACCAGGTTGATATGCGGACAGGACTATATTAAAATACATTTCATTTGCCGTTAGTATATTTTTGATTATTTATTTGTGGTTAGCAAAATAACATATCGGAATTAATAGGACTTTCAACTTATTACAAATTCATCTCAAGTAAAGAAGAATTATTTCTAGACTGTTTTCATTCGATAAATGAGTGCATTAAACAATTGGATTACTCTGATATTCAGAATACATGCATGTGTATTAAATTTTTAGCTTTTAAATTAACTATTTATTTACTTAAACAATTTGACCTTAGTTTAGCTTTTGGAAAATCATGGTAAAGAATGGAGTTGAATCCAGCTATAAATATAAAAAATAATTAATTTTAAATAGCAGTTTTTCATTTCATTTATCCACAAAAAGATAAATTATTTAGGATTATAACGTGAAAATTAGTATAAAGGTTGTTCGTTTATTGTATTAACAACACAAACATACTTTTATTTCTACGGACTTATTCAATTGAAATCATATTTAGAAATAATAAAAAAGTTTTTGTTACTGATAGCATTTTTTCTGAATATCATTACTGTTAATTTTAGTTAAGGGAAAGTTGATTGACACAAATGGTATAAATAATCTTGACTGAAATGCTTATTTATAAAACCTTTAGGTGACAGTTTTAAATTTTTAACTGAATTCATGATGAAAATGATTCGATCAAGGAATGATTTTTCTTATCCGAAATGTTTTTATTTTCTTGATAAGTGGAACGATAGAGACAAAAGGCCAAAGATAATCGCACTTCACGGAGAGATAAAATATTTCGCAAAAGTCGGTGTTAGATTGACTTTCTTTGTTTACTTTTTAATCTTCTTCACATTATTATTATTATTTTGTAGCCATCTCTTTCAGTTTAAGTTTTATTTTTATTTGAACTCATTTTCAGTCTTTTTCTCAATTATTGACTTGTCAGCACATGTTCATAGTTTTGTTCGTAAATAATCAATTTCAGACATATTCAGTAAATGCAAGTAATTTAATGGTGAAAGTTAATTGATATTCCCTTTATAAGTAAATTTATTTCGGAATTAAAGTCCAAAAGGAATAGCTATAGTCCAAAACTAGTGATTAAAAGGCAGAAGAAATTTTGAAATGATGTAAGGCAAGATACGCGAATAATTTCTAAAAGAGAAGAAATTTACCATATATATTCGCATTACGATGCATCTTGGATGAGATGTGCATTTAATGTTATTTAGACTAATAATTTGTGTACGAAGAGAAAGAGCTATACATTTAAATGGATAAAAGTTTTTTTAAAAAAATAAGATAACGAACAAACATTCAAGAATTATTTTGTTAATTTTCTTAATTTCCAATATTTTGTAAAACAAGTTCTAAATAAAAACGCGAGCAAATTAAACTTCAAACAACTTTTTTAGATAAAATGCCGTACTTATTAAAAAATTTTTAGTATATTTATCCATCATTAACAATTAAAAATGGGTACCTACATCAAATATATACTTTCAGAAACTCTTGCTTCACTGGAAAGGTGTGAAATACGGTTTTAATACGTTAAATAATATGTTATGTATTTTGGGCATTTAAGAAAGAAGCAGCTTGAAGTGTTTAGAGTGAAAAAAGACTAAGCTTTAAAAAATAGCAAATAAGAAAATATCCTTACTTATTTAGCAACATTTATATCAATTTTTGTATCACAATTGTCATTCATATGAATTTTTATTGAATATGAAAATTAGTTTTTGATTTCTATATATAATGAATAATATTTGTTCATGAGTTAGGTGCGATAAAAAGCATGGATTTCATTTACAGCTTTAAAGAAGGATTAACGATGGTAATCTTCCTTTAAAGGTAAAAATACTTCTTTTCAGATATGCCAATGACGGAAATTTAGACACCAAATTTTGTATTTGTGGGTAATATCATAAACATAAATAGATCAATTGAAGCATTAGATACAATCACATAAATACTGGGGACACATTCGAACTAAATTTTAAATTACAATAGAACGATGAAGGATACTCAAATAACTAATGCAAGAGGTTGATTAGTAGCGATGGTATCCATTTTATTAAGCAATCTATGATAGAAATGGATACACGAGTTTTATAAAGTTTTAAATTCATTCATTCAGTGGATATTATAGATAGAAATATAAACAATGTTCATTCTTTTCTATTTCTTTAACAACCTTAAAACTTGATTTTCCTAGTGTTTGTTAGATGGGTTTAATAAAGGAAATCCACTTTTGATTGCATGTTTCATTTTTGAAGTTTTAGATAGTACTTCGACTGGTTCAATAATCTTTTTATAAATCATTATCAGTTTACAAAGAACTGATAAAAAATTGAGTATCCTAGTTTTCAAGTTTAAAAATCATTGTTTTTGACAGAAAAAAAAGTCAATGATAAAACACATTATGGAGGAATTTCGTTTCGTAGAAATTTCATATAAGAAGTCGAATTTTCTGAAGTAGATGACACTTAAATTAAATTTTTAATGTAATGTTGAGCATCAAATATCCCCTTGAAGGGACCCATGTACATAAAAAAGCAATCTGTATTGAAACGGGAAAAATTACTTTTTTTTTCAGTTGTGAAATTTCATGAGTTGCAAATGTGACTTAGAGTATCAAGATAAATGATGATTGGAGATATACCCTCCTGAAAAATTTATTAAATGGATCAAAAATTTGCCAATGGAAACCTAGGGAATACAGCAAAAGGACGTTTCCAGTGTTGATGAAAAGTCTCTTTTATCATTTCATTCTTCAAAGAAGTCACGAATTAAAAGGTGACAACTAATATAGTAAAAAAGATCTAATTATTGTTTCATTTTATACTAACTTTGATGGACGTGAAAAGAACGGATTCTCTTATCAGAGAAAGAAAAAACGACTTTTTTTTTTAAACATTGCCTATAAGTTATGAAGCAAATAAAAAATCCTTAGTAGTTTTTTACAGTTTTTATATGATTCAAAAAAGTGATATCGTTATATGATTTAAAAAAGTGAGTGATTTTTATGTGATTCAAAAAAGAGAAAAGCGATTAAAAAGAAAAAAAAATTAACTCCTATGGATCAATGTCCGACCCCTTTTTAAGGCTGATTTTTCGTAAAATATAAAAGATTTTATTGTTGAATCGTAAAAATTAATTACAATCTTTAGACCTTGTACAAAATTTAAAATACGCTAATGAAAACCTATGCTTCAGAATGGACTTCAAAGCATCGCAAGAGAAAATATCTGTGGAGAGAATAACATTTTCCAGACGGTAAGTATCAATCATCTCACATCTGAAACGTAAAAAGTCTTTACATTAGAGTAATTTCTAGATGCAAAATGAATTGGAATAATGGTATTTATGGAAGGGAGGATGAAGCTTAGACCATAGAACAAGAAGATTGGAATCTTTTGAGAACAGAAATTGATTTCGGATGGCATGTGAACTGTAGTATCGGTATAATGACTTCATAATCATTCACAATTGATTAATTAATTAGAAAAGCTAGTTACCAGGTGAAAATTTTGAAAATCAGATTTATTCATTAAAAAATCCTAAGTTTTTAAATGTTTGTTTGTGCCAACTGCTTGAAAATGCATAAATGATGTTTTGTGGTATATTTACATATTTAATTAATCAATGTACTCTAAGTCACCAAAATACTAGGAACACCACACATACTTTGATTTTGCCATGCAGCCCGCATGCCAACGTTATAAATCAGACTCAATGCAAAAATAAATACATAAATAAATCATTTAGTCAGAAATCTATCTATCTATCTATCTACCTATCTATATCTATCTATCTATCTCTATATATGACAATACTTATTTATGTATGCCCTCTAGAGATTAAAACAAGAACTACAGGACAGATTTTATTCAAATCTCTATATATAGAAGGCAATTTTTGTTTATACATGTCCTCTACAAACTAAAAACACTATTGGACATATTTTATTCAAATTTTGCATACACATGTGTTGAGGCACTGAGATGATTTATGGAAAGTTTCGTAATGATTAACAGAATGGTTAATTTTTTGATTACTTAATTACTGTTTTTTGGATCTCAAACCTTTGTACTTTTTTTTCTAAGCCAAAGAAAGGAGGTTGCTGTTTTTTTTACTCGTCAATGAGACATGTCTTCTGATTTCATAAAATATTATTTTCACATGCGCAGTGTGTTAAAATATTTTCCCAGCTTGCACAAATGGTTTTTTACCCCCGATGATGAAAGGCTTAAAAAGTGTTTCTCCTGCTGGTTCAAAGGAAGTTATTTATTTTTTTAGTGGTGTTTGTGTTGAAAACAAAGTACTGTTAATTAATCGATCTTTCAGATATATTCTGAATTAAATTAAGAAAGAATGGGAAAAAATAAAAATAACTCTTAATCCAATTGTTCTTGCCTCTAAAGGGCTGAAAATCTATAACTTGACTAGCCATTTGACTTATATCGGGAAAGTTTTATATAGTTCCGTAATATTCAATTATTTAATATCTTGACAATATCTTATGTTCAGTACTAACTGTGATGCTTTTGCACTTTATCTCTCTCTGTCAGAAAGATAAATCGATTATTTTATTTAGACAGTGATTTGAAATGTATCGGATCGGCATTATTTTGATTTTTATAGCTTGAAAGGTTACATTTTCTATCATGCTCAGCTTTTTTAATTTTTTGTTAGTATTTAATTCTTGTTCAGTATTGTGATAATTTTGCTGCACTATTAAGTGAAGCTTTGTTAACAAATTGAATGAGTTTTAGTTTTTATTATGATGATTTTACATTCTGGTTGCTCTATATTGATGTTGAAAATGTTTGAAATGTTAATTGTAATATCTTATCATTTGCTATTATTTCACTGATTTGGATATCGTGGAGTTATTTGAATGAATTTCGTGTCGTTACTTTCCTTTTGATAAAAAAAAGTTCAAATATTACGTGTATTAGAAAATTTACATATTCAATAGTATTGACCTCGGTTAAAGTTGGGTATATCAGTTAGTACTAAATAAACTAAGCACAAAACGAAGACGAGATATTTGAATGATTTTGTGGGTCCCAGAAGAATCGATTCTATTTATTTCAGAAATCCCCTATATATTAGGTTTTTTACTATATAAAAGTGGCTCGAATCCACAAATAGGGGTAGAAATTGCATTTGAAAGAAAACGGTGCCAGATGACAGGCATTATATGCAATAACAAAACTTCTACAATGTAATAATCAGCAGCAAAGAATTACTGCAAAAATGTCCATTTTCTGTATAAGATGTATTTTGTAATGAATGAATTTTAATATACGGCAAGCAAAGATATCGCTGCAAATTCAAAAAGACGCTTCTGTGCAAAAAAATATTGATGTTATGTATTTGATAAGTGGAAGAATGCTGATTTATCTGTCAGTCCAATTCACCCCTCCTTCCCCCATTGCGCAGATGGCCCAATTAATGCGTGGCATATCAGTAGGATGAAATGGGATATGTCCACAGCTCTGAAATAGCACTAAATAATTTGATAGAATAAAGAGCTGCCATTTTATTAGCATGCCCTAAATTCCACCTCACCTGTTTCAGCAATAAGCAGACTCCATGAGTAAAATGATATCTATTGTCATCAAAGGCAAACACGGTTAGTATTGTGTAGCAGGGTGTCCTTAATATTTTCGTCACTTAGTGTAAATGTAAGTGAATTGGAAAAATCTTTTGAGTGTATCATAATTTAAGCTTAAATGTTTTCCTTCTAATATTTACAGTCTATGCTTTTGATGACTCAGAATAGTAAAGCGAAGATTGAAACACACACACATACTTTCCGCAGTACTCACGTATTCCTTTTTGCATTAATACAGCCAAAATCTGAATAATTCAGAACTTTTTTTTGAATTTAAAGAGTTTTAGCAAAATTCAAACAAACAATCATAATACAATATTATATATTAAGTGCATGCCATTTCGTTCCATAGCGTAGCATTTCGTTAAACATTTTTAAATCATGTGTTTGTTATGTCACATAGATATATTCCAATTATTATTTTATTAAAGAAAATTATTACAAACTTGCTATAATTATTTGTGTGAATGAGATAATACTCTCATAATAAATTTGCTAGAATATAAAATTAATTGTCTATAAACACCTGGTCACCAAGCGCGGTTTTGTTGAAACGAATTTCTCTTTTCCGTTTAAGACATTCACCAAAAAATACACACATAGTTTTTTATCTACGACAACACCGACACTAAACACAATCCGAGACGTTTTCGAAGGTACCTTGGATGATGAGAAGGGTGAATCCAATGGATCAAATGCTCGAGCTCTGCGGTTAACGTGGTTGAGCAACTCTGTAAGCTCAGTGTCTGATTCGGAATCCGAGCTCGAGCTACGCCTCTCGCGTGGCGTCCGTTCGTCGAACATCCGGCCTCTCAGGATCACACTCTGTGATCGACAGAAACGGATTTTATCATAAAGAAGAATATTTGTGTGACTACAGTTAGATCTCGGCGATTCCAGAACATAGGACAGACTTAAGCACCAGCTCAATTGTTAGGATTTACTCTGGTCTAATATGACCTAATTAGTTTTATTTCAGACTCAAAATCTATCTAATCGACCTTTGTTCAAATTCCTTCTTAATTTTAGAAATTATTGGTCCTTAAAGGATGAACTCAACCGGCGAGATCCAACTGTCTTCCTGCATGACAATATATGAAAACTAAAACTTAATTGTATTGAGAATTTTTAACCAATGCTTAAGAATATACAATTTCTTTTATTTCATATTTTACATATCATAAAAATTCCTCATACTGAGAATACAACTTGCAATCGAAATTAACTTAGGTAAAAATCTTTGTAAATGGCTATACTGATATTTTTAAATGTGTAAGCTGCAACTGTACTTTAAAAGATAATTGATATTCCTAAATTATTTCAAAGGCACAAATAAAGTCATTAAAAAATCAGCATCTGAAAACACATAAAAGGCATTGTACAATAATTTAAGCTGAATGTTTTTACCTTTCTTATTTAATGAGATATGATTCGAGAATGTAAAAGCAACAAAAAAGAAATAAAGGACCAAAAGTTTTAAATGATTTAAAGAGTAATATTTCACTCACAAAAACTTTTATCACTTCCTCTGATTACAGTACTATGTATAATATGTATACAGAAAGTGTTAAAATAATTTTCTTCACCCACTGTAAGATTAAATCCTTTCCTATGAAATAGGAATAATATATTTTATTGCTAAATAAATACATGTAAAGAATAATAGTTTATTTCACCAAAATTAGATTTTTAATACTTATCAGTAAAATATATAAAGAAATTATCCTTACTGATACCGTTATTAAAGATATGTGATATACCATTTCTCATTTGGCTGATATATGGATCACCCAAATGAGAAATGCTCTATTCTCATGCTCTCAGTGGCAAAAAAAAAAAAAAAAAAAAAAAAAAAAAAAAATTAATGCTATGGATATTTTTGGATGTATGTTTGTTTTTTACTCAGGTATTTTGGGTTTAAAGTAAGATTACACATATTTGTGGTCAGATGCAAAAATAAGCCTTCTCAGCATATTAAACATGTTCACAATTGATTTCTCAATGTCATTCCTATTTTATGGTCCTTTCAAACTGTTTTATACGTATTTGTTTTGAACAAATATGCATTGTGATATTTTTGGTTTGGGGTGCAAATAATTAGGGAAAATTTTGTAGTGTTGTAGTTTTCTGCCTTTATTTCACAGCAAGAAAAACAGTTTTAAAAGTATGATATTATCATTACAAAATATTACAGCATTCTTGTTGGTGCTGTTGTTTATTGGGTTTTATTGGATTACAGCATTCATACATAGTCTTCAGAATCAATAATTAGAATTTTAAAATGTATAGTTTATGGCAAATACTTTTTATTGGCAGGTTTATAGCAGTTTCATTAAATGCTTTCTTCTTCTTGATCATTAAAGCTTTATCTTTTTCTCTCTCTAAAGACATGAAGAATGATTTCACGGCTCTAACTTCTGGTGTGTTTATATGTTTGTATTTTGTATGTTTGTGTTTGTATTTTGTTTGTATTTGTATTTTGTTTGTATTTCTACACTGCATGAAAAGCACTATCTAAGTCAAAATTTAAGGCTTTTTCTGCAATTTCTCTTTTCCCATGTTCCAGAAGTCACATAAACCAAGTTTCGACATAATCTTGAATGGGCTTTGCATAAGTCTGAGAGGGGTCACCTTTAATCATAACTAACCTATATTTGTGTCTTATGGCTCTGGTGTTTACATTATATTAGTGATTTAGGGTTAGTCAATGTTTTATGTTACCGACTGACACCTCTTTACAGAAATCGATACACTGAATGAGCACTTCAGAGCTACGAGAAGTGAGTGAGATGAGCACGCTATTATATTAATTTTGCTATTATTAAACGAAAATTAATTCAGGATAAACTCAACTAAAAAATAAATTTCATTATTTTTTTTGCCCCTTTGGTCAGAAATAAAGTTATTCTTGAATTTAAGACTGGATCAAAATATTTTTAGTTCATTACGATCTTTTCCTTCACTAAGTGCCGATTCGTTTACAAAAGAAGGAAAGAAAAGGAATAAACAAAAGTATATATATTTTTAAAAACTCGATTTTAAAAAAGTTCATTTATAAAATCAATAATGTTTTGTTAAAATTTTTGGATTTTTTTCAATCAAAATTTAATATATTGTAAGTTCCCAGGATTAATAATAATATACTCTATATCAAAGCATATATTTTTCAAGAGATGGGTCATATGGTATGTAAAAAAGTTTCATTCACATTTCTATTTAGGAATCACTGAAATCAATTGTAAACATTTGTAACTGCGTATTGTGATTTGTAAAATGCAATAGTATTTCCATCCAAAATTCTCAAGATTGCTATGGAACTAATTTATTTATTACTACTACTATTCTAACTGAACTACTTATTCTAACTAGACTAAATAACCTATAATTAAAATATCTTCAAAGACAAAATTATTTTAAATCTTCGTCAATGGAAAAATGATAAGATTTATTTAGATAAGAGAGTAAAACTTAATTTCATTTAGATAACCCTATATTTGTAATAATGTCTTTGATTTTGGTCTAACCTTTGTTAAATTTATTTATTGCAATATGTCGAACAAAGTAGTTTTTATGTATATGTAAAATATATGATACCTATTTATGCGATATAAATACTTGATAATGAATATATGTTAAAACAGATTGTGAAGAGGATGTTCTGCACATTCCGTTTTTAGAAATCCACATTTCGTAAAAATAATTTGGAAAATTTCTATGGACGAATTTTCTGTTCCAGTAATAATTTTTTTTAAAAATTCGTGTTTCTGATCATTTGAGATGATTCTGGTGGATTGAAAGTTCGGGGAACATTGATGGCATTTTAAATGTGAATAAAATGCGTCATCAGGAACATTCCTCATATGGTTCTCATAAATCCAAAAAGATTAATTTTCAATAAAAGCTCGATGTTCATATAATATCCCTTACATTATTGGGCAGAGTCGTCTGCGAGACACAAATTAGTCTCAGATGTATATTTTGAAATTTCGTTCAAAAATTCGGCAGAAGTAATTTGTGAAAATTATCAGACAGGATATCTAACTAATATAAGAAAAAGCCGAAAGTAAAATTATCTGTTTGTCATCAATCTTTATACAGATAAAAATTTGCATTAATTTGGTATTTTAAGATATTATCTCATCATAATTACTCTAAAAATGCTTTGCATTGAGAATTGAATAATCATAAAGTACTTAGGAAAGCGGAAAATGTGTGATCTGTAAAATAAAAACAAATTTATAGTTCTTCTTTTTCTTGATTAAATTCTTAAGGGTTTTAAAATTAGAGTATAGAAATTGTAATAATTAATTCAGAAAAAATTTTTCTGTACAAAACAAAATGAAAAGTCTAGAAGGATGAAAATGGCACTATAATGTTATTTAATTAAGAAATTCAGTTTGAAAGGAAAATGTCATTGTCTGAGCCTTATTTAAGAAAACGTGAAGCCATAAGCCGTTTTATTTTGGCGTTTGAACAGCTGGATAAAAGACAGTCAATCGTTTCAACCTTGACCAGTTTCCTTTCTGCATTGTTCTTTCTTTTAGATAACCATTTATTACCTTTTGTCAAACTCTAGTTTGCGTCACAGGCGTCCTGATAATTTTCTTTTTCCTTTTCTGTTCTTGATTAGGAGCAATTTTGAAAAGGTGTTTTTAGTTTTTTGAATAGAATATTTTCTGATTCGTTAATTGGTGCTAATGTATTATATCAGATATGCACTAAAATGTATAATACTCATTAATATTAATTATATCCATTAATTAATTATATCCATTAAAATTTAATCATCAATGAACATTCATGAATAGTTATTAATTAACAGTCAAATTTAAATCAAATGAATTCGAATCAGAAAAATTTTATGTTTATTATCACAGTCAGATTTTTTTGCTGCTGTTGTTACGATAGGAAAAATCGTAGTCTCTTACATACTATTGTATTTCAACAACAGACTTATTCATCCTTTCCTCTAACTTCAATAACAATCTTTTGCAGTGAATGATCAGTTTTTCTGAATCTTCAATGAGTCTGAGGACAAAATCACTCTTTAATCACAGCTGGAAAAATTCCCTGGAGTTAAAAATAATTTTCAAAATGCCAAGTTCTTTAAATTGAAACAGAATTCCTTGTAGTTAAAAGCAGTTGTTCAATTTCAGCTTGCTATATTTTAATAAGAATATTTGGTATTCTGACTTATAAAATTCCTTAGCGAAAACGATAATTATTTTATGCTATTACAGTTTGTTTAAATATTTTAAATTTACATATGATAATTTACAGCAAAAAGAGGCAAACTTTAATATGATTTCGACTATTTTATATGACATCATCCACTGAAAAACTTATAATTACAATCTAAATTTTATATTGATTTGAATATTTAAAAAATTATAAGTATTATAAATAGATGTCATATCAATATAAGCATTTGGTTAATCATGTTTATATAAATAAGTTGTAAAATTTCTTGCCGCTAGTTTTTTTAATGTTTTTTTTTTCTGAATGTTTGAGGATTATTAAATCTGGGTCAGTGAAAAACTTTGTTCACATGTCGGAGGTATTCATATATAATAAATCTAATTTATTCTAATTTTAAATATTCTAAATTAAACTTTAAAAGAAAGAAAAAAGCTTATTCACCTTTTGCATGCTCCTCAGGAGCTCATTTGGAACTACGCAGACTTGAGAATCACTCGAAAAACCTTCCGAAGATTTACTCTTGACTGTAATGCACTTTTTGTTCATTGCTAATAGTTGAGAACCATCAATCAGGGCATGATCACCTGAAAAATTCATCAAAATGAATTTCTAACTCAATGAATGCTCTATAATTCGTGACAACAAATTTGTAATAAATTTATTCTGGATTTAAAATATTGTCAATTTTTTTTTAGTTAACTTTAAGATTTTTATAGTCTTTTTTTACTGTCACGCACAATATGATAAAATCGATATTTCAGTGCTAACTTCCATACCGATGACACCCTTTCGGTTTAAGATAATGAAATGTGACGAGATTATAAAAGGAAGGGTTATATAGATAACTTTGTTGTAATATTAACAACAATCTTTCTCGTTGGATACTAGTAAACGTAAACCTCTCCTCCTTTCAACTTTCCTTTCACCCTTATTTTGACAAATTAAACCCATCCTATCGCAGGCGCAAAAGCGCGGTGGGTTTCTGTTCAAAAATTTGTTGTTGTAAAGTAAACAGTTTATTGTTTAAAAGTAATCTCCATAACTATTGTCATAACTTATTAAACCATTCATCTTACTGTGAGGCAAGACCGTCAATGCCTTCATTTAAAAATGTTTACAGTTGCCTGCAGAGCCATGATTGTACCTAGGTGTGCTCATCTGCGTTCAAAGAAAATCGAAAATCGATGGCTATGAGTATCTTTTTTTCAGCGCTCTAAGAATATGGAAATCGCATGAGAAGAGCTCTGGATTGTATGGATGTGTAAGAGCTTCTCACATTCTTGATAACATGTGGAGGGCATTATTCAGCAACAGAATGATATCAATTACATTCTTGGGCATCTGGATTTGATGGTGAAACCATGTATCGTGTACTTTGCAAAAGTTGATTTATGAAACCTTGTTCCAAACAATCAATTAGAGCGGGTTCCTGCATGAAAAAAAAAGTCAATGATTTTTCCACAACAGATGTGCATGATTTTGGATTTTTTTTTTCAGTGGAAGTCAATCCATGTTGTTTTATTGTTAGCTCTCGTTCTGGCTCTCTGGCTCAAAATGATGGCACAGAGTTTCATCAAACGATTTTACGGGAAAGAAAACAGTATTTTTCATAGTGATACCACTTCAGGTACAAGTAGTGATGCAGACTCAACTTCTGCTTCTCTGTGAAGCTGTGGAGAACTGATTTTCCGGTACTTCATATGTTCTGTCACTATGGCGCGAGCGGTATTGTGACTAATGCCTAATATGATCCAAAAGTCTACCACCTTCCGACCTCAGTGTTTTCTGACAGTTGCATTTACTGCAGCAATAACTGAAGGGGTAGTTGTACAATGAGCTTGCTCTAGCTGCTAGCTTTTTTCAGTGACAATCGTCTTTCTCTATCGTTCATTCCACTTCAACACACTCGCATGTGATATGTTGTATTCACCAATCATAATAAATAAATATGCGGACATGATTTTCATTTTTTGGCATTTCTTCCGTCTTTAAAAAGACGTTAAAATTCCCCAGCCTCCATAGTGATGTCAGACGCACACACGACTCCTAACCTCATTTCAAGCATTTCTAATGACAAATGGTATTACACTTAAAGTTCCGATGTTCTTCCCTGTGTCTCAATAGAGAGTACTTCTATACACAAACTACCTAGGTTAACAATTACCGCGCCACGCTTGTTGTATAGTTTTTCTCGCTTTCACTTGACTTTGGCTTATGCATTCAAATAAAAAAGCTTGCTTGATGTAGTGTTTGTCTAATAAGAACTCATTTCGAATCGATAAATATTTTGTTATAACAAAGATAGACTAGAGTTCATTGTAACAGGGTTTCATTATGCCAGACAAGAATATCTATATTTTTTAAATTCCGTATTAACTGTTCTATTAATTTATAACATTATAAATTTCTTAGTTCCGAATATTTCCTTCCCATTAATTTCTTTTGATGTCTGTAGAAGTAGCATAATAATGACTTTGTTATTTGAAGCAAACACCATTGTTGTTTTGAAAAATTGTATTTTATTTCAAGGATTATATAACTTTGCACAGACTAACCTGTGGGGCTTTCAACCTCTGCAATTTGTCTTCCGGCAGCAAACACTCCGTACCCTATAACCGGTGCTATGGATGTCGAAACCGAACTTGTAATTACAGGCATCCATGTGACTAATAGTGTTCCGTCTTGCGGACCCTGTTCCACCTGAACATTAACAGGTGGATCTGGAAGACCTGAAAAAAAAAAAAGGATAATTGTAAAATACACTTTAAAAATGTTAATACCATTGAAGAAACAAAAAATGAAAAGCATTCTTCTTTTTTATTAAACTTCATGGAGTAATTACTATGAGATATCTAATAATCAGCATTCAATACAGGAATTTTAATCTACACTGATTATCTGTTAGTACTTTCTTTCAAATCATTATATATCATAATTTCTATACCACTTTTCAATCCACTGATTTACATAAACATTTAAGATACTGCTTTTAAATAAATTTTAGCATAGAAAATTCCATTTTTATTATATTCTGAAGGTTATTCAATATCTGAATATCAATCATATTGGTTAAGATTGTTGCTATTGTTCTTTCTAGAAACTTTCAGATCTAAGCGAGATTTTCTGAATTAGGTCCTAATTCAATCGATTATTTATTACTTATTTTTACTATTATGTACTAAAGTCTAAAAAGGAAAAATATTTTATTTGATAGCACTGATTTAAAGTAATAATTTGACATGTCCTTGTAATTTTATGGACGTTATATTTTGTTTACTGCACAGTATTAGGTTTGAGCTAAAATAATTGTTGTTTTTATTGATTCGTTTAAAAATGTGACTCCATAATCTTGGGAATCATTAGGCTGGGTAAGACAGTGGCTATCTACCAAATTATTTCAACTTCCGCATAGTGATTTGTGAATTTATTCCTTTCTTGAAGCAGATTCCTTATTCCAGTCTTCGATTGGAATAATGAATCTGCTTCTGCAGCACGAATCTGTATTGGGATCTGCGATTCGAAACCCAGTTATTATTAGATGTTACTTGAAATCGTATGGAGAAAATACTGAAAAATCAATGCTTTATCTTCTTTGTTGAGCTTTGAAGGCTTGATTAGTGGGTGTTTTAATTATTTTCAAATTTGTGTGAAATTTAATTTATTCAAGTAATTAAATCGCCACAAAGCAATGTAGGAACGGAACAATAATTTTTCGAAAGATACTTTTATTCGCTTTAAGGAAGTGTAGAATAGCCCTAATAACAACGAGTCCTTTGTTGTTCGTTCTGTTTATGTAGGACTCATTTGTCAAGCTTCGTTGATTTTCTAGATCCAATAGCCTTACAACTGATGAATGAACCTGATTCTATCGCCACTTTGCAGGTTGTTCTAATTAGCTTTTGACTCCTTATCTCCTCTATTTTCAAGGTTCTTATTTCCATAACGAGATTTTTTGAAACAGTGCTGTACTGCACGTTCCGTATCTATAATTGTCTAAATACACCGTTATTTTAAGGGCAGATTACGTTGCTTTTAAGTCCCAAAATGAAAGCGTATAACTTTGTTTTCATATAGAAAAGAAAATATATTGCGTTAAATATTAAAAACAAAGTCACTATTGCATAACATACGAATATATATATTTTTAAAAATTATGAGTTTTTAGAATTGCTATTAAAGTTTGCAGATGGAGAAACTGCAATTATTTTTGCATCAATCACATCTCAATATAAACAAATGTTATCGTAACTATGTATTCCACATCTTCTGCTAAACAACTGAGACGAATTCGACGATACTTTGCACTTCTATTATACAAGATATCAGAAAGAATACTATAAAACTTTCAAATTATAAAAATAAACCAAATATTCAACTAATTAGAAATTTGCAAAAAAAATTGCACTTTTTCCGCTTTGGAATATTCTATAACTATTTTTTGCATTTGTTATTTTTATTTTTATACAACTTTTGACAATTCTTTTATTCGTCTTAAATTAATTATTTATCTGTGTTTAAAACTAAGCTAAGTCAATTACTCAAATAAAGATAACCTTTCTTTTACTTCAGCGTTTATGAACAGACTTTGCAACATTAATACAATAAATATTAACAACTTGTAGAGAAAATTAGCTATTGCTGGATTTTTAAAATTTTTTGATTCAACAGATATTTTAATTTTAACTACAAGTAGATAATTAGGAGATTTAGAAGCTAAAAGATTTTTGTATAGTACAATATTTTTCATAAAAATATTTATCGGGTTAAAATTATTATACATGAAAGAAGTTTAATTCACCCTGTATATCAACTTGTAATTTTTGAATACTGTCTATCATAGTGTACTGTTCTTAGCGTTTTCTCAGTTTCTAAAAGAAAATTATTTCACGTAGAAACTTGTATATTCCCTGTTAGTTCATTTTTTTTCGCACCGTGGCATAAATCCTTTTTTATTTGAATGCTTAAAAGTTTTCCGCTCACATTTTACATTATCATATGACATCGTTTATGAAATTATTGAGTTAGTAATTAATGACAAAGTAAGCCCAACTACCTTGCCTAAGTTTTTGGGGTAATTTGAATAACTACTATCGGGAAAGTTGAGGTTAGAGTTTTAGAAGACCACACGTCATGGGAGAAAGGTAGTAGGACAAATGCGTACTGCCACTTTCGTACGGGTCATAAAGGGCCAGTAAACCCTGCAAAACTCTTTGAAAGAAAGGGGGTAATGAGTGATTAGTCTAGGTTTGCTAAGAACACGTTATCTGTTGGCAAGAGTATTTGGCGGGAAAATGTATTGGTATTTAAACTAAGTTTTGATGCGTAAACATAAGAAAAAAACTTTTTTTTTTCTTAGTGTATATGCTGGGTCTGTACACACCAAGTTGTGTGCCTATCAAATTCAGCAAACATACACTTTAGAGGGTAGAAAAGTGATTTTTGGAGTTTTTAATTAGAATTTTAATTAATCAAAAAATAAAAGAAATAGTGACTTTTTATCGTAATAGCTTTCTAAAAATTTACAGTAAAAATGTTTACAGCATCTTAAAATTAAAAAAATGCATATAAAAAAAGACATAGGAAGGTTTTATCTTGTCTTTCGTCTTATTGTTAAGAATTTTTTTCTCCTATCGTTGCGACCAGAAATAAAATGGAGACTGAATTTATTTTTCCATAATAAGTAGGTTTCGCCATTAGATATGACTGTAATAATTCTTTTTTTAAATATTTTTTTGTATTTACGAATAACATTTAACTTCAGAATGAAACACAGTTGGAAATATTTTTTTAAATGTCTTCATTTTAAAATATTGCTGCCTTTACTTGTGGCGTAATTGAAAAAGCAAATATTTTGTGCATAAGCAGAAAATGGGGTAATTGCAAAGCACAATGAAGGCTACAAAATGCATAAGGGTTAAGAAATAACGTTTCATGTATATATATCAAAATTTAAAGTTTAAAAATGATTTGTTGAGTAAACAATTAAAATTTTTATCAACCATTAATCATGTCTAACTAACTGGTCGCCAAAGGTGGTAAATTTAAAATATACGATTAAATACATCAACAATGCTTGCATTATTACGCTTGAATTTTCTGAATTATTAATTCACAGTCAAAGTATGCTAAATATAGTTCTCAAATAAAAATCAATAAACTTTAAAAGCAAATCTAAAAAAGAAATTCCATTCTAAAAAATTACACCTAAACTTAACTATTACCATCACAAATGATTCTAATTGTTTGAAGAGAAGGTGATCATTTAAATGTACATTTCAGCTAATTAATACCACATAAGTCAATAAGACAGTTTAGCAGTTGATAAATTTCCTACTATTTGAAATTAAATCTGTTCAAAGCTTTTGAATTTCTGGAAATCAAATACATAATTCATATACAGATGAAATAAATAACTTAATAAGCCTGATATAGTTATAAAAATCTATCTTATCGTATTTAAAAATTTAATATTCTCGTTTATATGAAACTTTATCTTTACATACGAAAATATAAACGGAAGATCTTGATTATAAAGCATACATGCTATCTAAGATCTGTATTCTTTCTACAAAATAAAAATACGCAACTTAAAGACTGATAAAGCAATAAAATTGATGATTATTTAA
>JAPMOQ010023642.1:15515489-15528135 GCA_026543055.1 Argiope trifasciata | reverse complement strand
TACGCAACTTAAAGACTGATAAAGCAATAAAATTGATGATTATTTAAAAAAGTTTTAAGATAATTTATATTAGAGATAACATGTTTTTTGTGTTCAGTATCGTTAGTCATTTGTATATTTAATTGTATTTATTTATAAATTGGATAGACGAATGTTATGTAATAAATATCTGAAAACTGAAAAAGAAAATTTCATTTAATTCTTTATCTCTCTTTTAATTTAACTTCATTAATATATCACCAAAATTTTATCCTATTTTGAGAAAAAGAAATTATAGCCGTTACATAAGTATTATAATGGAATTTTTTATTTAACAATATATTAATAGGAAATGATTCATTTCATTTTAATAACATGGTTACAGATATTTATAACAGAAATATACTGACGATTTAATCAAAGTTTCTTGTATTATGATTGAAAGTAAATTACAGGAACAGAAGTGAATCACTTATAAACTTATAAAGAAATAAAACATCGCTTTAAAAACTTCTTTAATGTTACAGGCAAGAGTTTCTCCTGCAATGCAATAGCAGAAGTCTGGCTTTATTTCTTTTAATAAAGAAACTAATGTTCTAAATACATTTGCTCTTGAAATCTTTTATTGATCTCGACTAGACTTCTGCAAACTAAGGGCTCTTTATGAGATAACCAGACTTTTTCTATAGCAAAATATCTGCAACTTGTTCATAGTTTTCACTAAAAAAATTGCTTAAGAACGTTCGAATCAATGGGCACATCCAAACTTGCCCTGAAAGCCATTTCTAATAAATATAACTAAATTCCCAAGTGAGTTGAATCTACTATACAGGAACTATAATGTCAACAATCAAAGATATTATTTAAATAATTCTAATCAAGGGGGTAGATGACAAGATTTTTAAATAGCTAAAATTGGCAATTGTCAAGGAGCCCTTCAACTCTTGATAATTTGTAATAATTGTAGAAAGGTAATTAGTTTATACTGACAAAAGGCCCTGTTGTCAAATTTATATTATATATATATATATATATATATATATATTTGTTCATTTTTTTATATGCACAGTATTGAAATGGACTTTTTGGAAAGGGACCTGTGAATTTGGTTTTCAAAATTTGCAAATTAAAATTGCTGAATAAAAACTAAATTAAAATGAATAAATAAAAATTTCGAGGTAAAAGGGTGCTTCAAGATTTGCATTATCTCAGGCTCTCTGGAAGGTTTAAAATTACCATGAATTCTTCTGAAATTTAAAAGATGGTAAAAAAAAATACCTCATAGCTAATCAGTAAAAATTTCTATAAAGGTGTAGGTGTATATTGTTGAAGAATGCATTATCAGAACTTCATTCAACAATATTGTTAATGACTTATCTATAATACGAGGAATGGTTGCCAAGTCGAAAATCGCCCCAGAATTAATAAACTCCGGTAAACTTGGTGGTCTGGGGTTTTTGGCCACGAAGAATCGATTGGCTCCGTTTTGAAGCGCTACGGTCGAGCAGTTCGGAGTTACAGATATGATATTTTCAAATTTTATTAGTTCGCCATAATGGCTACTTAAATTTTCAAGTGGTAACGTGCTGCCATCTATAGCCAATATGGCGAACTAATAAAGTTTTTTGTTTATGCTGTTATAGGTTTATAATATGTTTCTTATGTATGTATATATGTTTGGTTTTTCTAAATAAATTTGTCAAAAATATTGAACTTCAACACACTTCAATCTTTACCTTTACTTTACCTTTGTATAGAATAGTTCCCTTTCCAAACTCTAACTTTGTTTAGAAAAGTTTACAATGGTGCACTTTAACCGGTTATCTTTTCACCAACGGTTTCACAAATTTTCTTATGGCATGTATTGTTTTGATAAATCACAATTGAAAATTTAAATCTTCGAGTTAGCTTCGATACCTGTTTTCTCCGAGCGGAGCTCGGTCACCCGCTGGTTTTACAAATAAGAACGATCTTAAAAAAATTAGTTTCTGAGGATCATATACTACATATACTAATGTAAGTTTATTACTAAATATATTAATGTAAATATTTTTTTAAATTCTGTTTTATATTTTAAAGTAGATTTGGATTAAATTTGAATTCAGATAATATTACCTACAAATTTTCGCAGATAAAAAGGATCAGTTAGCAAAATATTAATATATTCCTGATTTAGTAAACTACTTATTTTATGCACCGTGTGTTTTCAATATATCATATACAAAATACAAAGTCTTATAATGAACAAATAATTTATCTTCATCAGAGTACAGATTTTAATAAAATGTGACAAAATTGAAATTAAATCTACAATGATAAATAGAAAAGTTAAAATTTGTAAAAGCGTTCTACTCTGGAATTGTTTAAAAACTGATATAGCATGGAAATTTAACATCGGTAGTTGAAAGCTTTTCTTACTACTTACGCCATTTAAAGAATTGTTTTTATAACTATACCCATCTTACAAATCGTTTCAATACTTTTATCATCATTTAATTGTACAGTAAAAGCTCTTTATTCGCGGGGTATATGTTCCATAAATATGCCGCGAATACAGAAACCGTGAATACGTAATGGTCATTTATACGGGATACGTTCCTTGGTGACAAAGTAAAATAAAAAATCAATGTAATTGAAGTTTTTGAACATTTTGATTCATTATCTTAAGGCTTAGGCAATGGTTTGAAGAATTTTGTCATTTTCTCTTGCTTGGCAGTTTTCAAAAGCTCCTTCAATTCAGACGGATACGCAGCAGTCGCATTAGCGATTTGTCTCTTAAAAATAAGATTTCGTTCCATAGATGTTCCTAAAGAAATCGCAAAGCTCATTTGCCATTCACCCAGATTTTTCAAAACATATGTCACGTTTCCAGTGCTTGTTGAAGCCTCTTCTTCAATGCGCTGTGAATTGAATATTTCTCCAAGTTGGTTTCAGTCCTCGGCGATATCACTGAACAACATACTTTAGGCAAAGTTGTAATAAGATCTATTTTACTTTTTTTATTAGTCCATTTGACGGCATTTACAAAGGATATTGGGTTGGATGCCTATTGGAATCATTTTATTATGATGTCTGTTCTTATCAGATCATCGAATAAAGAAATGCTTAGCTGCGAATAGTGGAATTTGGTCGTATTTTTTCAATCCGCGAATAGTGAAAGCGCGAATGAAGGAAGCTCGAATAAGGAGCTTTTACTGTACTTCATATTTAAGAAACTATCGTTTTTTTACAGTTCCTATATTTAAATAACATACATCTCAGTATTCGAACTTACTGAATTAAACAAATGAATCAAGAAGAAATAAAACAAAAACTAATGAAAACAAAACTCTTTTGTTTAATGCAAATCGTCGTAATTACATAAAGTAATGCATTTAATAAAATCTAGATTATTGTTTCAAAGTGAATACAGTATTTATATGAAAAGAAATATCAGTCAACTTTGATTTTTATCATACATTAACTGGTACCCTGCGCATTGCTTGCCGCAGTAGAAATAATCGCGGAAGTATCGTTTAGAATTTAATATAGTCATCTTGTTTATTTAAGAATGATATTTATTTTCTTGCCGGCAATGAATTCATTCATTGAAATTGAAGGATATATAAATGAGAAGCATAAATAGTACTTATTCTATTTTTATTATTCTATTCTACAAACAAATATTCATTTTTATGTATTAGCTTTGAGCAGTCTTTTAGGATTGTGAGGCTTGGTGTTCTTTCAGAATGGTAGTGAAAGGAACTATCTCTTGTATCTTGTGATTCGTTTCATATTCATTCCGTATTCTCAAGTTGAATCTTAGAAAATGTGATTAAAATATTTTCTTTTAAAATTGGTTAAACATAAAAAAATATACTTATACCATAAAATCTTTAATATAGTTGAAAAGAAGATTTTTTGAAAACTAACATGGTGGAAAATTATTTGCACTATCATATTTTCGGAAGTAACTGAAAAAAACACTACAATTTTATAAATGTTTAGTTAAAATTTCAAATAGCCGATTGTTATAGGATCGGCTCCCATAAAACTTTCTCGAACACTCTCTAATAAAACTATTACCTCAGAAAAAGACTTACACTGCATTTACGTATAATAGCAAAGAAATATTACCGTTTAGCTTGAATTTAGTATCATTACTGAATCTGTTGCGTCTCCTTAGTGAGTTATTTGGTAGTTAATCCATGGTTAATAGATGCGGTAAATAGATCCGAAAATATTTTTTATATTATAGAATTTTAATATGGCTATAACCATCCCGTAAGTGCAAGTAATAAGTAGTCAAAGTTTTATCGGAATCGGATGAGCAGTAAGGCAGCGCATAAGAGACATACTGACAAACATTCATTTTTATTTATGTAGATTTTTGGATAAACCCATTGAAAAGCAATATGCTTCATAAAAAACAAAGTGGAAAGCATTCAGATAGTAAAACGCATGAAATTATATTAAATAACAAGTCATTAAGTATTCGAAATTGGGTTAAACATCATGTTAACTCGCTCCAAATCTGTCACTTTCAGCTAACGTTAAAAATGTTGCAGCCTCTTCTAAAACTCATCCTTTACAATAATACAATCCCATTGTAAACGAGACCATTGATTGACAGTTTTATGACTCGTACGCATATGGGTGTACGAAAGAGTCATACAACCATGCAAAAATCATACAACCAGGGAGAAAATATGAATGGCGAGCTTGGGGGGGGGGCAATGTTTCGTATGAAGAGAGAGAAAAAAAAAAAGGTTCTCTATGATAAATTTTTATTGCTTCTTAGTGATTTTCGATTGCTTTTTTTGTTTCGCCATTCTCGTGACGGTTTTATTTTCATTTCCTTTCTTGGTTTATAATACTTGCTATCACATTTTAAATACGTTAACACACTCAGGCAGCAGAAGATGTTACAAACACATTCTGTACCTATTTCAGTAGTAATAGTGCTATTCTATGACAAGAATTATGCCTGTGTTATTATATATGATAATATATGATAGACTGTATACTCAATTCTTTTCTTGGTAGAGAATAAATTTTCATTTTTTATACTTGTTAACCACAAAATTGTTGCTGGCTCATGTAACAAACAATGGATCTCAATCGCTTATATTTTTATATTATTCGCTTATATCTTAATATTATGCTAATATTTTTCCTTAATGAGCTGTATGATTTTATTTTGAGTGAAAGTGATTTTCGTCTTTAGCATTTTTGATTTAATGTTTATCTTTGCAATTTGAAAAATATATAACACTATTAAAATACTTTTTCCATGTAGTGATATGTCCCTGTTTGTAGGTAGAATAATGCATATCTTTCGTAGTTAAAATGTGTTTTTTATTTGTGTTTGAATAATATTTTAAAAATTTACACAGCTGGAAAATTTATTTTCATCTGATCATTTAATATCAAATTTATCTCATCATTTAATATGAAATTTTTTAACCTCTTAAACAAATCTAATAATTAAGAGTTAAATAATCAATAGAAAAAGTTTTGAATAATGAGTTTTAATAATAGAGAATTTAAAATTTTTAAAACTGAGAATTAATTTCAAATGCAACAAAATATTATTCTGAATTGCTCTTTAAAACAAAATATTTGTTTTGAAGTTATTCAAAAAATTGAATAGATCCACTCAGTACTATTTGCACTTTTTTTTTTGGTGAGTTGCAATTAGTAAATGTTTTTCTAATAGACGTTTCTGATTGATTTATCAAAAATTGTTCATTTAGTAAATACCTGAAGAAGATATTTACTTAAAGTACTTACATAATGTGGTTTTTAGAATAAAATGTCCATTCTTTATTAAATGGCTTAAAAATGAAACTACCATGCATCAAATATTTAGCTTAAAATTTAAGTTTAAATTAAAAATATTGTTATAAATATTTAACTTAAAATTTAAGGTTTAACTTTAGCTTTAAATATTAAGTATTTTTTATAGTTATAAAGGTTGGGGAAATAAATCACCATGTTTGAAACAGTTAAAAACATTCTTACAAATCTCAAACTAAAAATGCAAAAAAAGAAAAGACCACTGAAATTTAGTAAGTAAATAGCTGCCAGAAATTAACATAAATAAACGCTGAATGAAAATGAATTATATTTAAATAATTTTTACTGTAAAATTAAGTTTTAGTAGACATTTAACTCTTTCTGTGAAGGCAATACACAGCATTTGGCACTCACTGTTGATCTGAATTCAAAAGAAGGGTCATTTCCGATTTTCCGCACCAGAGATGGCGTCGATTCAGTCGGAAATGATTGGATTATTTTCGAGGAACAAATCTTTCGACGGCATTTCTTGATTTGTCTGAAGATGATTACCAATTATTTCGATGGGCATATTTAAACTTTGCCCTTACTCGCTCTTCAAAATTTCCCAAATGTGCTAACGGCTCTAAGGGCCATCAGCTGCTATGACGAAACCTCTTCGCTTGAAAGAAAAATTTGATATCCCAAAGTTGCTAAGCCCATTAAGAAAACCAGTGTCTGTTTATATATATGGTAGTTTCACATTCATTTACATATTCATAGAGTTCTCCGGTCTGGCTGGAGTTAATAAGCAGCCATAAAGAATCTCCCTCCTCCCCTTTACACCCTGTTAAATTGTCAAAATAAACAACACTGAGCTCTGTGCTCTAAAATAACTACCACTGCGAGCGGCTTACTCTTTATACTGATACGACCAGTTATTAGTGGTGGGTTTAGAGAGCAACGTCCCCATTATTGTACGCACCAGGGAAGCTTTTCCTCCAGTTAAAAGTATCTTTCGCTGGAATAAGATATAAAGCAGGGAAAAAACAATAAGTTTTATTTGTAAAATCCTATCAATATAAACATCAATATTTTAATCACAGGTATTAAAATTCAACTGATTGTCATTTAAATATTTTAAGCATATTTGATATAATAAGATTTCATTCATTATAACTATCATGTTACTCTCAGCTGTCAAATATAAACAAATAAATTTGACTCCATAATGCATAAAGGTCTGGTCAATGATGAAATAAAAGGGGACTAAACAAAATTTTTTTTTCACCAAGTTATTTTCAAAAAACATATAAACTGGAAATAAATGAACTTTACCTTTAGGAAGAGTTCTGAATTCCACGTTACTAACTAACATCTCTAATTTCTTTGGATTCTTTTCATCATTATACAAAAGTTTTCCAGGTTTAACTCTGACAGACACTCGGTATAGAGTATTTGGAGAGAGACCTGAAAGAATAACATGAAACATTTTAGTTTCAGAGAAATGAAACTTTCATTCTCATTGAAAAAACAGTGTTGGAAAAATCAACTGCTTAAAGTATTTCGATGTTTTATGTATTAAGTTTGAAGGCTTTTTACTAATGCAGGAATCTACATGGTTTAACTTTCTGAAGTGGAAACAAATGAAATACTGGACTTCTAAACCTTCTATACAAGAGTACGATTCACTTTTCTCTTGGATTTTTTTCAAAATGACGTACAACTACTGAAATATGAAAAGATCAGGCATTCATCACTCAAAGTATCATTTTTTAGGAATTTTCAAAGGGAATTTTGCATTCCATAGACATTCCTTTCTTAATAATTGCTAATAAATATTTAATATTTACGAACTTATAATGAATGAAAGAATGTTGATGTTACTGATAAAGAAATTTCTTCTTTTTAATTTAGAAATATGTGAAACACTTTCTTTGTCATGAGTAGCACCATAGATTGTGTTTTCTAATTTTTTACTTCTCTTAAGCACGCAGCCATTTTTATTGTTTTTGCTTAGAAACTGGAGGAAGGTAACTCAAATTGCTATGGAGAGCAATCTATTAATTCAAATTGCACTAAACTAGGTACTCCAGTCAATGATACGGCAGTTACCTGCAAAACATTTAAAAAAGAATTTAGCCGGTAAGCAGTTTTATAGCGGCGAAATTCAGAAAAAATGCCAAAGAAAATTCTTTAATTTAAGAGCTGAAGATTGTGTGCAAGGGATTCAACTGATAAAAGAGGATGGGAAGCCCTATAAAATCATTTGTAACCAGCTATCTATTGCACAGCTTACTTTGCTAGAGAAGGCGCTGCTAGTGATGCTGTTTTATTAGAATAAAGAAAACGTCGATGCTATTTTGAGATAACTTTGATGACAGAAAATTTTATGCTGAAGGCCAATGTTTGGTATTCTTCAAGGAGGGGGTATAAGAATAATTGGCTCAGTTCACACGGAATATTACGCTGCAGCAGTGTTTCTCAAAGTGTGGCACACGTACCCTCAGGGGTAATTTGTTGGGGGTACAACTAAGGCGAAAGTCAACTTCCGGAAAATCACCTGACTGTGCAAAATAAAAGAAGGCTCAATCAGCTGTGATTTACTGTCCCTTCCCACTTGACCGAAATAAGAGAAACCTTTGATTTTTCGGTTGCTTTGACTTACTTGTTTACGTGTTTGAATGGAAGTGTTAGTTTGGTCTCATAAGGTCTTTGGTTGCCAGAAGCGGAGACAATTTGGAGACTGGAGGGCGATTCCCCCCCTTCGGTGACAGTTTGCCCCCCCCCCGTCGGCAAGAAATTGAGAATTTTGTCGGCAAAAGTTTTATTACTTCGAAACGCTGGTGTTGCGAATTAAGTATTAAGGAATATGATGATTTAAAACTCAACTTAGAATTGAAATATCAGAAGTATTTGAAGTGTCGGTGGAATGATTTAAGTTGGTAGAATGGCAATGTTAGACAAATAACCGACAAGGTGATTAGTGAATACATTTGCCTACAATTCTCCGTGAGTCTGTCAAAAATCAATGCAAAGTTAGGTTGACTGATTATCGAACATAAGATGGATTATGTCAGATGTTCAATCCAGAGTTTGCTCTATATTTGGCATAATAACCGACGAGATGAAATGAGTCTGTCGTATTTTGCCGACTGTTCTTTGTCGGTTGACAAAGAAATCGAAACGGCGTATGTTAAAATGAGAGGTAATCGGACATATAATTTCACTATCGGATATTCAGCCTATAGTTTGCATCACATTCGGCAGAGAAGTGGACACACAGGCACACGCACGCATATACTCAATATTCTATCTAAGAATGCACTTCACTTATTCAATGAAGTAGTGCCTCAGTTTTTCATATGCTATATCTAAGATTATAATTATGCAAAATGGAGCTCAATTTTCCTTCTTTTGGATTATATTAGTTTCCAATAGCTTTGAAGACGAAAAGTATTTAACAATAACACATACTTAAAAATTAAGTGAACGCAAATTCAATATATCTTATTTCATTTGAAAAAAATCTAGAGATTTTTTAATATAAATATGTATAATTACATGTTAAGAGTTAATTTTTTACACGCTCATTTTACATATGTTACTATAACAGTTATAAGCGAAATAATATTAATATTTACAAGATATTAAAGCTATAAAGTTTTCTCTGTACATCTTTAAAAAAAAAGTCACATCCAGTTTTCTTTGTACATTGTAAAAAAACAGTCACATCTCCTTAAATTTCCACATTTTATATTGGTCTTGCGCACGTGTTCGGAAGATATTTTAATGCCGATAGTTTGGTTACAATCTTTATTTAAAGATTATCCTGATTATCGAATAGGTAGAGTAGGCTACTGTCTAAGGTCCCTTATAACTTCAGGGGTATCCAAGATTTTTTTATTTTTTTTATTTAGTTTTGGAGTTGCAGAGACATCTCCTTTTCTAATTTAACACATTCTAAAAAAATCAGCGTTCGTTTAAATCGCAGAATACATAAATATTTTAAAAATTTATTTAATGTTCCCAGATTTGAGTGCTTGTAAATCAGTGACGTCTTATTCGTGCTTAGTTAGTTCCATAGAATTGATATATATCACTTATTCAACTCTATGGTTAGCTGAAAGAATCAACAAATTCCTTCTAAAGAGAACGTATCCTGCGATCATAAAAGAAGAGGAAGGGGGAACTACAAAAGTAATTCGGAAAATGTCCGCTTGTCTCATTCAAGAGAACACTCCTTTCAAGGTTAAAAGGGATATACGTCCTTGACTTCATGTAGAGGGTTAACAATGTTTCGACAGCTTTCTGTTTATTCTAGTTTTCAGGTTTGTTTCATTGATTAAACAACTAGTTTATACATCTGACTTTGCTAGCAATAAAAATACTTCGTTAGTAATCTATACTTATAATAAAGCTCAATGTGTGTGTGTGTGCGTGTGTGTGTGTGTGTGTGTGTTGGCGCTCTACAGGCCAGACCGTTGGACCTACAGTTACCAAATTTGGTACATGTATACCTTGGATGTCGGGAATGTGCACCTCGTAGCCCTTTTTTCGAATTTTTAATTAGAATTTGAATAAACTAAAATTTAAGCGAAATTTCAACGTTTTTCCGCTATAACTTCCGAAATTATTATCGGACAAACATGATTTTAACATCAATTTAAAGATAAAAAAATTAGCCTTCTAATGGTATCAGTGTTTTAATGTATAACTCAAGCTTCTATTTTTAACGAATTTTTACAGAAATATTTTAACCATGTTTTTTGAGCACGTGACTGGATAAAATAAAACAAAACAATGCTGGAAGTTCAAATGAAAAAACAACAACTATAATCGTAAATCAAATCTAATGAAATACAACTTTCAGCACGTGACTGGATAAAATAACATAAATATAAAATGTGATATCTTCTATAAAAATAAATGCAAGGCAAAGGATTCTAAGAAATCGTTTGCAATATTTATATCATTAATTCCATAAATTATCTTTATTTACAGTAAACCTGATTGAATTTAGACAGGATTTGCATTGAAATCCCGACCTAATGGCATATTTCTATAATCGTTTGCAATCTCTGTATCATTATTTCAATAATTTTTTCCCTTTTTCGCTTTCTTTAAAAAACATATGTAACATTTTGGCAATATTACCAAAAAAAAACATTTTTAATATTTTGGAAGCATAATTGATATATTATTAGAGAATTAATCTCAAAACGTTTTTCCGAATAAAGCTACCGACTCTTTAAATACTAATAACTGAATCTTTTAACTTAAACTATTTCTTAAATTTTGGCTAAAAAATATATGATTTAATTGGAAATTTAAGAACGCATTACTCATAGCGAACCAGCTGGTCGCCAAAGGCGGCTAGTAGCTTAATAATACTAATAAAACATTCTTTATAAAATATTATGTAAATAACACTTTAAGTGTTTCATGGTTTTAATTAAAATCTGAGAACTTTTACCAGAATGCTTTTAAAAATGCAGATAAAATTCTTTATTTCACAATTGTCCGCACTTACTTAATTGTTTCTTAAATTTGTAAAAAATTTGGCAAAAATTATATAAAAATTACAGGAAAATGAAACTGAAGTTTGAATTTTAAGATGGTATAATTTCATTTATAATAAATATATAAGATTTGATTTATTTCAACCCAGTCTTTAGATCTATAACATATATACACAGCCTCAATGACCTGTACTTATATTAAAATTATATTTTTAATTTCCTCGAGATATTGGCATTTTTTATTTATTTATTTATTTTTATTAGCCGAGTTTCTAAAGACAGCCGATTTTCAAGTTCAGCTTGATGAGTAGAGAATACACAAATACAATTTTTTAAATAAAAAATGTTTTCTTTAAAAAAATTTTTTTTTCTGAACAACTTAAAGGAACCAATCAGTTTTGCATTTTCTCTATATATTACAAGAATTTCATTTAAAAAATGTAAAATAATTCTAACCAAAGAATTAATAAGTAAATAATAACTGAAAAATGATTTTAATTGCAAATACCAACAGGTATAAAAAATTATTTTATGGTAATTCTTACACATTTTAACCTTTTGTTCTGCTTTCTTTTTTAAAAATGAATAAAACTTTCTCGTTCTTTCCATCTCAATTATGAAATCTCCTTTCCTGTAAGGGATGTATATTGCTTCTTGAAGGAATTTGTTAAGCAGTTAAGTTCGGTGAGTTACATTTAAAAAAAGAAATATTTTCATTTTTAATTTCTAACGTATTAGCAATTTTAAATATAGATACGCGTATACATATCGTATACAAGTTATATAAACATTTCAATAATTACATTGTTCAGATCATAAATTCTTTCATGAAATTTAAGAACTGCCATATTTCTATAACAAGAATACGAATAATTCGTTTCTGGAAGTAAAAAAAATTGGGCCTCCTTTTTATTCTTTCTTTTCAAAAATATACAATTTTAATTTTCGTCAACATCGAAATTTTAAAAAGCATACTACACGATTCATGAAAATTGCTTCAACAAAAAAGAAGATAGAATAGCTTTTTGAAAAACTACATACATTTTTTAATGTCAGAAACGGTTTTTTTTTTTTTTTTTTTTTTTTTTTAAGTTAGAAAATACATATACTTCTGTAATTCAGATATTTCCACATTATTTAATGTATATATATAACGTTAGAAAATTACATATACTTCTGTAATTCAGATATTTCCACGTTATTTAATGTATATATTTAACGTTAGAAAAATATAAACATAAAAATTATAGTTTATTGAGTTTTCTTTCTCCTCAGTGTAAAGCGCGCTATTCTAGAATACATTCTTAAGAACTTTGCTCTGAAGCATTCACACTGTACATTTCTTCTTGTGTAAATTACTATAACGCAATATCTTATTTGTACACTGA
>JAPMOQ010023642.1:15488994-15515479 GCA_026543055.1 Argiope trifasciata | reverse complement strand
GTCAAAAAGAGAATATTTCTGAAATATTAAGTGAAATTTCCGAAAAACACGATTTATAATTTACTGTAAGCGTTACTTAGCAGGAATTATATATTACCTGTTACAAGATGTCGAAAACAACCTGGTTTAACAACTTTGACTTCAACACTGTTTACAGCAATAACATGTTGAAAATTGCTGTTACTTGGAAGCCAACTAATAAGAGCCGATGAGGCAGTGATGTGAGAAGCTTTAACACAAGTTGGAGCCAGTGGGAAGTCTGTAATATGACCACAATATGGAATTATTTACATAAAACTATTGTTCAAACAGATATATTTAAATAAATATAAAAATTTTATTACAATTTTCATCTTTTATAATAGTCTTTTGTTTCCACTAAGTAATCATGCTCAGCGTTGGCTCAATTTTAATTTTTTTATTTTTTTATTCATTTTACTAAGATATCAACTAATTTTTATTACTAAATAAACATACATTATCAATTTAAGCTAAAATTATTCAAATTTTTAAAATTAAATAATGGTAATTAGATGTATTCTGATTGCTCCATCTATGTTTGTCTTTGAGGAATTCTGAAAGTTAACTTGCTATGCAAAATTAAATAAATAATTAGTAAAAAAATAAAAAATAAAAATTTTATTTAAAAAAAAAATACAGTTGAGACTAAGAAGAAAAGAGTACATTTCAGCAAGAAAAATTATTCTATACTTTTTTGATACTTTTAGATTTAAAAATGTCTTATCTTGGCTATTAAATATCATACATTTAAAATATATATGATTGAATTTCATTATCCGATATGTGAACAGTTGCAGGACTGTGGAGTTTTTTTAAATTCAAATAATTACTGCTTCAAATCTATTTCAGTAAATACAATTAATAGAACCTGTGGACTATATAAAAATTTAAGTTTCTTGATTTTTTTAGGTCTCTAAATATATCATGTATTTTATCCCGCTATGAATTTATTTATATCTTATCTATTTATATTAAATACCTCTTTCATTCTCTCTCTCTCTCTCTTTTATATATATATATATATTGGAATACTTAGAAAATATATTGGAAAACTTAGTGATCTAAACAAAAACTCCAGCGTTCTACTACAAAAACTGTTCACATATTAGATAATGAAATTTGACCACTTGAAGAATCTTTCCACTATTATCTTTTTTTCAATAAATTCCTTTAGAAATGATGAACGTCGAGAGCATTGCAATTTTTATCTCCTTATACTATATAAGGAGATAGAAAGTAGCCACATTCGCATCAAAAAGATAAGTTTTGCTTCGTCAATTGGGTTGGAATTAACTTACAAAATGCAAGAGAAAATCTTTAACTTCTATTATATTTGGATGAATATAACAGTTTCCTCTCGAAATATATCCAAACAAAATAAGTTATTTGTGTGAGAAAGAAATCTAAATCTCTCCATTTTTTCTGCTAAGCATCATAGTATTTTGAAAGAATCATTTAAAGCCGAAAATTAAAAATACTGATTGCTCCTTACCTTTTCCTACAACTATAGTACAGGCAGCGTCTTTGGAATGCAAACCAGTGTTAGAAATGGATCGGACACTTATACGATGAGGCTGTAAAAATCGAAAAAAATTGAATAAGCTTCAAATGAAAAGGAGTTTTTAAATTTAAATGTATTTTTAAAATATGTTATATTTATAAAGCTGGTAGTATTTTTTTAATGTTAAATTCTCTAGAGGAACTATTTGTGCGAATTAACCATCGTTACAGTATTCTGATTAAGGTCCACAGGCTCATGCGAAAATTATTCCCTTATTTGAAAGTTGAAGAATAATAATAGAGGGCCGAAATGCTTATTTGAGGCAGCATAGATTCTCGTTATAGAAAACCGAGGAAAATTAATTGCGCATATTACCAGTGAGATGTTCCTATTTTTTAAGTATGTACAACACGAAATTCTTTTTCACAAGCTACGCGAAATTTGTTTTACGAGTCATAAGCGAGGGACTATTTACTACATTGCATGAGCTCTAGTAGCAATTCTCATGTTATGCAGGAATCCAACATATTGTATCTTAAATTAACAAACAAACTTTCAGAACGGTGACTTTGCAATTTAGTCGGAGAGCTCTGATTTGTTGGAGATGTCTTATATTGTTTAAGAATTATCAGTCACACAGTCTTCTTTATTCAAAGTGGTGTGTTATGAACACATCATAAATCATGACACTGAAGTCAGCCGGGGCCTCCGAGAAGGAGTGCTTTTTCTTCTATGGGCCTAGAACAGCGAAAAAGTGGAAAACGAGTAAGTGATGGTTGCTTTTCGCTTAAGCGCATTGCTTACACCCGTTTTTGTTCAGTTTTTTTTTCTCTCTTCCTTAAATAAATTGAGCAAAATAGCTTTCAGTTTAAGAGTAATTAATAGTATCGTTACATTTTCTTCAGTTGTTGATAATTTTACATAGAGCATTAAATTTAACTATACATGAACTAAATAAATACATAATATTTTTGGAATATATATTAATTGATTTTACGCTCTGGCATTTGGCATAAAAAATAATTTCAGAGGATAGTTATAAAACTGTTTAATATAGCATTTTTTTCTTTAAATATTTTAATGAGAAATTTTTAATACTATTTGAAAATAAAAAATTTATAAAAATGATTGAACTTTCAAAGTTAAATGGTCAGCCATCTGATTCTTTAAAATCAGAGTTCCACAAGAAGCCCCAAGAGGAGGTGTGGTTGGCCTTCGTCTCTAAAAAATATATTTTTTAAAAATCTTTCAACAATTTAAATTCTATTATTAATATTAATACTTTGTTTCCATGAATGCTATTAAGACGCACTGATAATAATATCAATGCTTTTTTCTTTGCCTTTTTTTAAACTTTGCATTACTATTTACGAGCTTGGAATAATTATTTAAAAATATATTATTAAAACCAGATATAAACTTTTGACTGTGCTCTTCTTTTCTTCGTTGACATGTATGCCTGCAATGTTTAAATCTGGAATTTTTCTTTTTAAAAAATGGTGATCATATATTTTCGGAAGACTTTCATTGTCAGTTAAAATAAATTAAAAAATTTGAAACTTGCTACACAAATTTTAATGATGTCGTCATCTAGATATGTTAACTTTCCATTATCAATATTTAGTAAATATTCTTTAGTAAAAGAGTTTGTCATTTCAAAAATCAATTCTTTTTCCACTGATAATAATTTTATACAGTTTCTGCATTGCACATAAGATTTTAGTTTGTAAACTACATATTCAGAAATATAAATGTACAAAGGAATCCATAATTAAATAATTGAAATTTTGTAGCAAGTTTCAAATTTTTAAATTTATTTTAACTTTAAGCATTGAGGGCATATTCTGTGCATGTCAATGAACAAAAGAAGAACATAGTCAAAAATTTATATCTGGTTTTAATAGTATATTTTTAAATGATTATTCCAAGCTCGAAAATAGTAATGCAAAGTTAAGTAAAGACAAAGAAAAAAAACACTGGATATAACAACAACTGAAGAAAGTGTAACGATAGCATTAATTACTCTTAAATTTAAAGCTATTTTGCACAATTATTCAAGGAAGAGATTAAAAAAAACTGAACAAAAACGGATGCAAGCAATACGCTTAAGCAAAAAGAAACCATCGCTTGGTCGTTTCCCCTTTCTCGCTGTTCCAGGTTCCTAGAATAAAAAGCACTCCTTCTCGGAGCCCTCGAGTCAGCCCGAATAACCCGAGGAAATCTCGAATTTTGATTGTTTATTGAACTGATTGAAACTATGCTAAATTTTATTCATAGATAGATATCTCATACGAAAACAATTTAGTGCTGAGAATTTAATTTTAATTAGAATAGCAGGAGTTAAATTATACCCTGCGAAATTTTGCTGGTGAAAATATATAAATTCTTTACAAAATATTTTCAAAACGATTGAAAATTTCCCATATTGCGTCAAAATGAGGCATTAATATAATTAATAAATTGCTATAAATTAAACAAAAATTAACTTACTCTAGAAGAATCAACCCCTTCTATCAATGCTCTGGTTCTTTCAGAGAATTTAATTGTTGCCTTTGGAACCCCATCAACATAAACATGGTAACCTTCGATTTTTCCCGGTTTCACATCTGGAGGTACCCAACCGATGAGAAGACTTTTGTTCATTTGACGTTCCAGAATCAAGCGCTGAGGCGGAGGTACTCCTGTGGATAATAAGAATAATGCTAAAGCATATTAATGACTAAGTAATTTTAAAATAAACATTAACGCATTTGGCATATGATGCCTTTCCGTGAGCTCAAAAGGATATTTTGACTTTTTATGGAATCGAAACGAAATCTTAAAAGATCATTTGAGTCATCTTTATATAACACTCTTTCAAACTAAAAATCTATTCAGGGCTCAAATTAATGTATAACACCCTTTGAAAAAAAGATTGATACTCATATGTTTCTACATAGAGTTTTGGACTAGCTCACTAGACATTTTTGAGTAGTCCATGATGAGCCTGACACTTTTGATGCATTTCCAAACCCTTGTTGGATTTAATAGCAATATATATGCTTGATTACATATTAAAAAAAGGGTACACGGAGATAAATAAAGGTATGGAATAAATATTTTGTTATCTATGAAAATGAAATTCATGGTTCTTATCCTTCGATTTTCTTATTTTATTTCCATAATTTACCATTTACCACGAACCTCTTCCTGTAGTTGAATTTTGTTGACAGATCTATAATTTTTGTGTAGACTAACACTCTAAATTATATTCATTATAGTTTGTTTACATACTTATCGATAGACAAGCATTCATGCCATTGCTGATATTTGTTATATCTTTTAAACCAAAGTTGCAAATATCTATAAAAGTCGTACAGAAAATTTGGTTATAACTTCATTACGGTTTTGCCTTATTATGATTCTTTGCATATGCATAAACTGGCAATATAAACTTTAAAGAATCTGGTCCAAATTTCGATATTTGATAGAACCATAGACTGAAAAACTGACTAACAATCAAGGCAGAATTTCCTTTCACGATTTCATCCCAAGTTTGATTCAGGCCCATGATTTTTGGCAAAAATCACATATCAGACATCCCGCCCCACCGACTTTGTTTTTTCTTCAGTTATAATATTATTTAGGGCTCAAGCGTTACATATTTGCATGCAAATCAACGGAAAAAGGCTTGAACAATTATACATTGATTTTTTGATCACGTGAAGGGTCTGTAATACAGAATACATCATGCATATTTCAATTATACCGTTTTTTTTTTTGTTTTTTTTTTTTTTTTTCCATACAGCATGGTTAAAAAATGATGGAAAAGTTGAAGAGATTTCAAGGCTCACAGAAGAATTCTTGTAAGAGGTCCAACCCTCGGTTTCCTACTTTTTCATCAAAATGCAATTTTAAAGATCCAAGAAGGGTAACGGTAACTGAAAAGTACACACCATTGAAGCCTTAGGTAGCTGGAAAGCACGAGCTCTCTTTAAATCATTCTATAAGGGGACGAATAACATTTCCCTGCCGTTTTCATTGTTATTTTCAAATGTTTATTTTAGTTATAATCGTGTTAAAAAATTGAAATAAAAGCTGTCCTGAGTGCCATTTTCATCTCCATCAACGGTTATTTACAAAATAAGAGGCTAAGGTATATATTTATTGGATGTGTAACATTTGCAAGCAAGATTCTTCCTTATATTTGGAAACAGGATAGTATTCTCAATTACCCTTATTATTGTCATTGCGGGATAGTTAGGAACGAGATTTTAGAGTAATAAAGACAAGTATTTTTTATACATTTGGAATAATTTATTATATGACAGGAAGTCATATTAAATTTAGGAATGCTGTATTGTTCTGTCCCACTAATAGTGTTCATTATTTCAAATAAAATTAAATACTAACACTTTTTCAAGACTACCGTGCGATCTACTTATATGCTATCTTTTACGAGTAAAAGTTAGTTATTAATAATGATTTTATGTTGCTTGATATAAAGTATTGAAGAAAACAAAAATAACATACTTCTGGTGAGGAAGATAAAATTAGATAATTTGATGATGATGATTTTGAAATTTTTCATTGAAAAATGAAAGCAGTAGTGATGGAGAATTTAGTTCGTTATTTTTTAATCTTATGATCTTAAGTCTTATGACCTTAAAATAATCTTAAATGATTAATTTTGCAGCAAAGATATATATTTCACTCATTATTTTGAAGCTATTGGAATGAGTATCTATTGTCCATACATTTGAAGGATTGCTGCAATTGACGTTGGTTAAGTCAATGTGAGAAACTTGAAGAACATCAATCAGTGAAAAGTGCCACAAATCATCCACCACCAACCATAAACAGCAATAAATAATCATCACCTCTTTCGAAATTTTCATCATCCTTTATAACTTCACTGTCTTCGTTATCTTTATCCATATCTTCAATGTCTTCTAAATCAATGTAATCATTCATTCGGTGAAAATCATCTGAAACATAGAAACATGATTTAATGATGATCTTTAAAATTTGATTAGTTGTCAAAAAACATTTAAAAAAAACAATAAAATTCCCATATTAGCATCATTTTTAAAATGGAAGAAAGATTATGCAAAGCAAGCTTTCAAAGAAAAAAGAAATGAGATTTTAGATAATGTTTTAAGTAATTCCAGGCCAGGATCGGTTTTTAATTCTGGAATGCAAAATTTTCGTTCTAACAGTAAGCAATTAATCTTAGAAAGAAGACACTAAATTAGCAACCTGTATTTTCATAACTTTTCTCTATCGAAAAATACGTGTAATTAGTGTAACGTCCAGACAGCCATGGGACTCTTCTTCGGAAACAACCAACCAACCAAGTTCAGACATTGAACTGCTCCAGTAAAGTTGAATTTGTTAACAATGGTCAACAGTGAATATTATTATTTTGCTCAGTCTTTCTAATTCAGTTTCTCCCTTTTGGTAATGATTTAATTGCAGAAGGAGAGCAAATTGTGCAATTTTGTCTAGAGAGATCATATAAAACACTCTACATAATTTTTACTATTAAACGGCGTATTTCGGTAATGTAAACTATCTTACTTTGAGCCTTTCTGCAGGTTATGGCATATGATCATTTGAAATAGAAAAAGTGTAAAGTATTTTTTATACTGACCCATGATCAAATTCAACATTAAAAAGTGAATTGCCGTGACAGTTACATTTACATCATATCTGAACACAACTGGCATTATATGCAACTACTTCGGAAGTATAAAAACAGAGCTAGCAGCAGTCCATAAAAGTTATCTATAGTTATGTTTTAAACCTTCACAATTCGAAAGTTTTACGAGGGGTGATCCCCCCAAAAAATTTACAAGGCAAAGAAAAAATTCTTTATTAACAACAGATACAGGATACGAATGACAACTAAGAGACATATGTGGTTGTCTCTTCTCTACCTATTCGACAAACCTGTCGAGGCATTTATCACACCATTTTAAAAAACCATCTTGGTAATAATCAAGTCTCTGGATATTGGGTCAATTATCGATACATTTTTGAACATCGTCAAATATGAATCTTGTTTCAGATAAGTGTTTCTTCAATACCGGGGAAAGGAAATAGTCACTGGTAGCCAAATCGGGGCTGTATAGGGGGTGGCTCCAGACCTTCCTCCTAAACGTTTCCAGCAATATCTCTGCCAGCTTCAAAAGGTCGACACGACACTATTTCATCACCTGTTGTCTCTACTCAAGGCACTTTCCGTCAGCAAACGACAAGGAAAGTGTCGTCACACAAGTAACGACACCAAAGCTTCATATGATTGGTTAAATTTCGTTTGCGGGCAATATTTCAGACAACATTTTCGAGCTTGTTCGAAAAAATTGTCGATTATGAAAGTTTCTTGACCGGTTTTTGAAGGTAGAAACGGAAAAGTGCTGGCGAAATTTCACAGTGTGATAAGGCCTTTACACTTCAAGGATTTGTTTGTGAATGTCAAATGGGGACACATTCTTGGTCAATAGAAACTTTATCACGGCTCGCACCTCTGTGTGAGACCACTTATCTATACGTCTTGCCAATACAGTCGCTGTTTCAGATCTCCATACTAATACTATCTGCTCGAAAGACTGGTCAAAGACAACTGGAGCTACTTGTCTCCACTCTGTGTAATAATATTCGTATAAACAATTTCTACTTTCGAAATACTACTACTTGTAAACTTTTTTTCTTTGATCTCCCCTCGTAAATAAACTGACAAGTCCCAATATTGTTTAGCTGATGCCAATAGATGTTCATTAATTATGTTTCGATGAACAAATATTTGCAGATATTCTTTGAAGCATTAATTCCTTGTAAATTATCTGAGGAAAAGATTCCACTACTCCCTCTACTACTATGATTTTACAGATAAAAAAATGATTCTACTACTTTGAGCTTTCAAAAATTAGGCTCTAAAATTTATTTCTTTAAATTGAACCTGTTGCTCATTTCATAACAGCCCATTTTGAACATAAAGGTAGTATTTAAAAGTTATACAATGTTAAGGTCAATGATTAAAAAAGAAAAAAAAAATCCTCAAGAGAGGATGTTCAAACTGTAAATAATAGCTAAATCGATTTAAAAAAATTGCTGCTAAATACTGGTAATAATATTCAAATCTTTTATTTTGAATTTATTAGCTACAGCAACATTTATTAAGTTATCCAGAAAATCAGTAAGAACTGTGAAATTACACATTAGTATTGATAATTCAAAAATTAATCTACTTTAAATCTAACATTAATAGAAACATTTCCTTGCTAAATTCTGTAACAATTTTTTTAACTACTACGATCATTGAAGGAAATTTACTTAATGTCAAACACAATATAAACATAATAAAACATACAATAATAATTTGTTTTTAAATTATGGAGATTATTGCTGATTAATTCAAACAAACGCTTTTAGTTTATTCATTTTTTTAAATTGAAATTCATGGTGGTTATTTTTGTTATTTCCTGATGCTCTAACCTGGATGTAGAAGATCATCTGAAACGGTCATTTCCATGTCTTGAGCATAACTAAAACTCACGCTGCTATCATCTGAATCTCTGTTCCCATACAGAACAGTAGCATGAAATTCAAATAACTCTTCTCCTAAAAGAAAATTAAATGGAACAGAAGAGAAGATTAGTGAGAGGACATCAATAATTTTATATAAAAATCTCTTAAATCCTTTAAACAGTCAAATTCTTTATAAAAATTTGTAAATTTAATACTTTTCAGGATGCTTTAATGTCAATAAAATTCATATTTTCCTTTTCTAGTAAAACTGAGTAATGCAATATGTTTAAATTTATATCTTCAGATGACAGCTAGGGATAAATAACAATCAGTCATTAATGCAAGAACAATCTTCTGCATAGTCTGGAATTTGAGAAAAAAATTAAATGCCACTTTTTTTAAATTATATGCAAAATTAAACTATTTCATGTTTTCATATACGTATTTATGCGAAATGAACGAACCTCAATTTTTATTTATATGAATTTATGATTAAAGACAAAGGAGTTTTATAATAATTTGCGACTAATTATTACTTTGGAAACTTGAGAGGCTACACTACCAATCTAAATTTTCTAATTTTTCCTAAAGGAAAAAAAATTGAATTTTTCACAATCAATAATGAACATGTTCATACTCCACTTGACAAAAGCCAAAAATATTAATTACTGGTTTCGAAATTTTTATTTTTTCTTCCTGTTACAAACTTTTGAAAAGTAAAACAAATAATTTCTACTGATTAGGATCAGAAATTATACATTCCTTAAACTCCAAATAAATTAAAAAATAAAAATATTTTATTCATAGATACATATCATATGCAAAGAAATCGTTAGCATATGTGCATCTAAGGAATATTAATTTCTCTTTTTTCGAAACACAAAATGAAATGCCTTTTTAAGAGATCTTTAAATTTTAATTTATGATATACGATAATCAATTTATTAAATTAATACGCTTGGAATCACATCAGCTTCTCCAATTAATTATAAAATGTAAGACTTTCTCTTTTAATTATAATATTCCTTATAATACATTACATTTTACATAAATGGTAGAGATAATTTGAAATGAACTTATTGATAATTCAATATTTAAATATATATATCAAGATTTCTTTTTCCAGATAAATGAATAGTGATGTTTTCTGCATCAAAGTCCAATAATTTCTATGATTTATATATAAAAATAAGATTGAATGTTTATTTTAATAAAGACTAATAAAATTCTAAAGAAGGTAATGGTAGAAACAAAGTTAAATCATTACAAAGGCGTTTTCAATTACCTGTGAGTTTTTCAACAAAATTAGACGGTACCAATCCTTTCCTTCCATCCAAAAGCTCTCCGTTGAAAAAACCATCCTGATAGAAAGGAAAATCATAATACAAATATATATTAAAGTATTTGCAAAGAAAGTATTAAGAATTACACAAAAAAACTAAAGCTTTAAGAGAATGCTCATAACTTTTTATTTGAATAAATTAAAATGTAATTTGATTTTAGATTGTCTACAAAGTAGTATAAAGTAAAATATAGTGATCCTACAAGATAAATTCTTGCTATCTTTTCGTCAAACGAGTAAGCCCTCTGTGATATCACAATGCTTCTATGTATTCTTCAATTTTAGAATGAATAAATAATAATGAAAGACAAATAATATTTGGAATTCAATAATAGGCATTCAAAAAGCGAAACTACCTTTGATACATTCTATATCGTAAGATTCGAAAGGAGATATCATATATTTTGTGTTACAATTATTAGCTTGAATTTTATGTTTTTATTTGCGTTGAAATTACTTTTTGGTGTAACAAAAAATATACAAAAAAGAGAGGGAGAGAGAGGGGGGGAGAGAAATGCCAGAAAAAGATTTTCGTCGTCATCAATCAGCGCATTTGTCAAATAATAGTTGAAAATACATTATATTTTATGTTTGCCCATTGAATTACATTCAGTATTGCTTTTCTGCTTCTTGTACTTAGATATAATAGTTTATAAGTCTTTAAAATTAAAAAAAAAATTACTGATTTTAAGAGAATGACATTTTTATATGTTAACCCTGCTTTCTTTTTTGAGCTGTTTTGTATTAAACTGAAAGCATCTTTTAAACAATGATTTTACAAAAGCAAAATGAGTTTTATAAATCTTGGAAAAAAATCTTAAAATTTAGAATATTAAAGCTAGTTACTATTTTGACTCAAATTAATAGCCTAGCAAGACTTTAGTAATGATATTTTTAGAATATTTTTGACCAAAGAATTAGTTTCAAAAGGGGAAAACATTGGTTTTTGCATCCATAGAAAAGTTGAAATAATTCAAAAAATACTTTTAATTACTTCTCTAGTAAAACTTGATTTTCTGAGAGAAAAAACTCTCTTATGAATTTGTTAGATCAATAATCACACTTTGAAAGGATTTACTTTTCTGAATTTTTAACTCTTAAGCTTTGCATCTATTTATTTTAAAACAAAATAAATAGTTGCAATACATTTAAGTTTATATTATACAATTAATTTCAATGATAAATAAGATATTTTATAATTGTTCTTTGTGATATATTCGTAATTTAGGTTTTCTAATTATTTCTAGGATTTGTCAATGTAATGATTTACTATATTTTCACCTTTTATTTTTAAAAACATTTGAGTGAATTTGATACACATTTTCAATTCGTTGAAAAGTATATAAAAGTATCAATCAAAATGCAATACTTATTTTTTAATTATAAGCATTTCCCCATTCATGACATAAAGTTGTATTAAATATTTAATGAAACCCATAGAAAAGGACCAATTTAAAATATAAATGAAACATTTTTTTCACAGTTGAAAACAAGCTCTAAAAGCACACACACACTCAAAACTTTGGTTGGTATAGTTGAGAGATTTTATTGCAGTTTATCGAGATCACGGAACATCAATTTAAAATTGAATCCCCGAGAGTCGACTGTATCTAAATCTTTGTAATTTGCATATCTCGTTCAAAGGATGAAATGTAATGAGTCTTTTTCGTCTATCTGCAATAAGTATATGAATGAATTACTGAAAATCTGTTATTCAATAAAACTCCTGTGAGAATTAGAAAGAAGAAATTCATGGATTTTTCCATTGTTTACTATATATTTGCTATTTTTTCTATCTTCTTTTTGAATTTTTTTTTGAAATCAAATCTGATTTTAAAAGTTAACTTATCTGAAATCTTAAGCGATGTATACTCAAGGAACTGTCTCAATTTATATTCTAGATACCCCTATCTGATAAACAAAAAGAGCTCATATCAGAGTTCAATACACTGACTTTCAAAATTTTGGTATTTTAAGAAATTGTATGAGATAAGGGATATCAACTATTCGTTTGATTTCTGAGTCCTAAATACTTATTTAAAAAAAACTCTTTTCACATAGTCCTGAAGAATACGAGCGAGGAAAGCGAATCTGCTATCTTTCCCTGCTTTTATATTTTTCTTTACAACGTATTCAGAGATCTCAAGACCAGCTTTCGTATAACGGGCGGAAGTCAGAATCTTACCGCAAGAAGAATGTGAATGGTCGAATAATGAGTACAGAAAGAAACGTAAAGGATTTAAAAAATAATATCTAAATGTTAATATAACATACCATCTTTTATTAATTTTTGATTTTCGGAGTATTGGAAGATGAGAATCAGTTACTTGAATTCAAAAAGTTGTTAATCCCGACGTAGTGTGATATGGCGCAAATGAATTATTCACTGACTTTGCATTGTTCTAGAAATGTCCTCCATTTATATAAGTAAGAGATATTTACAAGATATTAATCTTTGGGGTATTCTGGTTGCATGTAATTTAATTATTTCAGATATGTTGGCAAAAGCTTCTAATATTATTATTTGCTCTGTATGCTTTGGAATGTTTTTTTAAGCTGTGATCTAAGGATATTCATGCAAGAATACATTACGTAGATATTCATTGTTACCTCGTCCATTTCGCCGTATATGATGACATAGTCTCCAGCATTTAATGCCAGTTCAGCTTCAGGATTTTCATTTGGTGACTGTTTCAGAGGATCATACGTGTAGCGTGCGCAATAGATGTTGCAGCGACCCCTTCCTGGCAGCTCAATAAAGTCAATAGAATCCAGCATTTCTTCCTCAGTAAGTCCAGCTAGAACACAAAAAATAATAAATATTCCATTGGTTATGAACTGAATTTTAATCTTTGAATATCGTATAAAAATGCTCAGATTGTGAAAAGATAATCAGCTGCTGAACAGTTGTTATTTATCGTCAACATGTTTATACCCTGAATCAGATAAAGAGTTTCCAACAACTTAATATCCTTTGCAATAAAGAAATAGTCACAAACAGTCATATGATCACAGATACATAACAAACAAGGCAATTTTCGGCCGGATGTTTCTTATTTTTTCTTAGTTGGAGAAAGTGTCGTTTCAATCTAAAGTAAGGGAAATAAAAATAATCTTTTAATAGGACGAAAAAGAACATTTTTTCATTTAACTGCATTTAGGACATGTATTCATTGAAATATATGTGTAAGTCAAGAAATAAATTAACCTGTTTTTGACATCAAGGAGCTTTATTTTTTATTAGTAAAATATTTAAAGTTTTTATAATATTTGCTTTTTAATTTTCATAATATCTTTACTATTTGGTAGGAAAAAAGCATATTCTTAATTATGCAATTTTAACAGTATAATCGAATATTTTATCATTTTTGGACGAAATTTAATAGTTTTGCTGAACAGATTTCTTCCCTTACTTAAAGATAGTTTAGAGCAAGAATTATTTTTTGATCATGAAAATTATAAAAAAAAATTGAAAGTTCTATTCAAGAATCTTATCTCATTTCACCATTTTCTGAAATTTTGAATAGTACTATTGAAGGTATTTTATGCTTCATTGATTTCAGATAATAGCGAGACGAACTTCTACTTTCTGATCCGAAAGATAAACATGTAAAAATCCGAAATTTCACGTCTATGAATGATAACAATCTGCTAAAATTCCTGTCATTCGCAGATGAGTCAATATTTGGAGGCTGCCGATTCAAGATTCACTATAGCAAGGGCAAAGTAAATCGAATCCTATTCCAGATCAAACTCTGTAAAAAGACATGAATAATAGTTGTTTTGTAGCTGACTTCTAAACGTTTGCAATATTTTAAGAATAAAGCATATTATAGATCTCAGAAACTTGGGTTTTGCATCGCTTGATTCAGATAGTCAATCACGAAACAGTTTAGAAAGAAAATTTGATATGAATATTAGTACAAGAAAATTTAATGAGGTTAAATATTATTGAGAAGTAATTACTTATATAATGAAATATTATTTCTTAATTGACTTTCCATTTTAACTATTTCAGGATGACATTGGCAATTGTAAATTCTGAAATTTTTTTTTCTCCAATCTCCAAATTTTGACATCGCAAAAACGTGAGACAGTTATCAATGTAAAAGATTATTCAGATTATCAATGTTCATCAATAATTCTTTTTTCACTCCTGTAGGGTGTTACTTTTTCTTGAACATATCGCGCATTGTTTTTGATAAAATAAAATTTAAGAAGATTTGGCTGTACTTTGAAGTAATAATTTAAAAAATTAAAGTTTTTTGAAATGAAAATTGTGGAATACATTTTACAAAATATTATAATTCGAAAGAAATATCATGCATACTTTATTACCAATGATACAATAAAAAATTCAAAAATATACTTTTATATATTTTTTCTCATTCTAAAAATTCAAAATATTTAAAATTTAATATTTTGAATTTTTAGAGTGAGAAAAAAGTTATATGTAGAAAAAAATAAAGTGGATATTTAAAATTATATTGAGAGCACAGAATTCCAACATTCTTGGGAGTCGATTACATGTTTTATTCGATATGAACATTCTTTCCTTCTAAAGTCACCACTTATGGAATATTCAGAAAAATAGAAATCAGATAATTTTAGCTTCATCGGCATTTACTCAAAATCTTTCTAAAATTCGAATATTGACATATAATTTATTTGAGATTTAATTTTATAGAAGTTTCATGCTTTAAGCTCGACATATTTTTCATTCTATGAAAATCATTTTCCGAGGAATTAAATTTGAAGATCTAGAAGAATTTGAAATGTTAATTTATAAACATTTAAAATTTTGTACTTGACTCATTTGAAATATTAATATATTATAATTAATATTCGAAAAATTCATTTCAGAAACTGAGCCCCATTTGAATTTAATCCGACTAAGAACTGTATTTTGTACGAATTTAACTGTTTAAATGAAACTAAAAGAATCTCCATAAATTTTTTTGCAAACATTTTGTACATTCATTACAGAAAGATAAAATATTTCTATTAACTATGGACCAGTGACCGATTATTTCCTATGCTTACATTTTTGTTTACAATTTTGCTAATGGGATTTTAATGTTTTTAATTTTTACATTTACCAAAATTAATACAAAAATAATAATGTATTTATTAAACATTTGTCTATCAAGTGTGAAACAGGAGGAAATTCACACACACACAGCCCTCCCTGTTTTATTTTATTAATAAGTGCTACAAAATTCGCCCGAATAAAAAAAATAACTTCAAATGAAATACTCTCAAGGAAAGAAAGATAACATTAAAGAAGAAATGATTGATTTTATCTTTTTTATAGCATTCTTTTTAAAATTTGTTCATTTAACAATTTCCACAGTTAATTTATTTTTGTAATTCTTCATGTAAATTGGGGGGGGAGTAGGGTTCTCACCTTCTGCGGGTGCAAGTCTCTGCAGAAGAGCCGTCGGTATGAGGGTGTGCCCAGCGGGCACGAGGGCATGATGGAGCGATGCAGATGAAGCTGAAGCAGTAAGCCCTTGCAATGCGAGAGAGGCTGAAGGATCCCGTAAACTACCTAACGATGGACTGGGCGAAGGCATGATAGGAAGATGACCGGCCAGGAAAGATGATGACTTGGAACTTAGAGTCTCTGAAAGAAAAAGCGACAATAATCTGCGAAGCCAAGACATAGTGTCTAGCAGAATAATTATCTCATGTTCAATTCAAAGTTTTGCAGTTTCGTGCAGTTTGAAAGAAAGTTCTATAAAACTTTGTCAGCACCAAGCGCATCTTCATTCAAAGTCTGTTTCTTTTGCTCAAGTTTTTGGAATTTCTAAATGAAAATAGAAAAAAGATTTTATTCATTTGTGCGCTTATAGAAACGCTTGATGACATTTCAAATAATATTTAGAAGCTTTTTCGAATTAGAATCTCTTTAAGAGCATTATCGAAATCTTTTGGGATATGCAAAACTAAATTGAAAATGTATTTCAAACGAAACAAAAATTTTGGGTAGAAAGGCAATATATTTTTTCCACTGAAAGCACTTTCAAGTTTCTCGAAGAAAACAAATTATGGATGAAATCCAAGCATTCATTAATTATGGTGACCATGTACACAGCTGTTAGAAATAATGAAGCAATTACATTTTATATACCATAAATTATCTTTTTTCGAGCTCAATAAAATAATTATAGAGCTTGATCCATAATAATGTATGATTGCTTTTTTATCGTATTGTGTATTTTTTTATTGTATATTTATTGTCCTCTAATTGCATATAAAGTATTTTTTCTGTCAAAATTTGTCAATTTTTACTTCAGAGAAAGTAATATCAGTAACAGAGTCGTGTTCTCCTCTCAGATGCTGTTTTATGATGCATAAATAATTATCACTATACAATGTCATACATGAAATAAGAGCGTATCTAAATAGATAACAAATAAATATGCATTATGACAGTATAAAAACAATAAAAACCCAGAAATTTTCTGGATCGGAAGTAATTTCAAACCGAATTCCTAAATTATTTTCATTATTTCCACATATTAGAAGAAATAATTTTAATAACTTCTGGTTTATTTTTCAGTTATAATAAGCAAATTATGGAGGTTTAAAATATCCCATACATAATTACATTTTTTCTGGGAGACTATTACCAAACATGAGCCATCGAGACTTTGCGTTGAATAGTTAAATGTAGGAAAATAATTCATTCATTAAAGCTCTCAACAAAGCTTTCGATTCATAGATAAGGGTAACCATAAAGAAAATTTTCTGCAGTAGCATCTTTTAATTGGCAATTGGCCCAAAGAGCAACATCATCACTTTAAAACTCATTATGCAAGTCTAAATCCAACCGCCATATCGTAAGCTTCTTATCTGTATATCAGAGGGGGAAAACTGGAAGATGAAACCTCACGAAAACAGGTCAAAAACATGAAACAGATGCATGGAAAGTATCAATCAATTGTAAAATAGCTGTGATAATTTAATAATAGTGATACAACTAAAATATTTAATCAGGCCTGACATTATTTTAAAGAATGTTTTCCCCATGCTAGATCTTTGTTGACCTTAGCAAGAAAATGGAAAAGTGCGAAGATTTGATTCGGAGAAAATACATACAAATACAAAAAAGAAAAAGAAAAAAAAACGTATTCTCATAAAAAAAATTAAGAAGATCTTGTAAATCCCTTTACTGTAAATTAATCTTTAGATTACGAGTTGACGAAGTCTCAAATGTAATTTCTTATTTTTTTCAATAAATAAGAAAAAGGAAATGCTTGTAGATCATTTTAGATAGTTAGATGACATGATTTGCATTTCCTGTCTATTGTCCTTTAGGCTACTTCTTCAAATCTTTCACTATTAAATCTTAGCACTCGACTGACGCGACTTTGGGTTTTAAGAGTACTTTAGGCAATAAATCAAATAATTTAGCGTTTTATTCAAATCATATGCACAGAACTTTACTCAGATACCATTGCTAATTTTGACTGCTTATCAAAGAATTATATCGTAATCAGGATTTAAAAAATGTAGTTATATAGGTTTATAGTCTAAGATATGTATGCAACTCACTTTCGTCGTAACGATGGCAGTCAAGTGCTAAGATTAAAAATCAATTTATCCATCATAGATAAGGTGATAAAATAAGGAAAAGGATTGTAACTACCTACAAAGCTACTACAATTGACATAAATATCACTCACGAGTAGTTCTTTTAATCAGATGACGTCAGCTGGATTTTCTTCAGAAGTTAACTTTTATTTCTGTTTAAAATAATAAGTTTACTTATTTCCTAGATATGATTAAAATACTGTTGAAATCTATTTAAAAAAGCGTGTACCAACTTAATTATTAACAAAAAATATTTCTCATCTTAGTAAATTTTCTATCTGATTAATAATCGATCTATTAATAACTGATTAATAATCATTAGAAAAAACGCCCTCGTTTAAACAAAGCCTGATTGATTCATGGGTTTAAAATACCTTACGCAATTTAATTTCTTACTAAAGAAGTAAAACTTCCTATAAAAGCATTGGAAAATATACAATCCATCCACATTAAAAAAATTCTGGGTATTGTTGTAATGCTTTTAATGCAAGATCAACCAAAGAGATGGATTCTAAAATATTTTTAAAGTTCTTGAAATATTTAAATTTCCAATTAAAAATTGTATATTAGTTGGAATTTGAAAATTAATATTCATGCCAAAGGTGAGTTTGAATTTTGTTTGATCGATTTTTTGAAATATTAGAGAAAAAACGAGCAAAAGAATTATTTTTATTTTATTTTATTTTATTTTTGAGTCTCAGATCTACTCAATACACGATCCTTAGAGGTTAGGAGGAGTTTAGGAGAAAAAATAAATTCCCTCTAAAATACTGCAAATTTTAGAATGTAAATTGATGCACATATAAAAAAAGGCTTACTGGATAGATTTATTAAATAATTTCGGTTTCATTAATGGAAAAATTAATAGACATTAGTAAATTAACCCACCTAATCAGCTTTTTAATCAAAACAAACTTCTTCCTTTGAATCATCTACATGAATTTGATATTAATAAATGCTATTTTTTTAGGACTGTACCGTATTTTTCAATTTTCTGGTATTGTGAGTGAATATTGTTCAAAGTACACCAATAATAACAATATTTTTTTTGTCGTTGGATATGATTTCTTATTATATTTTTTCTGAATTAAAATCTTACCTAAAATGTTTCTTTTTTTATCCAGTTCAGCTAGTATTCTATTATCTTGTTCTAATTTTGCCATAAGCTGTTCTAATTCTTGTCTAGATACGGACTGTTCTGAAAAATAATGATTGAAATTCATTTAAGTGATAAATCCATGAACAGAAAAATAAAATTATTTCACTAATTTTTACTTTTATAAACAAAAAAGAATAAACGAGCATTTTTCTCAGGTTCAAATTTGAGAACTTCTGATTTTTAACAACATTATTTTTTCTTTACTTTTTTCATTTCATTTTTATAATTTGTAACATCAAAGCTAATCACAATAAGAATTCGGCATACACGTTATATTCAATAAAAAGTCATAATGAAAGTCAATTAGAAAGATTTAGAAGGTTTAAAAGATGACATGAATCAATATCAATGGACGAAAAGTATCTCACCTTAAAACAGAACCCCGTCTAATGAGAGGAATAAATAAATGCTAAAACAATAATAATATTTTCCATTGAAAAAAAATTCGCCAATTCAATTCAATTCAATTCGCCAATTCTCCTTTAGTAAATAAATAAATAAATTACTATGATAAGTGTTTGAGCCCTAGATCATCTCAATGCAAACAGACATAATATTTTATCTAATGATTCATTTTTCTTAAGAATTGCTGATAAATTTCCTACATTTTGTTCCAGTTTCTTTTTTATAATTGCTGAGATTTCATGCAAAAAGACAGAATGTTAAAATTTTAATCCTATGAGCCCTGACAGCCCGATATCGCCCCTTTCGATGGGGACCTGACTCATGCGCTTTGGAGCGGTTGAATGAGTTAAAATTAATTTAAATGAGAGCTCGATGAGAAATGCCTAAATACTTAAACTCATTTAACCGCTTAAATTGCCTAAGTCACGCCCATGTCGTATGGATAATATAGGGCAGTCAGGGCTCATAGAGCTAATTTATCTGCAACCTACTAGAAAAACACACTTTCACAACGCCGTCTTTTTTTTTTTTTTTTTTTTTTTTGCTTTTAATGCAGGAAGAAGCCAAAACGGTAATATCTTCAGTAGCATGAATTGCCGTAATCATAGATCATTTCGAGGAATAGGAAGAATAGTTGTACGCATCCGCTCATTATAGTCCAAAGAAAGGGAACTGGAATCTTGTTGCTTATGCATTTTAAAGGGAAACATCATTAATAGATGGGTTCATTTAATTTTATTTTGGATTTTTGACTGACAGCAACTTCCATTTTACCAAAGTCTATATAACGATACTTTGAATTTTTTAAGTCTCTACTGGCAGAATTATTAAAAGATTTTCTGGATGATTCAGACAGAAATCTGAATAAATCATGCCAAGATAAAAAAAAATACAGGTAATTTTTACACATTCTTAGAGCGATTTCGGGTTGTTTGATTAATGGGTAAGTTATAAAGAGTATTTTTTCAAATACTCGATCCTATAGCCTTTTTTAATATTCATTTATAATCTTGATTTATAATTTGATTATTGGTTATTACAAATATATTTAAAAGATGTTGCAAATCATTTTTGTGTCAACGGAGTGGCACTAGTTATAGTAATTTCAATTTAGAAATATTAAAAAAATTACGTGTATTTTTCAAGTATTCATTTGGAGTCCTCTCCTTACCTTCCTTACCTTTGGAGTCAGTAATTGACTGTTTTCGCTTTCAGATTAATAATGTTGCAGATATTTCTATTAGAAATTTTAATACCAAGCATTTCAAAATGCTTCTGAATTATGAAATATGACTAGTTCTATTCGGAAAGCTCAAAAGCACGTCCTTCATTCTAATGCTTGCTTAAATGCGATATTTTGAAAAAATAATAAACTCAAAAGTAGCAAACAACTTTTCTCATTTCAAGTAATAAACACTCTTGGAGGTTTTTTTATTCCAAAATAATTGCTTTTTTAGCATTCCTTATCGAAATCATTCTGGAAATGAGTAAGTACACTCAATATGTCAGAACACTGCTAAATTTCTGTCTATTGCTTCTCTTTATTTCGTTATTGCACTCAGTAATGACTTCCTACACCTAAATTATTCCTTAAGGATCCGGAAAACAATATCAATTATTTTTTATACGTTTTTATTTTTGGAATGCAAACTGATACACATTTTTGTATATCATACTCGTATCCATATCATACTCGTTCCAATTATTATTTCTTTTAATGTTTATTAGCAATTACTTATCTATATCTATCACCACAGTGACTTAACATCACTAAACAGGGAAATCCGTGAAAAAAATACATTACGTTACGTTATTCAATCACTTATTGAAAAAATCTTCTAAAGAGCATAATACATACTAAAACAAGAAATTTTTCTCTAACTTTTTTATTTGCTAGATACAGAGTCAGAGTAAAAAAGAAGAAAAAAATGTAATAGTTGCCACTAGCTTTTGACTTTAAAATGGATGCATAAGATAGAAAATATGTTTATGATTTTTTCATGAACATAATTCATGACCTGCAAAGATCATAAAACAAGTCTTTTTCCCAAACTAATTTATTTTAGTAATTCTATCTTGTTTACTACCCGACTACTTTACCTAAATATAATGTAATTTTAAACTTGTCTTCTAATCGAAGTAAGAAATGTTAAAAATACTGAGAAACGGCCGTTTATTACATTAGAATATATTTTACTGCCTATTTCTAATTACATTAAAAATACTGTCTTTTGGAGATTTTCAGTAAAAATATTCTCAATTTCATGGAATATTGTACATTATAACTATTTAATCTCCGCAATTTGAAGTAACTTATAACTATTATATCTTCAGTTTTATCGCTAAAAGTCGGGAAATAAGCTTTTATAAAAATAGAAATGATTGAATATTATGACACATAGGGAAAATATCTTAAACTCAAAAACTTTATTAAATTTAATAAAAGATAGTGGACCTGTTAAACAATAAAAGAGGATAACTTTCAAGTCAAGTAGAACACATTATCCATTATTCGACTCATTTTTCTTTGACATTTAAGTTACCGGAAAATATAAACTCTTATTTCCAACCATTACTTCAAAAAAAAAAAATCTGGAAGTTTTGCTTTCAGGCTTTCATTCGATTCTCAGAAATATTCTTCTAGTCATTCGTCATCAAAACTACCTTTGACTTAACTTAATTGATACTCCTTAAACCTCTCTACCGTCGACTCCATCTATGCTGCAAACTTAAGAATAATGGTTCTTAAACCTGGCATATTCAACGCCATCCATGAAAATTCACAAATTTATTGGGAATAACCCAAGGATAATTCAGATAAGGTTATTCCATTATCTACTCGAACACTATTTCTTGTCAAAACAGTCTTGTCTAACAGTCAAAATCCTCAACATCGGATCCTCCATGGGTGATGACATCAAAAGGCTACAAACCGTTTTTAACAACCAATATTCATACACGACAAGCAGTCATATATAAATTATGAGCTCACATGGCACATTTTTTAATGTTGACGAAATAAAGAGGCGAATTTATTGGAAATTAAACCCTATTATATATATATAATATATATATATATATATATATATACACTGAAGTGACAAATGTCATGGGATGACTGTTAATATCGTGTCGGTCCTCCTTTTGCCCGGCGAAGTGCAACAACTCGACGTGTCATGGAGTCCACAAGTCGTTGGAAGTCCTCTGCAGGAATATTGAGCCATGCTGTCTGTATAGACGTCCATAATTGTGAAAGTGTGGATGGTGCAGGAGTTTGGGCACGAATGGACCTTTCGATGATGTCCCATAAATGCTCGATGGGATTCATATCGGGCGATCTAGGTGGCCAGATCATGCGCTGGAATTGTCCGGAATGTTCTTCAAACCAATCGCGAACAGTTCTTGCCCGGTGACATGGCGCATTGTCATCCATAAAAATCCCATCGTTGTGAGGGTACGTGAAGTCCATGAATGGCTGCAAGTGATCTGCAAGCAGCTGAACATAACCATTTCCAGTCAATGATCGGTTCAGTTGCACCAGAGGACCAAGTCCATGCCATGTAAAAACAGCCCACACCATTATGCAGCCACCACCAGCTTGAACAGTGCCTTGCTGACAGTTTGGGTCCATGGCTTCGTGGGGTCTGCGCCACACTCGAACTCTACCATCAGCTCGTAACAACTGAAATCGTGACTCATCTGACCACGCCACGATTTTCCACTGGTCTAGGGACCAGTCGATATGCTCACGAGCCCAGGAGAGTCGCTGCAGGCGATGTCGTGCTGTCAGTAAAGGCACTCGAGTCGGTCTTCTGCTGCCATAGCCCAAGGAAGAAATATTTCGCCGCACAGTCCTATCGGACACGTCCCTCGTACGTCCCATATTGATTCCTGCAGTTATTTGACGAAGTGTTGCTTGTCTATTAACATTGACCATTCTACACAGACATCGGCGGTCTCGGTCGTTAAGTGCAGGTGGTCGCCCACTGCGCTGTCCATGATGGGATGGGATGCCTGAAATTTCATACTCTCGGCACACTCTTGATATTGTGAATCTGGGAATGTTGAATTCACTAACGATATCCGCAATGGAATGACCCATGCGTCTAGCTCCAACTTACATTCCACGTTCAAAGTCTGTTAATTCTCGTCGTGCCACCATAAATCACGAAAAACCTGTTCACATGAATAACTTGAACACAAGTGAAAGCTCTGGAAAACGAACTGCGCATTTATACTTTTTCGCTGCGATACTACTGCCATCTGTATATTTGCATATTGCTACTCCATGATTTTTGTCACTTCAGTGTATATTATATATAACAGCTGCATCAAAATTCTGTTGTCTATCAGCCAGTGATCCAGTGATGAAAGTAGTCAAAAGTTAATGTTTCTTAGGGTAAAACCAAAATTGTAGGTTACTCATTACGGTTATACAACTTGTATCAATTTTTTTACAAATAGGGGTGCTAGGTGCCAGTTCATAGAGAAACATCAGTGTAACCTTCCATTCGTAAAAAGCCACAAATCTCTTCTGGTATATTGTATGTAAGATTTGCATATTCATAAATTTAACTAAAATGATACCTTCACTGGTTAGAGAAGAATTTTTTTCCACGTTGAATCAATTTTTTCCACGCTGATATTAGGATGGAACAAAGAACTATAATAAAATAAAATTTAAATTCAAAGCAAGTAAAGATGCCTTAAAAGTAATGCTTCAGTTAATGAAAAGAGTGGTTTTTGTAGAAATATGAGGAAATATTTTATGTGTCAGAGACATTTTTCGTTTAGGAGTTATATTAATCTTATCGGATAACCTGTTTCATCTAGGATAATAATGATTATAAGAACCAATGAATGCTTTCTTTCAAAGGAAAAAAGAAAAGAAAAAAAAAAAACGCTATTTCGTACTGGCTAGTTTTTTTAAGCATCAACAAAGAAAAGATTTGAAACAGGTCACATAAATATCTGTTCAAAACAAAAATATGAGGTCAATTTGTTTCAAGTACTTTGACTTAGGAAAAAATCGGATAAAAGTTTAAAGTGCAGAGATGTTTTTATATGAATAAAATATTGTGAACTGAAAATATTTTTTAAATTTTTTGAAATCAATGTTATTTGTGTTGAAAATGATTTTCCCTATATGATATTGAAGCAAAGTGAGAAAGTGCGGCGTGGAAATAAAAAAAAACTCTCTACACATCATAAAAACAAAGAAAGTTCCACCAAAAATCAAAAATATTCATTATACTTTTCCACAGAAAGTTTAGTGTCCATAAAAATTATTTCAACTAGGCAAACAATTTTTAAGGCTTATCATTTAACTATATAGAAGCGTTTATTAACCAGAATTTCCCCCATTCGGGTAGAATAGTAATATGAGAACGGTTGCTGCTTGTTCCATGATGATTCCTTCAGTCACAACTTCATAGATTTCAATCAAAAACTAAGGACTGTATGTGGAATCATCCGTCTTATTCGTCTAATATAGTCCAAATGAAACTAAAAAAAGAAGTTAAAAGGTTCTAACTTTGAAGTCAGTTCGATAATAAGAAATGTTCCCAAGAATGCTTCTCAGAGATGCGTACTGGGACAGACATTCAAATAATTATGAAGTCGCTGTGTGTTGAACCTTATTTTGAATAAAAATTCAAAACAAATAATAAGCTGTTCTTTAAACAGTGTCCATAATTAAACGACTCTTTTTAAAAACTTACTACTGATGAAACTATTGTTCAAGAAGTTATGAAATTTTGCATAACATAAAGAATAAATAGAAACATAAAAGAATAAATGAACATAAAAGAATAAATAGAAATTTGTTTGAGTAAAGGAAGAAAATAGTTTGAAATTTCATCCCCAGCAATCGAATTTTGATAAATTACACTTTTACAACTTTTTTTAAAAATTTATATTCACTACCTTTTTATCCATAGTTACCGTAACACAATAACTTAAATTCATTAAATAACATAAACTTTAAAGTGCAAATCTTTAAGCTGCAAATATCAATTAAAACACTTAAAAACTCTCTTGGTTGGACCTTCGACAGAAGCAACTGTCAAGCACATACGACTCATTGTTCTAAACGGTAGCTTGCAAAGAAAACAGACACTTGACATTTTACACGAGAAAGATAATAAATTCAAATGGCAAAATGTCTTTTGATGCAGCAACGCGAGCTGTCTTATGAAATTTATCTTCAAATGTGTGAACAGCAGCAAAGCTCAAGATTTCTTAATGATAGGTAGGTGCGATAATTCCACTCAATCGAAAACTTGTTCTATAAATAATTTTTGATCAAAAGTTTTAAACGAACGAAGAAGAAACAAAAGCGTAAATTGCTATCTATATCACGTAGCAGCTATTATAAAACCATGAAACTTTAGAGCAAATGCGATTAGCAGTGTGTTTTCTACTGCTAATTAGAACGTTTTCACAGCTGTGTTGTGTACTCATGACACTTTACAAGCCCACGTGGAGAAAACTGTAAGCGATTTAAGCCGAAATGAGCATATGTTGTTTGTTCAGTAGAGCCACTAGGACCAAGAATACGACTTGACAAATTCATATTTCACATCCGCTTGCACAATACCTTTTTCCACGTGGCGGGGGAAACATTCATAAAATTCACAGATAGAACACAGAAGAGCAACCGTGCCCGAACCGGAAAGCTCAGACCATGGGGAAGACACGCTACCTCTCTGCCAGAACGCCGGTTTTTACCGTTGTGTGTTAGTACAGCTTATCAAAATTACCAAAACGAAAATTAAACAATAGTTGCTCAATGGAAATGTCGAACTATGAGCAGGATGCGAAAGGATTCATTGATTCTATATATATATATATATATATATATATATATATATATATATATATATATATATATATATATATATATATACACACACACACACACACACACACACACACACACACACACACA
>JAPMOQ010023642.1:15411441-15488894 GCA_026543055.1 Argiope trifasciata | reverse complement strand
ATATATATACACACACACACACACACACACACACACACTGACTACCCATAAGTATTTGGACACCTATGCAATTGACGATATCTGCGGTCCTAAGGTATGTCACGGTCTCCCCCTGAATATATGGTGTAGGAAACAGCATTGGCTTTTCGTCGGATGCAAGATGCCTCGCAGTTCGGAGCTCTCTGATTTCGCGAAAGGTATAAGTATCGAGTATCACAAATGTGGTCGATCCTTAAGAGACATATATAGCGATCTGAAGTACCCAAAATCGACAGTGGTCTATGTGATTAAGAAGTGGTAGGTGATCGGTGATTGTCGAAATGTGCCCCAAGTCGGCATACCAACGAAACTGGGAGATAGAGATCGACGAGTGCTGTCCAGCGAAATTCGGAAGAACCGCACCCAACCGATTGCCCTAATCCGCGAGGAGTTTAAACAGACATTCGGGAGTATTGTTTTAATGAATACCATCCGTAAGGAAGCACATCTGCTAGGTTTTCATGGTCGTGCTGCTGCCCATAAGCTTTTGATCACTAAGTCCAATCGCGCTGCTCGGTTAATGTGGTGCAAAGCACATCGAAATTGGACTGTAGATCAGTGGAAACGGGTTCTTTGGAGTGACGAATCAAGGTTCACTCTTTACCGTTCGGATGGCAGGGTGTGGGTCTGGCGTCTCCTGCCAGAATGCATTGTGCCAACAGTCAAGTTCGGCGGAGGTGGAATTATGGTCTAGGGGTGTTTCTCCTAGAATGGGCTGGGACCCTTGGTCCCCATTCATGGTAAGCTCAACTTCGATGCACTATTTTGGATGACAATGGGCTTCCTACTTTGTGGCAGTTTTACGGGTTGAACCCCTGTTACTTTCAGGACAACAATGCCAGTTGTCATGTTTCGAAGTTAACCAAGGCTTGGTATGGTGCCTATGGAGTTCATCGAATGGACTGGCCTGCCCAGAGTCCAGACCTGAACCCCATCGAGAACCTCTGGGACGAGTTGCATCGCCGAATTCAGGGTGCACTACCCGTGCAAAATTGGTGAAAAAAACTTCTATGTCTTCTCCAAGCCGAGTGGAAGAAAATACCACTAGCTATCATTCAAAGACTTGTGGAAAGTATGCCCAGGAGGATCCACGCTATAATTACCTCTCAGTGTATATATAATACTTAGTAATTGGACACCATTGATAAAAGAGATAAACACAATTTATTCATATTCAATAGTTGGTTTAGCCTCCACCTGAGGCATTTACAGTTTCAACCATCAAAGGCACGCTTTATAAAAGTATTTGGATGATGAACAATGGTATTTTCTTCCACTGGACTTGGAGAAGACATGTAAGTTATTTCCCTGTTTTAGAGAGTTTCTGCTCCCTTTAATTCGGCGACCCAACTCTTTTTAGGGGTTTTCTATAGTATTCAAAACTGGACTCTGGAAGGCCAATCCAGTCGGTTCACCTCATTGTCATCATACCAATCCACGATGGGCCTTGTAACATGACAAGTGGCGTTGTCATCCTGGAAATAACAATGATTCAAACCGCAAAATTTCCCCAGCATCGTTGACTAAAACAATTTAGCAGAAGTCGGCTTTGAGCTAACCATGAATCGGGATCAAGCGTTCCAGTCCACACTTCAAGAAACATACCCAGATCATAATTAAAACCCAGCCAAAATTTTACCGTAGGCACATTGTACTCTGGCGAAAGGCGTTCTCCATGCATACATCAAACCCTGATATCGGACTAGCTGAGATTGATCATGGATTCATAACTTCTGAGAACCTTTTTCTACTCATCTACGGTCTAGTTTCGACATGTTTTCACCATCTTAATCGAGATGCGCTGTTGGATTTTGTAATCAAAGGCAGGCAGCAGCCCGACCATGGAAACTTAGTAAATGAGCTAGCTCCCTTGGGGATGGTATTTATCGAAACTGTAACGGATGCTTGTTGAAACTCCTGTAGCATGTGAGGCATCTATTTGATGCTGTTTTTTCCTAATTTCTTTGGACGGCACTCGTCAGTCTCAGGCTCTTAGTTTCGTGCTTCTGGCGGGTCGAAGCATATTTCGACAGATACCACTCGCTTTTAACTTCTTAATTACAAAAGTCCACGTCAGTTTTGGAATGTATAACTCACTAGATATGTTCCTTAAGGATCGCCATTTCAATGATATCGGACAATTACGCTTATCTCGAAGTCACACAGTTGTGAGTTTTGTGTTATCTTGCATGCGACTAATATCAATGCTGTTCGCTAAACGATATTTAAGTGCAGAAAGCATGACGTGGACCAGGGCAGCAGGTATCCTCATTTGCATGGATGTCCAAATATTTATTGGCAGATAGTGTGTATATGAAGAACGCTTTTTTACTGTATTTATATGCAAACATGATTTAAACATTCTGTTGGGTTTTATATAAGAATTTTTTTTCTAAGAGTCAAAATTTCCTCGAAGTGTTAAGCGTTTCTAAATTTGGAAACAAATTTTACGTCCTAATATCAAGTACTTACAAATCTAACTGTTAAATTATTATAAATTCAAGGCAACTGGATGTTGCCTACATATCCTTATATCCTCATTAATTTATAGCCTTTTCCAAAGAAATAAATAGTTATCTAAAATTATATTGATTTACATAAATACTCATATAAAATAAAAAATAATTAAATTATTGTTAGGAAAATTTGAAATATTTAAACACTTGAGGTGCGAAATTCTTATAGAAAGTAATGACATTTTAAGGCATCTTATAGAAAGTAATGACATTTTAAGGCATCTTATAGAAAGTAATGACATTTTAAGGCATCTTATAGAAAGTAATGACATTTTAAGGCATCTTATAGAAAGTAACGATTCTCATAAACAATCTGAGTCTTGAATTTGACAAGGCTGATTCCAACTAATATATTCTCTACTTACTTGAAGGCAGAGAAAGATTTCGTTCTCTGATACTCATTTCTCCTCTCGGAGTGTCAGAGGAAACAGGAAAAAGAGGTAAATCTGTAGAAACATACAACTGGCAATTATAACTATGAAGCATTATATTAAATTCATTACATTAGATCAATTTTAAAATGCATTTCTATATTTTACAAGATAAACAAAAGAGATTAAAATTCACCCAGTAGAGCTGCAAAATGATTTTTTGTTTGCCACTATTTTATGCTTTATTTTTCCACACTCGGGATCAATGTTTAAAAAAATTGTTTTTAGATTTAAAAAAAAAAGAACAGTAAGACAAACAATGAGAAACTTTTTTCCAAACATAATAAATGATTTTTATGTCCAATAGTTAAATTTCCCAATGCAAAGATCGAGTGTTTTTGTTTAATAAAGTCAGAATACTTTTTTCATTAATACAAAAGCCATTTCAAGGAAATGTTCTATCCGAAAGCAATTTCAAAGAATCTCCTTTCAAACGAGACGTTAATATAACTAAGCTAAACTAAACTAAAAGAAACTCCGTTAATAGCCTCGCATCTTCAGAAGTGCTTGACAAATAAAATGCATTTGATAACTTGCCAACTGTATATGATATTGATTACTGAACTACTAAAATAAGATATTCCAGCTATTTTTATACTTCTGCTTTATGCAGAATGGCAATATTAGAATATTTCCGATTCATCATTCAATATTAGAATAATGAATCGTAAATATTTTACTCCAACAGAAGAGTTACATGAATTCTTTTTAGACAAAGCGGTTTTAGACTTCAAATTTTCTAGAATATCTTGCTGCAATCGAAATTAAAATATTTAAAAAGAGGAGTTAAGTCTCTTTTAAGAGTACACATTCTTTTTAAAGATAAAATTAATTTTTTTCTCAAAATTTTCTTACTAAATCTAAGAATTCATTTTCTGCTCTGCTTTAAGAAGTGTTTTGAAAGTACTCCAGAATTAGTTCTTAAGAGCTGAATACGAACAATTTCATTTGAATCGCACATAAGTCCTCATGAATGAAATAGCATTCCAGCAACATTAATTCCATCAACATAGAAGAATTAAAATAGAAAAACAAATATAAATGATTTTAAAAAATAGGTAATTGGAATTTTTATTATAAATCATATATAAGAAGAAAATTTATAAATAAATGGCCTCGTTTTTATAAACTGCAATGCCTTTTTTAAAAAGGAAATCAAGTGATTCTATATAGAGCTAAATGGTGATATATGACATATTAGAAATAAAAATCTCAATTAAAAAATCAGAAATGTTCTATTATGTTACAATCACCAATAATTTTATAAAGGCAGTTTTTACAATAAAAGACTGATGTAGTAAAGTAGAGATGAAAATCTCAAAATTGAATTTTTTTTTTCAGTTTTGAGATTTTTATCGTGCAATTATTAAAAAAGTTTAGTTTTGAGATTTTAATATGGCAGAATATTGGAATCATTTTTTAAAAAATGGTTGCCACATTCACTGAACTTCAAAAATCCTTCAAAATTTTAGAATCAATTCTTACGTTTGAAGGTTTTTATCGTATCTGATTCAGGCTTCCAATAAGCTATTGAATAAAACTCTCAATTGTTTTTGAGCCTCTTCATAAAAATTCACTTGGAGGTAAATAAATATCTGTAATATGCTAGTCTCGAGGTGATGAAGAAGTGCATCTGCATTTCAGCCTTTTGTCTTCCTCCCGAATGCATCAGAAGTTTCTTTATAAAAATACTGTTTTGTTTTTAAAATTTTCATTTCAGACCTTCTTATGTTATTGGGTGAAAAGTTTTTTTTTTTTTTTTTTTTTTTTTTTTTCAGTTGACATCTACCGGTATTTCTCCTAATTTCTTTGGCCTGGTGGTAAGGTATCGGAACTGGAGGATATAAGGTTCGAGATCCAATTTTATCGAAGGACCATCGTGTAAGCGGGTCTGATGCACGTTAAATGCGTAAGAGCTCAAACGTCTTCCGGCTTTTGTGATTTGGAATTTGGAAAGGAGAAGTGTCAGCTCAGGTGACGTTCTCGTCATCTGATTGCGATTCAGAAGTACGAGATCCATCCCAAAATAGTGTGCACTAACTAATAGTGTGAACCTGCATTGTTGTTAAAGACCCTGGCAATAAAAATTCGAACATTTATCAGATTTATCTCAGGCACCGGCAGTCTCTTTCGAAAATTTCCTGGCTACCAATTTATAAAGTGAATAATGTTTCAAGAGAATCGTAAATATTTATTGGGACTTTCCTGTGAAATTCCTTTACAGAGGATTTGTTTTTTCTTTTCGAATTATTTCCACTGACACACTGAGAACTATCTTTTCCTCTTTTTTATAATTTAATACCCATCAGGAGAAGGGAGAAAACATTGAATCTTAACGTACTGCCTCCTAAACAAGAATTAAGAAAGATCCCCACTTTTACTAGTATATGTAGATAAGAAACAAAATAATCAATAGAAGTTATTCATTGTATGTAAAATTCTCTAACAGTTGAATGCAAAATCTAAATAAGAGTTTCCTGTTGAATTTCCTATAAAATTTCAATAAATATTTTTCATAGTATATGATAGAAATTTTAATCTCGAGCTATTGATTCAATGTAAATACTATAAAATCTCAGTAAACTAATAACACTTCAAAATTCAAATGGTATTCATTAGATACAAGAAGAAGGTATTCATTAAACAAAATTATCTACCGAATATTGTTCCTTAATATTTTTAAATCTATACAATTTGAAAACAATAAATTTTCTTTGAAATAAGGTAACTTTGCCCAGTAAAATAATAAAACTCATCCCAATAAGTACGTCCAGTATTTTTACAACTATTCTAATAAACAGAAATCTGAAGTAGAATTCAGAATTCTGATAAATTAAATTGAGATGTGAAAACTTTTGGAATTGTTTTCTATCTGATGTATGGAATCTTTTCACTATTCATAGATTATGAATATTTCTTTTAGTTTTGCAAATTAATTTTACGGTTTTTCTGCATAAATTAATTTAAACTGCATTATTAAAATATTCCAAAAGCAGTAAGATCATGCTTAATATCGGAGACATCTTGCGAAAAATGTGTTAAACTATGTGGTTTTAAAATACAGATGACATGAAAACGTGAGAAAATAATTGAAATGATTAATATTACAAATCCATAATAGTCTTGTATTTGAAAAGATATTTACAGAGAGTCATAATGGATGCTGAATAGAGAAATTAGTGATCGTACTTCCCCATTCCTGGTGTGTGGAGAGGAGAGGTGCTTTGAAACTATTTGGTGACAAACATGTACAATCTGGAAATGCTAGAATTAGGATCCTATCGCTATTTAGTTAAGTGATATAGGTATTCTACGTGAGAATTCTTTGCAACATCACGCCTTATTAAAAGACTATATAAGATGAGACGTTCACACAAGGAACTAAATTCTCTACTTGGAATGTTGATTGGTTTGGGAGATGGAGATGTCGGATGCTGTTGAGTTGTCACTGTTATTTAATTAACAATTTTCTAGTTAATACCTATAAGTGCTGCTGTTCTTGCATACGTAGGCTGTGTGTTCGAGTTTTCTTGTTGAATAAAGCGTCGTATTCCTTTATCCACAGTGTTGTATTTCTTTCATAGTGCATCTACTGGATGATTTCCGAAGCAGTATATGTAATTTTTTGCTACATTTTCATATATATTTACATTTGAGTTAAAATAATTAGAGATATAAATTGATCAAATATTCAATAAACAAGCTTAAGTAAAAGAATGATGCTTTATTTATATTAAGCTGTAATTATTATAGTTACTAATGTTATTTTGGGAAAATAATTTTTTTTGGTGGAAATTTACAAATATTATACAGTGACATTTTTTTGAGACTGAGTACTAAAGTTTTAATCACCATGGATATACTTTTTCCACAAAGTTTCATTTTAAAACTAAATTTGGTAAGACAATCTTTTTAATATGCTACATCAGTAACCAACTGAAATTTCTATAACATACGTTCGTTCGGAAGCAGAATAGAAATATCAGTAAAACTGAATCATGTTTTTAAATAAATCTGAAAGCAAAGTAGAAAAATATAAAAGAAAAGCTATGCTTTATTGAAGTTTAATTTAGTGGGTTTTAATATGGAAATTTTTTTTACTAACTTTTGCCATTTCAAATTCAAACAGTGAGAAAAATTTCCAGTTGAATTATTCACAAAACAAATGAAAATGTAGCTTAAAATGAATAATGATAAATGCAGCTGTCACGATAATTCGAGAATACTTACCAACGGTTGCTCTGGATTTTTCAAGTTCGGCTAGAATTCGGTTATCTTGTTCAATGCGAGCTAATATTCTATTTATTTCAGTATCCATGGGAGCACTCGAATCTCCTCTGTTCTGAGTTTCTAAGTCGCGAGCAACCTCGGATACTATTGGACCTTCGAGGAGAAAAATTCAAAATCATTTATTGAAAAAAATTTATTAAACAGAGAAAAAAATAGATTTCATCAACCAATAATGAATAAAAAAAGAATCGAATGAGTCGAAAATAATCGATTAATAAAAAATGTATTTTTTTTATTATTTCTTACACATTGAACACAATTACATTAACTAAACCTTTTATTAAAGTTTAGTGAAAGATTGAGTGATATTTCAATGAATTTTAATATAAATATTATTAGAGAAAACGATAAACTTCTGCTATTTTGAAATGAAATATTTCATCACACTGAAAATGTTTTAATAATCGAATCAAATGCTTTTATATTTTATTAAATAATAAGAAGAAATGGATCCTTTATACAAAATTCTTGCAAGGAATTAAATCCGAAATATCAAAGCAAAAATCAATTAATAAAGAGAAGCAAGTTTGTATATTATAACTTAAATATTTTAATTAGGCGCATACTTTCATCCGGAAATTATCTCTTAATAGGACAGGCAATTGCTTGAAAACAATTTAGCTTTTGTAGAGATTAATCACAAAACGTTATAAAATTTATATTTTATACGGTAACCATCGAAAAAATATGTCAAAATTGTAAATTGTTTTTTTTTTACGTTCATCTATAAGTAAATAAAACTCTGTGTTTATTTATATATAATAGTAGGGCTTATCACACATATTTAAATGGAGACATTTCTTTCAATAATTCTATTCAATACGGAAAAATTGTCATATGCAAATATTTATGTAATCTTACATCATCAAATGGTCATAACTTGAAAATATTTGCTAATACACACACTGTTGTTCACTTTTATTAATCAGCAGTTGTAACTCTGACTTTATAAAGAATCGAAAAAATTGAATATTTCAATCATGTTAAAAGAGTCGTACATAGCCAAAAACAAAAGATTTTTTTTCTCTCTACATTGTAAAGGTGATATTAAGTTTTTTTTAAAAAAATATGCATTTCAGGAATGAGTCGAATTTTGAAATGTTGACTATTTATTCTGCACACAATCGTAATACTGACCTAGCTATAGAAGAATGCAAATGCTGCTTTCCGAATGCATAGAATTCATTTAGGAAAGATATTTGTACAGCAGTTTATGGAATGCGAATTACCAGATTCTTAATTCCTCGAGAATAAACTAGAAGGATGAAACATTATGTAAATAACATATATATTGATATTCTTTCTTTTCTTTCTGAAATTATCTTCATGCGAGCATATGAACAATCAGATGAACTTATTACTTTTCATGGACTTTTATTCATGGGGCTACTTATGGTTTTCTGTGTGTAAAACAGCTTCTGTGGACATAGCAGATTTTTAGCAAAGAAATAAGGAAGCTTGTTTTGACACCATAAGTGTTGAAGTGGATTGTAAGTAAACAATTATTTTAGAGGAATTCGGTAGCGTTGTTTAGGTGTTGAAGATGCTCACTTTGAGCCTTTTTATAAACACTTATTTGACATATTTTAAAAATTTATATTGTTAATTAGTGCACTGTTATATTTTTATTCTAACTATTTAGGAACCTATTCTGATGTGTGTATTATCCTTGAAATATATTACGAAAGATTCGCTCAAACACCAGTCTCAGCTTATGAAAAAAATGGTCTACCTTTTAATATCTCTTCAAATTGTGTTGGAAAAATGATGAAACTTTGTACGCTTATAGGTAAAAATAAGAAGAGTATTTTATTTAGTGGTTGTTTTTCTCTATGAAGGGACATTAGAAATTTAATTTTTGTAACTTTTTATTTGCAGCTAACGACAAAATGTACAGAATTCAAATTATTTTTATACAATTGCCTACCTTAATTAATGAAGCTTTGCAACCAGGTGTATATGTCTAATTGCGACATGTAAGGATATAAAGAATTATTTAACGCTTCAATGTACATTGTGCAGAGCTCAAAAGCTTAAAATACTTCAAATTAGGTTCGTTTATTTATCCGGTCAACACTGCATTCTAATTAATTTAAAATATTTTAGAATGCAGAATAACCATAACTTCATTTAACTAAAGTGTCGGAAGAATATTGTTTGTAAGATCGAAATTTCGTTTATTTAAATACATACGAGTGGTAAAACTAATTGAACATTATCTACCGATATAATCGAATTTCATGTTTAAGTATAACTTAGTATTTTGAATACATAAAAAATTTGTCCAATTATATTCACTATATTTCATTTAGAATCAGCGGAAATTGCTATTGTGTGAATAGTTACTGCATTCAAGATTTTTTTTTGTGTGTGTATTTAATTTGAATAAAGAAAGAATATTCATAATTTTCTTTTTTTAAAAAATGAAGCAAATTTCATAAAATTTTAGAAATTGATAACTCGTTTCAATTAATTTCACTGGTCTGGTATTAAAAAAAGTTTGAGAAACCAATATCTGATTCTGATATATTTTTGGATGCTGATTTCAAAAAATGATCAAACAATTCCTTAGCATGCATTTTTTTTTTCAAAAATTAAAGATTAAGTAGTCACTAACCAATTGTGTTACAATCTAATAAGGAGTGGATAATTTTTTGTCATGAATAAATATACATTTTAAGGGAATGAGTGGAGATTCTTGTCAAAAAATTCAAAGTAGTGCTTCTGAATAATGGCAGCAAGCAAGATTCAATGTCATTAGAGTATTCTGCGTAACTGAAAAAATTCTACTATAATTTATCCCGGCTTTGAAATATAAAGATATGAATGGCTAAATATACGAAGATCTGAACATATTTTCCAAGGCTTTTGGACAATAATAAGCAAACACCAAGTAGTCATGCCTCTTTTGGGAATGTAATAACTGAATTAAGAAAAAAAAAACTCACCGAATCAAAAAGGAGTGGTGGCATCCAGTGGCAACCTGATAGAAAAAGCAAGTATGTGGAAAAAGCAAGTATGGTTTCTTCTAGTAAAATCCTGTTATCTTGAATTCATATCAAGGTTTCATTGAACCTTGTAAATTGCAGTAGACTACTTGTGTTGCTTTAGTTACTAAGCCTAACTAGAATTTTAATGCTTTTCGCAGACTGCAGAACGCCGAGTTAAGTTACTAAAACCGATGCTTATCCTCTTCCAAGGATGCACAATCTCCTCTGTATAGTTATCCATACTCAATACACGAGACCAATAGTTCAAAATCTAGATACTTCGAAGTGAAAACATCTCTGTTTCAGACAGAGATTAGATAGTTTTGACTTACTCTTTTGGTTTATCAGCATGTTCATTAGATTCAAAAACGAGTCAGCAACTTTCCAAGATTAATCGATTTAAAAAAATAGATCCCCAAAATGAAACTATATTATCCTACTTGGATGATATAATTATAGTATCTTAAATCTTTGAAGAAGACTTGATAATGCCTTTTTAAAACATTAAAACTTGACAAATTAACATCAAAACCAAAAAATGCAATTTTTAATACTCAAAGTATAAATATTTGGGGCATTTTATTGCTCCAACTATCATATAAATGTTGATCTTGATAATATATTTGCAATCTGAAATAATCCTGAATACAAACGTGTGCAGCCTTTTCTACAAACGTATAGCTGATGTCGACGCTTTTTACCAAATTTTCTAAATCGCTGGACCTTATAGTAAACTGACTAAGATTGTATCTCCTTGGCTGTTGGAGTAAGAGAAACGAAATACTGCCAATACATACGTTGAAACAAGTATTAGTTTCCCTCTTGTATTAAAGCAGGGTAACCTTTCAAAATAATCATCGAAAGTTTTGCTTTTTCTCAGCAGAGCTTTGCCAGTGTTGAATCTATCGAGAATATTTAATAAAACAAAGTATTCTATATCGCTACGTCTCAGATGCCGACACTGAAAAGGTACGACGTGCTGTGCCATCGAATGAAATACTTAATTTACTAAAGCAATGTCCTGTTGCATTTACTGCCGGCCACTATGATGAAGAAGGAAATAATAATTGAATCTCGCGAAATTATATCTAGACTGTAGTATAATCCTCTATTTTTGGTAATTTAAGAAATATCCGGATTGCGCCCGATATAAATCAACCAATTTGAAATTTGCAGGGCTGCTAAGAACACCTATCCCCATCTAAGATTTGATATTCTATCTATTTATCGATTCAGACCTATATCCAAGGAAACGAAATAAAAACATTGAATACTCATCCTTTTAAATGAGTATTCAATGTTAGAGACTGTGTTATATGACGAATAGAAGTTTTTGCTCACGAATCAACCATTGCAAAAAAAGTGTGTCTCATAAAGGGAATATTTCTCAGATATGGCCATCCCAGACAAATGATAAAAGCATTAGGAATTAGGGACCAATCTCTCTTATTTAATAAGTTTGCTACATCCTTAAAATTGTTCGGTATCTTAACTGTTTATTGCCCTCAAGTAAACCCAAGTAACTCAAAAATCATGACAGTAAACCTCAGTTAACAATGCTCATGGACAAAGAACGGAGGACGAAAAAATCCCATCCATTCAATTTGCGATGAAATACATAAATGTAAAGCTACAGAACATAAACCTACATTTCTGCAATTTGCTCGAGTTTTTACCAATTATGATGTTATTAATGACTTAATCTGTGTCATAGAGCACGTCCATTTCGTTTCTGATATAACACCATACTTTAAATATTTTTTCGAAACTCTCAAGCAAAATCCGAGACAGAATTGGAAAGTAATTTCAATGGAAACAAAATTTGATAGTCGTAGGCGACCATCATATTTTTTTTCTGGGAAACAAAGCATATATTTACACAAATTTTATTAGCAAAGCTCATTCAAAGCATATTGCTAGATTAATGCCAAAAATAGATTATCCGTATTTGATCATTACTCAAAGGTTGACAAAAACATTCATAATATCAAGACTTGGTCCTTTTGAAGAGCCCTTTGTGACCTATCATATCTTGCCTTAAATCTTGTTCAAAGCAGAGACACAATAAGTAGTTTCGTTAAAGTGCGAGGATATCCACCAAAGACTCATAATATCTCTCCACCATCTGTAATAAAGTTGCTTGCACATATATCTGTATTTGATCGATTGCAATACGACCGGCATTGCTACAAAGTTGAGAGGCTGTGTAACCAGAGAAGAAAATCGCAAAGATGGAAATTCAGCAACTAGTCATAGGTAATTTCCATGGCCACATTCTAGAAATGAATAATCTCTCCGGCAATTTCACTACAATCGACCCCAGATATCTAAAGCGGAGGCCCCTGGTGAAAAAACATCAGTGAAAACCAAACAATGCCGAGTGTGTGGCTAAGGAACTGTTTTCCTTTATGTTTAGTATAATTTTGTTTTTAAGTTTAATGTTTGTAATTATGCAATATGTCTATGAGTAAATAACTGTTATACTCAACGGATTACTTTAAATGAACACATAATGATCCCCACTACAATACTTAAATTTCGCTAGGCAACATATAATTTACAAATAATTCTAACCAATACAAAGTACAAAGCCAAGAGAGTATAATATGAAAAAAAAATAGTTGTTATCGATTTTGCTGTTGATCCCATATATTATATGCAGTGGCGATTGAGTTCGACATTGGGAACCGTCAGCGCCACAGTAATGGCGAACTGCTCGGATTGACACCCAAATTCCATTTTGTATTATGGCATACGGTGCAACTATTTTAGCACACTGCATAAAATTTCTCATTCGGCATTACTAGGCAGTTTCATAAGTGCTTTCCTGTTCAAGTGCATATATGATTATTTTTCTTATTCAAAAATTGGAGATTACCTCCAATTAAGTTTTAAAAAGCGATTTTATGCTTCCAGAATACAAAGCCAGAATAAAGGTTAGAGTATAAATCGATAATGAAAAAATTACATTGCAGTTATTGCATGAACAAATTACATTTGGGTACTTTTTTTTACTTTCTCGTATACGCAGTATAGAGGAAGTGAAATGATCGTCAAAAAATTCGAGCTCGAGATTTTGAGGAATTTACACGTTTCAAACTTCCTCGAGTTCGAAAAACGCATTTATGGAAAATAGCCTTCCGTTTGTCTGATAATTCTAAAACTCGGTAGCTAGATAAAACTCGGTACACAGGTTTAATATCAATAGTGTAGGTATTTGTTAAATTTGGAGCTAAATTCAACAAAGGATTGATTGTTTGCCATTTCTGTATTTTCAGAAATATATAAACTCAATAATTCGAAAAAGAATACCATTAAAATATCAAATCTAGTATGGGATTTTGTAACTATAAGTGTAGTTTTGTGACAAATCTTTTTTCCAATCAGTTGGAAAAAAACATGTCTAAATCACAAATTGGATTTTAGATTACTATTAATGGCACGCCAAAGATTAATCATCAAAAAAACTAGCCAAAGAGTGCATGATAGATTTAGTAAAAATGCTAAATTCCCGCCAATATTTAATATTTCGTAATTTTTGTACACCAGTGCCATGCAAGGCGTTCTCTAGCATGGCAGCTTTATTAGAGAATATGCAAGAAAGTTTTGTGGAGATTGCTCTCGTTGGTTCTGCCATTATCCTTAAAACCCTGAAACAGAGTTAAGATGTCCTTTTACCCTCTGAAACAAGATATCGGTTCCGAAAGATGGAGCGTCTATGGTATTTACAAACTGCGAAACAGACACCTGAGGATTAGAAGAATCCGTCTTTCATATTAAAAATAATTTAATTCATATTATTTACAAAATAAGATTTTCATTCTAAAACAAATTTATAATTCCACCCCCCCCCCTCCCCCCCAAAAGGAATGTATGATGTCTTCAATTCATTTTCACGGCATGCATGTAAATATCTTTTTACTTGAAAGAGATGGATAAACCACATTGAAGTCTAGTACTGAGTGAATAATATGAATCAAATTTATTCCACATATCAGTTAAATTCAAGAAATGTTCTAATGGAACGAAATTCTGTATAAAATGTTACAATATTCAGGATAATTTAAGCCATTAAGAATGTCAAACATCTAAAATATCGTACAATAAATTTGTTCTCATAGGAAGGAAACAATTTAGCACCACAGGGATTGTAAGCACCATTTTGTTGATATATCGAGTGAAAAAGGCAAGGAAGTTAAACTGACAGTTTACATTTGGTAACAAATTTAAAAGCCCTCTTCTCGTCTTGCAGTTATTAAATTTTGTGCCATTAATTATATATATTTTAAAATAAAAGATATAAAAAATTTAGATAAAAAGTATTTTGAAAATAAATAACAGGTTCTTGCATAATTCGTTTTTTTTTTGTACTTATAAAATACGCCAAAAATAAATTCTATATTTCCACTGAGGGATCATAACCATGATATTTACATTTCAAATTAAAGAACGTAAATTTTTCTAATACTCTCAATCCCTTTCAGGAAAAAATGTTATTTTTCGATACATTAAACCGCTTTGTAAAAAAACCCATTAAAAAAATTTCAACTGGTAGATTAGAGTTTGCGTAGTGTCAAAGGAATAAGCTCTTGTTTTATAGAGACTGAATAACAGTTTAAAAATTTTTTTAGAGACAAAAGAAAGTAAATTTTCTATTTTCACAGGATGTTATCAAATTTCGCATTAAATGCAACGAAAACCACAATAAGTCAATAATAAGAGTAAGAATGCATAATAAATTTGTGGACGAAAATATCAGGATGTAAACTTCAGATTTTAACTATAAAATTTACTTTTTGCATAAATATTTTGTAAACGTTAATAGCATGGATTTAACAATTCGTGAAACAGAAATAAAAACAAAAGGGAACCATTTAAAGTCACAATATAAAGAAAAATAGGAACTCTGATTTGCTAAAAATTTCATTATGTTCATTATGTCCATCATCATCAAATTTGATAAGATGTATATTTAGGCACTTCTAAATTTCTTTTATTTATGAGCCTTGTTTTTTAAAGTTTAACCCTTTTTTGGATGATTCCTTTTTGTGAAATACATCAGGGTGACGTAATTCATGCCAAATTAAAGGAAAATTTTAAAAAAATCCTATTATAAATATATTATATAGAATAGTTAAAAAAACAATATGAAGGAGATGTCCATTATCATGAAAATTTACATGTTAAACTCAATACAAAATCTTCAGTGTCCCTCTTTTCTGTATTTCTCCACACATTTTTCGCTTTTATGAACAAAAAAAAAAACCCTTATAAAAAAATATACAAGAAATCGCATGTTTCTTTCAAACAAAACTAACAGCCTAATGACAATTTTAATAAATGTGACATTTGAATTTTTTTATAGTTACGTTCATTATTACACAATAGTCGGGAAAAAGTTGCCAGCAACTACCAATTTATATTACACCTATTTTGTGAAAAAATTTTTGTTCACAAAACGTTGTGGTGGAAATTTCCGTTATCATACAAAGAAGAGTTAAAATAAGTCGAGTGTTCAAAATCTTTCCTCAAATGGATGTTTTACAAATTACGAATAATCTTTCAAAATTATTAAAAGCTATATAATATAGCCGGCGCAACCCAAGATTAATTTCTGCCCTGCTATGAAATATTATAATTCCTTTTATTGTCTACAGTCCTCTCTTTTTGCAGTACTATTTCTTTCTGTTAGCAGTATTAATATAAGAAAATTCTTTTACTGTCTGAAATGTTTTTAATTAAAGTTTAAATGTAAGTTGAAGCAGACAATTTCCAAAACCACAGAAAAGTAAAGGCAAATAATAATAATAATAACTTGCATAAGCTAAATAGATAGTTTCCCTTGAAGCAAATTGTTAATCCTCTCTGCTTCTAAAGTTTATTCTAAGAATTTTGCTAATGCGTTTTGGAATTCGTACGTATTCTTGTAAGTCAAAAATAATCGAATCTAGAACACACATACATATTGCAAACAGATACGTGTTAACATAAGAGAAATTTTAAAATAGCAACAGAAAAGTTTAACTTTAATTTGGTTCCATTAAGGCTTTGTTTTGAAGCAAAACTCTTGCTTTTTTTGGAACAGACCTCGTAAATCTGAACCACGGCCAGACGACGAGGACAACACTTGAGCTGGCGCCTCTCACCAAATTTCCGCAACACACCAGCGGCAGGACGTTGGGCTCGGACGAATTTATCGTGTACCCGACTTGCTTACACTACGGTTTTTCTGTAGAATCAGGTCTCGAACCTGAAACACTCCGGCTCCGAAGCCGAGACCTTACCTACAGGCCATCGATGCTGTGCAGAGAAGATTCGTTTTAAAGTCGTTCAGAAAAGCAGTATCTACAAATTTTCTTAATTCAAAGTCCTATTAGTTAAATTGTCTAAAAAATTAACTACAACTCATAGAAAAATTGTACAAAAACGAAAATATTACGTTAGAAAGGTAAAATTTTAAAATTGATGATGGTGTAAATTTTTTTACGAGATAATTTTCTCCGATATTTCTATCTGAAATGCGTGAAATATGCATTATTTTATCACGAGCTGAAGTGGCAGCTCTTGGGAAAGAGCTGCCACTTCAGCTCGTGTTCATTTCATTTTCTAGAAAAAGCTTTGCTGTACTTATCTCCATTTGAGCGATTAACTTTGATCAGCTTTTAGGTGTTGCTAAATCACTACTTTCAAACAAATGATTGCCAATTAAAAAGATATGTATTAAAATAAAGCTGAAATTAAAAATATGATAGTAAATAAATTAAAAGTTAACATTAATTTTAATGCTTTTGTTTCTAAATATTAACGACAATTGAGTGAAATAGTGTTGAAAAATGGAGTTGAAATAATTGACATGATAAAATTTTGGAGTTTTAAATATATATTACAATATATTATTATCTGTTCCAAAGTTACAACAAAAAATGGAAAATGTCAGTTGATTTACAATTGATTGAATACTTAATTGATTTCCGCTCTTTCAAAAGTGCACAGCATTGTTTCTGTTGTCTTAAAGAATAAGTGTGTCATGTTTCTTTGAAGTCGATTCGGTAATTTAGAAGTAGATGGTAGAAGTAGATGGTTCATTCTAATAGCATCAATGGATATAGTTCGAAAAAGATGTGAACGTAGAATGCCTGATTTTTAAAAGAGCTGTCTATTATAGTAATTCGTTTTATATCCTGGTTCCGCATCTTCTGCAAATGTTGTTGTTAAATTTGATTCGTTTTTCTTTAACAGGGAATAATTTAGAAAAATATAATAAACTATTTAAAATATAATATTAAAAATAAAACAATAATAAATAAAAAGATATCATTGATTCTCGTTCAGCATTCCAGTAATTCTTTGGGATATCTCAAATGAAAAATTTCTCATTTTCTCTCCTTTCAAAGTAAACAAAATTATACGTGATTAATAAATTTAGGTCAAATTAAACTGACAGAATAATTTGCTGCTGAACAAATATAGGCATACAGCATTTGTTTGGTACTGGATAAATTTACATTTCTTAAATAAATATTTTCATGCTAATTTGTGATCAATTTTTCTGGATTTAAAAAAAAAACATGTGAAGTTAGAAATATGCAACTGAATGTATATAGATTAAATCGTTTAATTTTATTTTACCAAGTGTCATTTTTATACTTTTCTGGGCGTATAAAGATTTAAGTTTTTAATTTTCTTTGCTGGCAACAAAAAAAACCCCATTTTTTGTACAACTGTCCTTCTTCTTTAATGATACTTTGTAATTGGAAATATGTACCTAGGTGCAATATTTAGGGAAATAAAAACTTGTTCCTCTTTTGGGGCTTCCTTCATTTAATATTGAAAAATATTTTGAAGCAGAAAAAATCTTAATAACTTTAGAATCTCATTTAATTTTTCTCTGTCTCAAATAATGTAATCTCGGGGAGAAATGGCAACAAAAATTTTGAATAACTTTGGATTAATTCACATACATTTAACTGCAAACATTTATTTTTTATTGAAACTAACATGAAAAAAGTATTTTATAGATGATGTTTCCAATATGAGAGCACAATAGCGTAACTTCTTAAAAAGATGTTTGACACAGATTTCCTTTTTTAATGCTTGAAAAGGGGTCAGTAATCGGAATTCTTGTGAACCAATTTTTTTTATAACCCCAAACAGAAATAAAATCCATAAATATCTTCTATATGCGATAACCAACGCAAATTCGTAAGGGAAGTATAGATAAACGAAAATTTACATTTAATGCTAATGGCTGGAATTAGTTTTTAAATGCTGAAGACCACTTCCGTTGAAATAGCGCAGGCCTTTTCAATTCATAAAAAAATAAGTTTAGTCGTTTAAAATATTCGGTTGAATATAACGGAAAAAATTTGAACACGAGTTGAAATAATAGGAAGCAATTGCTTCAATAATCCTTTTCAATGCACATATTGATAGCGCCATCTAGTGAGACTCTGGAAAACTACTTTAGTTCAAAGCTTCAGGCTAAAACTCTACATAATATTTCAATCTCTCTCTCTCTCTCTTTTTTTTTTTTTTTGAAGGATTTCTTTTTTTTTACCACGGAAGTTGCTTAATTATTCCTTAATTATTCGATCGAATCAGCCACTTTGAAAATATTTCAAACATATTTAAGCGCGCGCGCACGCACACACAGACACACACACACACAAAAAAACCCAGATACTTGCATTTTTTAAACATTTCTATGCCAACCACAATGATATTTGAGAATGATGGAATTCTTATAGTAATAATCGTGATTAACGTCAATAAACAAATAAAGAAATTGCAAATAAATAACCCTGTTTTAATAACATTAAAGTGAATTAATCCGAGAATCATTCTTTACTGTTCTTTGACAATAATCATTCCATTAATGTCTTTTATTCTAGTTACAATTAATCACTGATTGTGGAAACCTGTTGGAAGTCGAAGTATAGCATATGTGCAAAATTTGAAGTTGCATGCTCAATCGAATTAATTTTAGAATTCGAAAAAGAGCTCGTGTGTGCAGAAATATGACAAAGGGCTGCTTTTAGAAACTAAATACGAACCTTGAAATTTAACCGATTCATCGACTATTCGATCTCGTTTTCCTTCATGGCAATTGAATGAGAAATGTAGAGCGTCTATTAAGTCATCTATTAAAGACATTTTCAATACCTAAAAATTAAAATTTTTCTCATATCTTAAGGTTACCATTTCATATCTGTGTAATCAATTATCATTGAAAAACAAGATAAATTTGAGCCCATTTTCTTAAGAATTAGACCTATGACTTAATGTTTTTTTATGTTCCCTGCATTTAAGCTGGACATTGCAGAATTTATGTTAAAACGTGCATAGTTTACATCCCTTTAGCTTACTTTTTCTCTAATAAATTCTTGAATCGTAACAATCATTAAATAAACACAAACTATCTTTTATTTTAACTCGACACGTTAAAAGCAGCTGCTTCTATGATTCACCTAGCCACGGCTGCTTTCAGATTGAAATAAATGGGGAGCGTAGTACTCAGTAAGGAGAAAATACGTATTATAACAGTGAATTTTGGATAAAAACTTCATATTCTGTTATTGATGGGCAAAGAAATGCGCCCATAGAAATCCAGCCTATCCGACTTTTTTGTTATCCGGTCAGCCCTTCGCCATATTAGGCCGGATGGTCGGGAGTACAGTATTTACTTCTGTCTTTAGAACTTACCTTCAATGCTATATTTGACATTTGTTGTAGACAGGTACGATAAAGGTGCTTGTGGCTGTTGTGTTGAAAGACCTCTAAGTGAAGTTGGCGGAGTGGCGTTTTCTGTTGAATCGTAAACTATTGGAGAGGTCGTATAGTTGGGAGGAACTGGAGACATGATAGGTCGAGTTGCTGGCATTGCTTGATGGGCGGTGAAGCCGCTAGTGTCTGCGGTTTCAAACTGAAGTGACATCTGTAGGAGACATAATGTTTGGATTAGATTAGGGATTCTTAAAATAGAATTCTAGACTACAAAATTTCGTGCATGAATATTTGAGTCACTTAAACGCTGATAGTTGGTCGATCTATCAGATTTTTCAATATTTTAAAGTAAAGGAATCTTGAAAACCCATCTTGGCTTTAAACATGTTATTGATATTTTTCCAATAAATAAGCTAATGTGAAGAATTCTATTTGTCTTCCATCTACTGCTAACTTTTTCTTAATTTTACAGTTCCTTGTATGGTAAAATAATTTAAAATAAAATGACAAAAAGTAAAATAAATAAAAAAAATGGAAGCTGGGTGGATTTCTTTCCAAAAGAATAGACGAATTATTCCTGATACTTGAATCAAGGAACAATCGGTCCAATCGGCCAAAGGGCTGACCTTTAGCCGATTGAACCGATTGCAACAAGGCCTCGAGCAATAACGCTACAAAAATGTACTCGATCTTAACCATAACAAAATCAAGTATCTGCTTACTTTTAGATAATTTAATTCAGTTTATTTTCATATTTTTAAATTCGTTTGTCTTTTTTTTACAACCATTAGTTTTACAAAAGCGCAAAAAACATATTTTAGTCGAACCTAGCAGGGTCTACCATTTTCTGCATAAAGAAATAATATTCCTACCGTTTAGCCATGAGCCTCAGCAGGCACAAAAATTTTGAATGGCTATCTCATTCTAGCCTAGCGTAGAAGAAATTATTTGTAGGATAAAATTTATTTCAATTTGTTCATCTGTTTGAGAAATGTATAAAAGTTCTGGTAATTCAATTGTTTTATATTATTTACAGAATGTTTCTGTTAGTATGTGACCAATTTTGTTTCATTTTTGTTTGTATTTGTTATTTACTTGTTTCCCCTATTTTTATCGGCATTTGTGCTTATGTTCTTATAATTGAAATTTATTCTACTATCATTTGTAAACTGTCTTACATCTGTAAGCCTTGTGGTATACTTATTGGCACACAAGGAGCTTATTATATCGGGAATAAAAAAAAATTCTGCAAGAGCGAGGTCTTTTCTCTCTCTCACACGTTTCTGGAGGACCCATACTGTTATGCAGATGACCGACTTAACCTAGGCAAGCCGGTAAACGGGTCGGAAGGAAACTGGTGAAATTCGATAATGTCTTTGGATTGCAACAATTGTAAAAGATTTTGAAGTAGATGACTTTTATGTATTTAAGGGACAGTGAACTCCATTGGGCGTTTTTGGGAATTATTCACTTAGAGTTACGAAATTTTTTATGCATAATCATTAAAATACAAATACTTCAAATTTCTTTTTAAAAAAATTTTAAAAAAAATTATTATTATTTAAAAATAAAAGATATATAATTTTTTTAAATTTCAAAGTCTTTCAGGCTACTCAATTTTTAATTTTTTAAAAATAATTTTTACCTTATTTACCTATATATATATATATGTTTTTGGAATAAAACTGCGACTTTGAAATTCAATTAAATGCTAATTTTTTAGAAATATTTTTCTGCACACTTACTGAATTTTTATTATAATTGTATGTCTCTCGGAACTAAAACTGACTTTTAACTATCTAAAAAATTTTGAAATTAAAAACCTTATTTTCTTTTAATGTTTAAAAAAATCTTTATAAATTTTATCTAATTTTGACAAAAATTAAGACACATGGGACATTTCAAAGGCATTTAAATCTAATTACAACATTATTTTGAGGAGAGTAATTAAAATGTGCCTAATTAAATGTTTAGGCCATTGAAATATTCATTTTATTGAACAATATACACTGAAGTGACAAAAGTCATGGGATAGCAATATGCAAATATACAGATGGCAGTAGTATCGCAGCGAAAAAATATAAATGAGCAGTTCGTTTTCCAGAGCTTTCATTTGTGTTTAAGTTATTTATGTGAACAGGTTTTTCGTGATTTATGGCGGCACGACGAGAATTAACAGACTTTGAACGTGGAATGTTAGTTGGAGCTAGACGCATGGGTCATTCCATTGCGGATATCGTTAGTGAATTCAACATTCCGAGATCCACAGTATCAAGAGTGTGCCTAGAGTATGAAATTTCAGGCATCCCATCCCACCATGGACAGCGCAGTGGGCGACCACCTGCACTTAACGACCGAGACCGCCGACGTCTGTGTAGAGTGGTCAATGTTAATAGACACGCAACACTTCGTTAAATAACTGCAGGAATCAATGTGGGACGTACGAGGGACGTGTCCGATAGGACTGTGCGGCGAAATTTGTCTTCCTTGGGCTATGACAGCAGAAGACCGACTCGAGTGCCTTTACTGACAGCACGACATCGCCTGCAGGGGCTCTCCTGGGCTCGTGAGCATATCGACTGGTCCCTAGAGCAGTGGAAAACCGTGGCGTGGTCAGATGAGCCACGATTTCAGTTGTTACGAGCTGATGGTAGAGTTCGAGTGTGGCGCAGACCCCACGAAGCCATGAACCCAAACTGTCAGCAAGGCACTGTTCAAGCTGGTGGTGGCTGCATAATGGTGTGTGCTGTTTTTACATGGCATGGTCTCGGTCCTCTGGTGCAACTGAACCGATCGTTGACTGGAAATGGTTATGTTCAGCTGCTTGCAGATCACTTGCAGCCATTCATGGACTTCACGTACCCACACAACGATGGGATTTTTATAGATGACAATGCGCCATGTCACCGGGCCAGAACTGTTAGCGATTGGTTTGAAGAACATTCCGGACAATTCCAGCGCATTATCTGGCCACCTAGATCGCCCGATATGAATCCCATCGAGCATTTATGGGACATCATTGAAAGGTAAGTTCGTGCCCAAACTCCTGCACCATCCACACTTTCACAATTATGGACGTCTATACAGACAGCATGGCTCAATATTCCTGCAGAGGACTTCCAACGACTTGTGGACTCCATGACACGTCGAGTTGTTGCACTTCGCCGGACAAAAGGAGGACCGACATGATATTAACAGTCATCCCATGACTTTTGTCACTTCAGTGTAAATTATAACACTATTTTGGTTGTGTATAAACATATTTTGATGAGGAAAATATATAAATATAATACAGAAATAAAAAATATAATTTTGTCAATTTTTACTTATTTCACAGTCCCCTTAAAGCTGTTCTAAGCAACTTGAAAAATTTGAGTGTTTTTTTATTTCTAATTCGTAGATAATTCTAATTTCTTCGGTTCATTATATAATGTTAAAATATCGTCCGCAAGACAAATATATATTTAGTTTAAAGTTTGATCTATAAATTATAATTTAAAAAAATTTAAAGTTGTTTTAATGAGAAAAATTAGAAATAATTAATGAAGAATGATATACGAATGATTGAAAAAATTGCTATATTTTAATAATCAAGCAAATGAAAATGAAGATCGTATGGTTGTTCTCGGAGAAAACTCTCTTTGATCTCGAAAATACTTAAATGTCTGCAACACCGTAACATGAAAATGGAAGTAAAGTGTCATTCCTATTTGAAATATAAAATTATTGTGGGTGAATTGAGCTAGCTAAATTTTGTAAACACATTGTTGCAATTTTTAAAATTATGAAAACTTTCATAAGGAAAGTTTCCGAACAGTTATTTACACGCAATATAAGAAAAGTCTTTCGCAAGTTTATCCGAATTACTAATTTGCAGTTCGAAAAAAGTTTCCTCTTGAGCTTGAAACAAAAACACATACATTTTTTTCAGTTTTTAATCTTTTTTTCAAATCAATTTTTATACTATTTAACACCCACAGAGAAGTAATTCATTTCGACCCCTCTGAGAAAATTTTTTATTAATTTTCCCCAGGAATATTATTGCAGCATTTTATGAAAATATTTTATTTTTTACTTACATTTAAAAGACATATAATCGCAAATCTTATCTTTTTTTTTTCTTTTTAAAGTTTTGGAAGAATGCATTTGATGCATCTACTTTTACCGAAGAGATCATTTTGACCAATGGAATAAATATTGTTGAAAATTCATACATTTATATTTAAATATGCAACAGCTTGATAAGGATGCATATAAATATAAAAATAAGTGAATGTTAGAAAATGTGCGTATATAAGGAGAGGAAACCGAAAGTCAGTGCAATAGAAGTAATTATAAGTTGTTACTAAGAATACATGCGAGGCAGTGTTTTGGTAGAAGCTGATGGTAGAAGAATAGATGGTCTTGAAGACCGAGCTTGGAAAATAAACACTTTTTAGCAAATAAACACAGAGGAATTACTTTTACATCATGCCTCAGTAAATATACTAAAAATATAGAATAATATTTTTTTTCTACTTTAACTTCCTAATAGATTGGTCAATTTATATTTTATCTGGAGATTCAGACACTATAATGGGACATGGACAATTTGCTAATAGAAATATTTGCTGAAAACAGATTTATTTCGACAGCGTACATTCGAACAAATTGAATGAATATTACTGTCAACTGTTTTGATTTAATCAAATTTCTCGATCAAGTGATTTAATTATCAAATTTGATTTGATTGATTTTGATTTAAATGATATGCGTATCAAGTTTTACCTCTTAAATCCTCTTTCTAGCAGCAACAAATTGAAAATTTCCCCTTGGTGAATTAAAAATGACAATATGAGCAAAAACTATTGAATATCTTCTCCCCTAGGAAGCCCTAATCGTACCCTATCGTTAATTGCCCTATGTGTGTGTGTGGAAATGTTATGAAAAGTTTGTAGTTGGAAATATCTAATAATAACAAATGGAAATCAAAATAAATAAATGAATACGTTTAAATGAAAGTTTAAAAGATTAAGGTAAATTGACGCAACTTTTAGGAAGATAAAATGAATCTGATTATAAACTTATAATCATAAAATGGAGAAAAAAGCTAGTTAGAAGATTTATAGAGTAACATGAAAAATCTATTTCATTTTAAGAAAAATATGAAAAGAAAAGAAAATAACATAAAAGTTTTAGTTGGCAAAATACAACCAAAAAATTTCGGAATGACAAAACTAAAACAAAGAGGAAATGTTCATAAAGAGGATGAAATTATGCGAGAGCGAATGCTTTCATCGATATCATAAGCCGTTAAATGATCGTTTCAAAATCAAAGCCTTTCTGCAATTCATTTGAAGAGGAACTGCACTGTACAAAGCTCTGTAAATGGAGTAGTTATATACTATAAAAATCTGTAGGAAAGGGTTATTAAGTCTAAATATAAAAATTACTTCCTAGTATTTTTTCAAAGCAGAACGATAAATCTTAACTAAGGTACGAAAGGATTTTCCTTTATTTTGCAATCATCAAAACAACAAGCAGAAATATTTTCCAGTTCAATGAAGCTGATAATCACGAGGCATCAGGATTTTGTACTACATACATAAAAATGGTAAACAAGTTGTTTTCCTTTTATTTAAAACCATGTATGAGAAGGAAAATACACTAAAATTATCCATATGTATGCACGAAGAAAAAATTTAACGGAGAGCAGAAGTGCAATTTTTTCTTATTATTTTAACATAATAAAATTCTAAATGCTTCAATCTGTGTTGAATATCGTACAGTAACAATGAGACTTGTGTTGAACAAGAACACCAAAAACAATTGATAAATGGCGGTGCTTTGCATATTTCCTGTATTACATAATAACGTGGTTCTAGATTAGCATCAGAAATTAATTAATATCATGATAAATACTTGTGAATCCATATTTCATTAAAAGAAAATCACGTTAAGGTAACTTGTAAAGCGAGTCTGAGAAAGCATGAACTGGCATTTATTACCTCTGTTGTAAAACATGGTAGACTGAATTGAATAATCCTTGGATAATGATAAAATATAATTAATTGAAATAAATAGCAGCACTGACATTGCAAAGCACAAAAAATTATTTACACTTATAATTTCGTAAGTACTCAAGAGAATATTTCTATAACACATTAAATTTTAAGAAATTCAAGGTATTGACATTTAAGATATTGACAAAGAAAATAATCTGACAAATTTTACTGAATATTTTTGCAAATGTAGCTTTTTGAAATGTTTACCAAAATGCCATTTCGCCGTTAGGCACCCTGTCCTACTTAGAAATTTGCAATCCCGGCATTTCATTTCAAGAAAAACTCTCGGTTTATCATATATTCGAAACAGATTATTTTATGAAAGAAAGCAAAATGGATTCCAATTAGAATTCCAGCAACTTTTGGAAAATCATTGATTTACAAACTAAAATAATATAATCTGAAATTTTATTTCTTTCAAAGGTTTATTCAGCATACTACAAATGAATATAATTACAAAAGCAGATTAAATAAAAAATATAATCGAATATTGTAAAATTTTAAATCTATGAAATTTTAAATACTTGGTTTAGATTCTGATGCAGACTCATCTTCAAAAATGAAATTATAATTCAAATATATGTGAATCCACTTTGTTTTTATTTGGAATACTTTCTAGAACATTTTATTTAAAATTATTCCGAGATATTAGGTTATTTTTTAAGATTTGAAACAGCAACGAAGCCAAGTATCGTAGTTTTTATAAATTTATATCAACAATTAAGTGGTTAACTTCATTTTTGAAACTTTGTTAATACTTTTATATTCTTAATTTTTTATAAATGAATATAAAGATAAAAGTTGATAATTGCCAATTTACATTTCTAAAAATGATTTTGTTTGCATATTTAGCTTCACATCTTTATAAAAATAGCTAAAAAACCCGAGTCCGACGAATGAATAAATAAATAGAAAGTAGAGTAAATTGTTAAAAAAGCATCAGATTTTCTATGTTTATACACGCATATCTCTTTATGTATTAATGTGTAAGGAAACAGAAATAAAAAAGATTCAGAGATAATTTCTAATTTTTTTTCTTCTTACTACGTGAAAAATTACTTTATTCTAAACTAAAAAAAGCAGCCAAAGTTTTGGATTTGGAGGATAATAAATTATTTTAAACATCTTCAACTTTTAAAAAGTGGTTGCTTTTATTGTAAAAGTAATTATTATCAATCTGATTTCTCATTTTTTTGTCAAGAAAACATATTTTATTTTGTTTTCTATTTTGTTGAAAAAGTGAATTTAATGCAACCTATTTTCCTAACTTTAATGTAGTAAAGCATTTATTTACATGTTTCAAATTATTAGCGTGTATTGGGTTATTATATTGACCTATGAAGGACTTTTTATTTTCATCTAATAAATGTGAGATTAATTGTTCCATATATATGTAACACGATATTTTTGCTTAATTATTGCCATTGGATGATTTTTAAAAGTATTTGCGCATTTTTTTCGGACAGTTTATCAAATTTAAAGATAACGTGCTCTGAAATCCCATTCGCAGGTTAAATAATTTTTACAGAGGTAGCAGTTATTTTCTTTTTATGTATTCAGAGTTATGTCCTTTTAAGGGAACCGACTACGTTCGAAGGAAAAAATTTAAAAATTGCATTTTTAATATTTCTGATTTTTAGATGTTCTATCAATTATAAACACTATAAATACAAAAAATATATATATTATAATATATTTCCAGAAATAGGAAAATTTGTAATAAAATTTAATGAAATTTGACAGAAACCGTTAATACTCTGCAGAAAATGGTAATCAGCAATCCTATTTTTCTTTATACAAAAGTCATAGAATATAATGATTAATGAAATGAACCAAAATAGAAGAAAAATTTTGAGATGCAAAGAGGTTATAGGTAAAACTATGCGTAAATATACATTTTTTAAATATATTTACTACTTAATTTTTCAAAAATAAAAAACACCTATAAAGGAAAAAGTATTTCACCAAAAATGAAACTTTTAGTTCATTTCATTGCCCATATCATTTAAAACACACTCTAAAATTTTTATGTAAATAACTCTATTAGTTTTTGAGAATTCGGGTTAACGGTGGAGAATTTTTACAAAAATTTAAGCTTTGAGAAAATTGAAGGCAAATTTTAGCTAAAAAATATGTTTTCCTTAAAATTTCGCTGGATGATAGGTCAGATAGGTGGAAAGTCTGAATTATTAGAAATAACAATTGAAAAAAATCACTAAGGTGGTCGATAACAGGTGTTTCAAAAGTTGTCGAAAACTGTTTGAAAAAGCTTTTCCCTAAGCAAGTTCAGATAAATTCGGTACGTTTTTATTCCAATCTCTCAGAGCTTTCTTTCATTGTATATTGTCAATTTTTTTTAAGTCGAAATTTTAAGCCGTTTGTGGAACAAATTGTGATGAAATAAATAAATAAAATAAGTACAATTGATTGAACCGCTGATGATAAATTTCGCACTGTAAGAAAAAAATATTTTGATCTCCTATGAGACATTCATGGTCTGTTATTAGATTCCAGGAAATCTAATTACAGACAATGAATGTCTTTTCAAAGAACAAAATATTTTTCTTTTCGTTGAATTGCTTATGCTTGTTAAACGCTTGAAGACAAGGAAATGGCATGAATGCAATACATTAGAATTTTATAAATTCACCAATTGTATGCTTTTTATGCTGATCATTTGGTTTATCGAAGGGTATGTATTCAGTCAAAATATTGTAACAAAGAAATAAATATTATTAAATGCAAAACTGGAACAAAAAAAGGAAGAAATAATAAATCCGACCTTAAGTTTTTTTAAAATTTTCTTCCTCTGGCCATGATTTAAACCAGGAATTTTTCTAAGAGGATTTGACTTTCGTCCAAAATATTGATTCCTCGTGACCAGAAAATCCCAAGAAATTGAAGTTTTGGAGATAAGAATTAGTATTAGTATAAAATCAAAGACAATAAATTACACAATAATAAGAAAAATATTTTAAAAAACCAAAAGCAAAATTGAATCAAACAAAACTATAAATAGACAATTTTCTCATAAAGCCAGAAAACATCAAAATATAAAAACAAAGTTCAAACCATTTGAAAGTAAAAATGTCCAAAACTGTTAAAAAAATTAACTTATCACTGCAGATCCACAACTTTAAACTGAAATCAATTTTCTCGCGTTTAAAGTTGTATGTGCCCCTAACGTTTGGCTTAAGTGCATTGCCATTATAAGAAATAACTAGAGTTAATAAACCAGAATGAAATAAACTAGAAAGCACACGTCATTTTTTAACTGAACAGATGGCGCTGAGATCGTTATATTTATTTCTTACTAGCCGCCTTTGGCGACCAGCTGGTTCGCCATGAGTAATGGGTTCTAAAATTTTCAATTAAATCACATATTTATTAGCCTTGAAGTAACTCCGGGCATTGATTGGCCTGAAATTAATATTTTCTTTAAGATGATGGATGGAAAGTTCTAAAAGAACACGTTTTCCTAATAATATTCTTTAATGTTATAAATCAGTCAGTTTTAATGATTGATTTAGAAGACTGATTGATGTAGCAACTTTTATTTAAAATATTGATAAAAATATTTTATAAAATATGGCTCACAGAGCAAAGAATGAAGAAATCTAAAACGCATTATTCCTAAATGCATTGTTTGACTCAAACTACATAAAATGTAATTATTTACTTCATTTAGATCAAATTAATAGTATTAAACAATATATATGCCTATTAATAACATTTTACAAACTTGCCATTGGAAAGGAATCTGAATTTATATCCTGTATAAATTCAATCCTGTATAAATAAAGATAATTTATTCAATTAATGATTTAAAAATTGCAAACGATCATAGAATCCTTTGCCTTGCATTTTTTGAAAAAAATATCACATTTTATATTTATTTTATTTTATTCAGTCACGTACTAAAAGTTTCATTTCTTCAGATTTAATTTGCGATGATAGTTTTGTCAAAATGATGGCAACGCGGTGATAAAACCTAATTTTTTCCCTTTGACGTGCTCTTGCAGATTTTATAGAAACCTTAGCTTTGCATTTATTTATTTTTTAGAAACTATCACATTTTATAATGAAAAAAAAATATTGAATTAATGATACAGATATTGCAAACGATAATAGAAATATGCCATTAAGTCAGGATTTCCATGCATATCCTGTCTAAATTCGATCAGGTTTACCGTAAAGAAGATTTATTGAATTAACTATTTAGATATTGCAAACGATCATAGAAACCTTTGCTTTGTATTTACTTTTTTAGAAAATATCACATTTTATATTTATTTTATTTTATCCAGTCACATGTAAAAAGTTGCATTTCTTTAGATTTATTTTGCGACGGTAGTTTTTTTTTTTTTTTTGTTCGAACTTCCGGCAATGTTTTATTTTATCCAGTCACTTGATAAAAACATGGTTAAAATATTTCTTTAAAAATTCATTAAAAATAGAAGCTGACAATATAAATTTTAAAAACTGATACCGTTAGAAAGGTAATTTTTTAATCTTTAAATTGCTGTAAAAATCATGTTTGTGCAATCATAATTTCGGAAGTTATAGTGGAAAAACATCGAAATTTCACTTAAATTTTAATTAATTCAAATTCTAATTAAAAATTCGAAAAAAGAGCTCCGAGGTGCACATTCCCGACCTCCAAGGTATACATGTACCAAATTTGGTAGCTGTAGGCCCAACGGTCTGGCCTGTAGAGCGCCAACACACTCACACACACATACACATTGAGCTTTATTATAAGTATAGATAAGTATAGATGTATATAAGTATAGATGACGAGACAGTGATAGGTTTATTTTCTTCGGAAAGTTTTTGCAATTTCAATTTTCAACTGGTATATTTCTTTCTTTTGTATTAAATTGGTGTTTCTTGATTTCATGATAAAATTGTCTATTCGTAGTTTAGTCTGATACAATTGGCAGTGGTTTTGCTTAGATTTAAAATTTTTATAATATTTTGTTTATTATTGCGCAGTTTATTGTTTTTGATTTTATGATACTCTTGTTTTCAGAACCTCAATTTCTTGTGATTTTCGAGTCATGAGGGGTCTATATTTTGGACGAAAATCAGATTCTTCCCAGAAAAAAATATCTAGTTTTAATTCCGTCCTGAGGCTGACTATTGAAAAGGTTCTCCAGCCAGATCCCCCTTTTCTTTCTTTTTGGTTTCATTTTTGAGTTTAACTTGATCATTATTCCAAATTTGGTTAAGTTAATTTGTGTTTTAGATGTAGCAGCATTAGCTCTCTCTAAATACAATGTGCCTTTTATAAGCTTTGGTTCAGAAAACATTTACTTTAAATTGAATGTCATAATGATTTTTTTAGGGTTGATAGTTTCGAAATATTGTACATATTTAAACACCTGAAATTTTTTTTATGGATTTGAAATCTATCAAGGGCGGAACGTCTTAGATATTTTCGCATATTAATAACCCTCCTAGCATCCAATTATTTTTATTTTGATCTTTCAGGTTAGAAAAATTGTCTTTTAAAGTGGATGAATCAAACTCTTCGTTATGTCATCATGTTTCTGAAATCTTAAAAATACTTTTTTTTACTGGTATTAAAAAAAATGTACCTAGAAATTGTTTTCATTTGAGAAATTTCCTCCTCTCAAAGGGGGTCCACACATGACATAATTTTAAGGAAAGCTCTGTATCCGTATAAATATTTGGTTATTACTTATTTTTACATTTACTGATTTGAATGCTAGAAATAAGTTCATTTCAAATAGTTCCAATGAAAATTTTTTGTTTCTCTTTTATGTCATTGAATATTGTAGAAGAAAATGCTATAGCTTGATTCATGACTGGTCAGTGTGATCAAAAGGAATAATTTAGCTCCAATTAATGCCTAAAATAAATTATAAATAACGGTGGCATTTTTTTGTCATATTTAGGTTGGATATATTCAGGATTCTTTCTTATGATTTTTTCCTGAATACAAGAAATGGAGATTTAATAACCAAAAGATTTAATTTAAAATGATTTTTTTTACTTAAAGAAACGGTGAAGTAATTAGTAATGTAATTATCTAAAAGATATTAGCTCAGTTATAATTAATTTTTAAATTCACGTGTCTGTCATTTATAAGAGATTTCTTATAAAACACACAATGTAATGCATTCAGAAACAGGAAACTTCATACTGTTAAAGTCTATTTTTAGAGATAAGATATTTAGCTATATTCAATACTTTTTTAAACCGTTTTCCTCTGAAATTCATATATGTTGTTCTTTAGATATTTTTGACAAAGCATTTCAGTGTAAAACCCAAAGTGAATACATTTTAGCACAAAACTTTTGCTTGAATTCAATGTCAGTTATTTTTACATGATAAAAATATTCATTTTAATTAAAAGTATTTTAAGAGACGTTAGCAAAAATCTTTTTAAAAAACTACCTAGGCTTTAGTGATTTCAGTATTTTCACGCGTAATCTCAAAATGGAAAGAATCTATTAGCAATTGCATACCTGGAATAAAATTTGATACAGTTTTGCTTTTTAAACCTTTTAAGAAAATACAGCTTATGAGAAATTTGGACGTAAGTGCTTGTCTACAAATATAAGATACTACTATTACAGGTACACCATGCTTTACAAGTAGTAATGGTAAAATCTGCAAGTATATGAATTTTTATTGCATTGAATATTGGAACTGCTTTTGAATTAGCATTGAATGGACATGCCCTTTGCTCTTTCTATCGTTTCCATACCTCAAACAAGTAATTTTGGGACGATTATGTTTTGATTATCATTTTTTAAGATGTTAGAGGTCTAATAGTAAAAAATGTCAACAAATGTTTTTAAAAAATGAGATAAAAGTTCTATTAGGTTGTTCGGAAAGTAATTTCGTTTTTTCCTGACAAAGGATTTAATTGCATTTTTCGCACCCAATTTCATACTTAAACCGCAAAATCATTTTATGTTTTAAGAGCTGATATAGCAAGGCTTGAGTGTGAAAAAGTGCAGCTGATTCTTCGCAGTAGTTTTTGGATGGTGCCCTTTTAAATATGGAGAGCAATAAACAGCATTTTCGTCATTTTTTTCTTTTTTGCTATAAAAGGTAAAAATGCTGTTCAAGCCAGAAATAAATTAGCCAATATGTGTGGAGAAGATGTGTTAACAGTACATCAGTACCAGAACTGATTTGCAAAATTTTTCCTTCAAATGAGGAGGCCAAAAACCACCTCGATCAGTTTTTTTTACAGCAAAGACCAAAACTTTTATGAGCGTGTAATCATGTTACTACCAAAAATATGGCAAAAGGTATTAGACCAGAATGGCAATTTTATAATTTAATAAATAATTTATTCATTAAACGAAAATTTCTTTTCATTTTGACAAAAAAATACGAAATGACTTTCCGAACAACCCAATATTTAAATGGAAAAGACGATAAGAGTGTTTTTCGCATCTGTCTTAATCTCAATTATTCAATCAAAAATTTTACCCAAATGTTTTCAGATTCCAGTTCGAAAATTCACTTGAATATAATGTTCAAACAAATCTCATAAATGCTATAGAAAAATTCTTGGTGATTTGAATATTTATTGCACTCTTACTTGGCTTGGTTCCTGTGGGACATTCCATGAGCTTTTCGCCTGGCTTCTCTGCAAGGTTTGAATTTCCAAACTGAGTTCTTCCCTCAAGACACTTTCCAAATCGCATTTCTTTCCCAGCTCTCTGATTTCCGACTGCAGGAAAAAAGGAAGAAACAATTTTTTGTTACTTGGAATCCGAATTTTTCTGAGTAATAAATATAGTAAAAAAGCTGTTGTAGTAATGAAATAATTTAAACACACTTTTTTACACCTATAAAAGCTACTAATGATTTGGAAATGAAATAATTTAAACACACATTTAAACACCAATAAAAATTACTAATGAGTCAATTTAACAAAACTATTACACCTTTACTTTTTTTGTATTGATTTTCTTGTTCTGTAGTCTCTTTATACATCCGTTGTTTCATCATTATAAAGAGAATATAGTTAGATTTTTATTCAAATGTAAAAGCATTGCTTGCAACTTACAAATATAAAACTTTTTGATTTCAAACCGAACCGTGAATTTGGATGATGTGGTAATTGGAAAAATGTATACAGTGTAATTTCAGAATAAATTCTTACAGGGTAAAAATATACAGAGAATAACCTACTCTATTTGAAAAAGCTGAAGCAGAATGTGAAAGACAGAAGAAATGAATTCTGTAAAAGAAGCAAAATTGTACCAGAATGTGTCTATATACGAGTAGAATCCTGTGCACATGTAAAGTCATTTGAAAGGGGTATTAAAAATATTATGCAGGATCCTAATATTCATTAATGCGAGATTACTTTTTGTGAATTTCATGCTGTATTCCAAATATTTCTGTAAGCCCGTTTTCTATCACTCGAACATTAAGAATATGTTGCCTACATCCTTTTCTGTGATCGTTTGTCGTTTTGACAGTGGCAAAATATCCAATACTGATGATTTTTTAAACTATTTTTTACGGAATTTTCATACTGAAATTGATTTTACTTCTTTCATCAGAATTTAATAACAAACACTTTAAAGAGGGAAGTTATTTTATGGCTTTCCTATAGTTGGATCCTATAGTGATATTCCAGCTTGCATTACCTATGGTTTAGTGAAACCGAATGATTTAGAAAAGTTAATCATAAAAATATAAAATCCGAAACTTAAACACTATTAGTTCCTTCTTTTTCAAAAATTAACGGAAATCAGCCCAGAAGCTAATCATGCTGCAAAGGAAAGCATGTTATTGTGAAGTCTCATAGTAAAAAGACGGTAATCGTAAACCATATGAAGGCACCTGAGCAAATTACTGCAGCAGAAGCTAATATACAGCACACCAAACAGGCAATGACAACTGGAGAGAAAAAAATAAGCTAATAAAAATATTAATCTACAAAGAAGCAATTTTATGACATTGAAAAATTGTTGCTACCGACATTGAACTAACTAATGTTTGTGTAATACATTTGCTTTAATTTATATCATATTGTTTCATTATGCATGCAAACTACATAATTTTTTACAGATAGCTTCGTATTTCTTGCATCTAATTACTTAAAACTCGAATTTATAATTATTGAAATTCTCATTAAATTAATTATTTGCATTTATATGTCGCGTCAGGCATTGACTGGACCCTTCATCGATCCCATTTATTACGTAACTTGAGAAATCATATATATCGTGTAATAAATATCACTCCCATTATCTGGCTACTTTCTACTAAACGATGTACGAAGGTGTCTCTTAATATGCAACTAATTGATTGGAAATACAAGAAGAGATTGTCATTATCTTCATGTTCATAATTGCCTTTCAAACAGTTTTACAAAAAAATTGTTGAAAACTCAGAATCTGCTTTGGGTTGCATGAGCCCTATTATCATTTAATCATTTTATGTACTTTATACGAAGCAACTTTTATTTTAGAAACAACATCAAAATACTTCAAAACACTAATCAGAGCACTTAAAGCACTTAAATACATTTAATTGCAGAACTCTTTTGAATATTATTTTTTATAAACATTTTAGTTTCAAAAAAAAAGGAGAGACAGATACAAAATAGAATTACCGCTGCTATATATAGGGAGTAAAAAGAGTGAGGAATACAAAATTACGAATAGATTAATATAATTCCTTAACTTTGCATATGCTTAATCAGAGTCTTGCAAATGAATGTATGGTAAATATCTTTTTGAAAAACGTTACTAATTCTTTAATCGAAATATTAAATTTAGGAGATATTACGAAGTGTCAGGCAAAAAGTGTTTCCATTTGTAATATGTAAAATTCATTTTGAAATCTTTCATAGCTGATCCTCAGTAAAATTTCGAAACTTGAGAATATGTAGGGCTCAAGAAAATACGATAATGTTTAATTCTAGATCTTATGTCATCGTTTCAAAATGCTGGTTCCAGTAGATACTTGTAAGATGGTAATTTAATTACATACTGATAGATATTTTAAGAAAAAAAATTGGTAAAATCGTCATTAAATTAGAGTTTAAGGTACAATATTATTTTAAGATACTGTAAGCTTCAAACTTTTAAGCACAGAGGTCGGTTCGGAAGATTACCAACTAAATGGCTTACATAAAAGAAATACCATTCGTAAGATTTAAGGTAGTCTATGGATAAACGTTCTTTCAAGTCGCATCTGACTTGCTGGTTGATTACAAATTTGAAGTATCTGACTTAAATTTTGATTACAATATTGAAGTGAAGTACTGAGAAATGATATTGAAAAAGTAGATTTATGTAACAAAACAGAAAAATATGATTCCTAGTTACAAAGTAGCATGTAAGGGTTTTTTTTTTTTTTGAATCTGCACTTTATAAATATGAATCAGAATTTTAAATCCATGGGTCAGACGGGTAAATTATAGTTTAGAGAAAACAAAATTAACAGATGCGAAGAGAATTTGTGTCACTGTCAAGCATGTTAGTGGAGGCGTCATAGTTTGGAAATTCATTTGTGCTGCTGACTTTTACTGTTTAATTTTATAGAAGAAAATATTGATAAATACATGAGTATTGACTTTCTCAAGTAAAATACCTTAAACAGGGAAGAAAAATTGACCTTTAGAACTAAATTTATTTTTCAACAGAACAACGATCCTAAACACGTCACCAAGTTTTGTAAAAAATAAGGCTTCTATTATGTTAAGCAGCAAATTCATAGTCCACCCTAATCACATGATTCAGACTTCATCGAATAGTTATGGGAAGAAATCAGTCGTAGCTCAAAATATAAGACATTAAGGGCGAAGTTAAACTAAGAAGAGGCATCCAGGACATGACAGAAATACATAGGAAACTATTTTCTGTAACAAAAACAAAACAAAAAATAACTTGTGGTATTCATGACTTAATGTTTGAGAGAAGCAATAAAGGCCAAAGGACATTAAATATAATTGGCGATCAAATATAACTTGAATAACAAGAAGACATTTCCTAAATTTTGTCAATACTATACGGAAACTCTTCTATTCGTCATTAGCGATTTGCTTTTCAAGTTTATTATTTAATTGTTCCAATATTTTTTCTTTATAATGCTCATAAATATATGTATTTGTGTTGATAAAAATGAGTTGGATTTTCATTTTACTCATAAAGGACTTTTTGTGATTAAATAAACTTTTCTTTTTGATCATAGCTATATGCGGTAACTTTTTTACTCTCTGTATATGTTATCCAGGCTGTCCACTAGACTTTTACCGGGGACAGGTCTTCTGAAACTTGGCCATTAATGCAATTTTTGATTTTTGAAGAAAACCTGTCAATAAATATCAGCCTTGAAGCTTTCGCCAACGACTTAATCTTGCTTCCTTATCACGACTTTATCATGCCCAACAAAAGTTCAATTAGAATTTCAGTTTAATCAACCAAAAGATAAAATTCCCACCTGGGCAAGAAAAAAAAATGAAAATTTTTCAGCTGATATTACCAACTACCTTCTATTCTATCCTGATCTCCCATGGCCTAATAAGAGTTCAATGAAGATTTTAGATTAACCTGTCAATGTATAATTTTCAAACTAAACGAGAAAAAAATCAACTACTGATTTCAGCTCATAAATTCAATTAACTCATATTCAGCAAGCTTAGTTAATGCATCAATTCTAAAAAATCAAACATTACCTTAAAGATAGCTTGGTTATTTCTTTGTTACTGAAACCACGTCTTTTTCAGTCTAGCATTTTCTTCTTATTTTGAACTTCTTTGCGAATTCGTTAATCTCAAGAAGAGCAGTATTTAAGTAATCATTTGAAAGTTATTAAATTTCATGCTACAATATTAAAGGAATGCTTCGTACAAATTCCTAACACCTGAACATCCGTCAACAAAAATATTACCATCACGACTTAAGTCAAGAGATGTGGCTAATAATGATCGACATCATGATTTTGCTAAGTAAATTTTCATTAAAAATATTTATTAAAACTGATGTTGAACCATATTTAGAAAGGGCGTACAAATTATATGTTCACAGTTAAGTCACTGATTTATCATTCAATCAGTACTGTTAAACCATATGAAAATGGTACATGGTCTTCTGAAGTAATGACGATTGTGCAGCAGGACAGTCAAATGTCATTTCAAAGATTGTTTGTTTCGTCATATTTCTTTACTACCTTATGCAATAAAAAAATACTTATTAAAATCATTAGTATTCTTTAAAAAATATTCCTTGTTGAAGGTTTGTGACAAATAAGAATAATTTTTAAATTTATAATACTGAACTGATTTTTTTTTTACCCCCAAACACTGTATTAGTTATTAAAGAAATGCTTACTTCTAAATTTTGGATGCTTTCCAGCGCTTTCTGCCTTTCTGCTTCATTGGATATTGTTTGAATTTCTTCTTGTTTTGCCTGAAGTTCTGTTGTCGCCGCCAGTTTCTGTTGCTCCAACTTTTTACGCCTCTCATCAGCATCTCGAATTTGCTGAAATAAAAAATAGCATTAAAATCTATTTTCTATAGATGAGAAGTTACTTTAAGATGACTTTAGAGATGAAAAGTTTATGTGGGATGAAATTACAAATTTATTTGCATCCAATTATCTCTGAATAATAAACAATTGCAAACACAGTCCATGACTCTATAATTTGAATCATAACCAGAACCCACAGCTTATGTAACTGGTGCTCAAAATTTAAAAAAAAATTCCCATCCTTATGAGATGGGTGGAATTTAGTGAAATTTGGTATTTATACAGGTCGATGCGACACAAAGAGAAACCATTGAATGCTTATTTTGCGCACGCATGGTCGTACATGAAAGTCATCAGCTATTAAATGCTGAATTTGTACTTTAATTATTTTTTAATGCAGCATTCTAATAGTATTATCTTAATTTAATTCTAAAGCATTATCTCTGATTTCTTAAACAACTGATTTTAGATCTATAAATTTCAAAAAGCAACCTAATGATTTGATGAAACAATGAAATAAAATAATGATGGAACAAAGCAATATATTTGATGGAATAAAAAAATGAATTGTAAGTTTCAACAACGAAACCTACCGCAAGTAATTCATATTCAGAAATATTTATTAAAACTGATGGAAAATTAATATATTTCTGAACAGATAAATCTTTAAACTTTAAGATGGTGTTAACATTAATTTTAACTGACAACAGTTTTAGAATGTATTACTAAAATGTCCGATATAACACTTAATTTTTATTTTAACAAGTTTTTTAACTCCTCTTTAACTCTTCTGTTTGTCTGTTCGATATACACTTTATAATCGAATTTTAACTGATTTCCCGATGAACTAGAGAAATGAAACTTTAAATACGCTTAGAATTGGGTGATAATGCAATATTAATTTGCCCTTTTTTTGTCTGTTCTATTTAAACTTTATAGTTGAATGTAACTCATCGAGAAGTTGATATAAATTCGATTGCAAAATTTGATGCATACAAAACTGCAAATCAGGAAAGAATTATTTAAGTGATATTTTTTATTTAAATATTTATCAATTAAAACTCAGATTATCAAACCATTTCAAGGTCCATATTCCCACCCTCTAAATATATATTTTTTTCTAGAAGTGATATTCAGTCAATCAGTTTGATCTGCAATGCACAGATTGATGGACAGACAATAGACATGTATATTTTCTAAAGCTCATTTTCGATTGAGGTAATTTCATAATAGACATATCGGAACGGAATACCGATAACTCTTTCATCATCAAAAGATGATAAATGCATATTATAAAACTTTTCATTAAATCTTTTCGAAAGTTTTAAATGTAACTTAGCTAAGCCTGTTCAAGAAGATTTTGATACATTAATATTTTACCCATATAAAATACTTACTTAATAATACATAAAATTAAATTTTTTTACAGCTAGTTTTTGGAACACAGGGATTCGGGAAAAAAATTATGAGGAAAACCCATTTCACTGATCTTATGGAGGGCGGATTAAACTTTTGAGTATTCCTCGCGCCAATGGTTTAGTGACGCCCGTTAAAATAATAACGTGCATTGAAATTCACCAGTCATTACATTTAAAAAAAAATTAAAAATTTTTTACAGATTTCAACTACAAATTTATCATTAATAATTGCTTTTATATTTGTTATATTATTCATTTTTCAAACTTAGTTTACTATACCTAATTTAGAGATTAAGATGCATTAAACGGCAATTAGTTCTTATTAATTTAAAACCTCTTTTATATAATTATTCAGATTTAATTTCTATTTAAGTACCCTGTCGTAATGTTTCAGGGACTGATGAAGCATGAAGACTGTAACTGGTGAAAGAGGAAACGCTTGGTATTTTACCTGGACGCCGTTTTAAATAAGTACGCCTTTGCACCTAGATATTGTAGAAAGCTAGAAGACCGGAAAGTCAGAATTTTGTTTATTTACTACCATGGGACAGTTCGAATAATTTCTATTCTAGCAAGAATTTTAGTTTCTACGTATTAACTTTTAATTGGCGATTTTAGATAAGATAATTTACTTTCTAAGATGGATATTTTATAGTTTTAAGTAGGGTTTGTTCTGATTTCCAATTCACTGAATCAGAAAATATATGTATGGAACTACATTTAATCATACAATAACCTCTTTTCACATTCGTTTCCAATAAGCTACTGTTCGTTAATTTCCATGACTCACGGAATTTGTTATTAGGTTGGAAACTATGAAACGGGCATTTTCTATTTAGTTTTACTGTCATTCAACGCTCATTTAAGTGTCTGTCTGTTCTTAAAAATGTTTCTTCATCCAATATCTAATTCTATTTCCGTCAAAATAGATGTTTGTTCTTAAATGATGCATTTAAAAATTTTCCCATTTGTAAGAAAGATTCAAACCATCTATACATTATAAACTACATCAACTTTTAAAGAAAAAAACTGCTTTCTGAAGAACTTCATTCATGTCATTGAAAATTGATGAGCCTGAAATTACGTGTATAGTACACTCCCGAGTACAAAGGTTAATTTGGCAGACGCGTAGACCGGATAATAAAAATGCCCTGTAGCTCGGAGTTGAACTAATTTTTTTGCCCACCAGACCAAAGCTCACTGTTATAATATGTATTTTCTCACCTTCGATTGAGTGCTAAGCTCTCCATTTATCTCAAGCCTCGCTGAATGTGGACGTGTCCACGGTCCGATGAATCATAGGAATTGTTGTCTGTAATGTGTCGAGTTAATATAGAAGCCTCTGTACTGATAGTTTATATAAGTTTATATACTGCACTGCATTTTTATTAGAGAGAAAGTAGTTAAAGGATATCAACTGTTCACATTTTGCCATAAATTCTGTAATGTCTTACTTAAATGTAGGAAACATAAACAAAACATCAACGTAAATCGTTGGCCTAATTATGAAAAAAATTGACTCAAATAGATTTTATACTTCGCTGATGAATGATATATAGATATGAAAAGTTAATGCTAAGTTAAGAATGAAAATTTATAGTTTTTAGTTTCTGAAAAATTAGGCCAGGCATTATGGAAGCAGGATAGTCACGAACCAAATACTCGGGAAAGTACTATACTTTAGGTATTATAAATATTAGGTTTATTTCAATTGCATTTTCACTGAGAGGAAGTAACTCTATTCCGGGAAAAAGTATCTCCTTAAATAAAAATCTGAACAGATTTGAAAAATTAGATACGTTATACAAGAGTTTAAAAATAATTAAGTACTTCCCGAAAAATTTCATTAAATATTTCTCAAAATTACCATAATACATAAATAAAAATTAAATTTAACTAAATTAAAAACAAAGTGCAAAAGTTGAAGTAAGTTTCAAAGTTTTATGCATGTGCGTGTATCATAACTTCGAAATGATTGATGTGAACTGAAATTTTTCCCCGTTATTGGATTCAAAGAAATTATTTAAAAAAAATATTGTCATTCGAAACTAAACTAATGGGAAAAAACATTCAATGAAATAGAATTTTTTTCTTTTGAAATGAAAATAATTTATTTTTAACCATTTAAAAATATATTACGATACTGCTGTATCGGAGGTATTAATTATTTCGCAGCATACCTTCCTTAAACAAATTTAAAATTTTTATTTTTTCTGATTGGCCATCATTTTATGGGGTGGTGAGGAGTGATTGAGATTACCTACAGTTGTATTTAAATATTATGAAAAAAAAGTGCAATTCTAAGATAAAAACCTCAGAAAATTTCGTAATTGAAATCTTTAAAAAATTCCGCTAGTAAAAACGTATGATTTACATCATATAATAAAATTGTTAGCAGTAACAAGCAGTGAAGAAGCATTCCTAGATAATTCTGCGCCTTATCTAGAAATTATTAAAGATGAAAATAAAAGTAAAATAGAATGCCTCTAAGATACAATCCATACCCCCCCCCCAAAGTGTGTCTTTTAGATTTCATTATTATTATTATTTACTTTTTTTGCTTCTTAAATTTCACTTCGTCATTACTCAATACGGAAGATCTGCATGATGATACTGAAGAATGCGTTTTTTCAGCTTAGGAATAACCCCTTTTCAAGTCACAGAAAGTTCATACTTTAATAGTAAATATCTCCGTTAATTTTACACATAAAATCCTTCAAACTTTTTATTGTGTTTTTATTATAAAAGAGTATGGTTTATTTTTTCTAATTTCATTTTTCTGCCAATTTCATTGATTTTTTAAGTACATTTTTGCAACTTCTCTGTTTCGTCGCTAGAGGCGATGTAATCTGTCATAATAAATTTAGCATAGTCACTGTACTATAGGCACACGTTTTCAGAATGGAGATGAAAAGTGAAGCCAAAGAATTGCATGCTCGGAAGTTTAAAGCAGTTAAAGTCATCGTTATTGCTTTTTCAAAGACATTAAAAATCTTACAACTTAGGAGTTAAATGAAAAATAATTTTAAGAACGCTGTCAAAACGAAATTATTATTTCCTTCCTCTCAATAGGGTGGAAAATCCGTCTTCACCTCCTTTCAGTATGACAGCAGGATCCTTAACCTCACAAAGTGTGGAACAGCTTACTAAAAATGTTCAATATTGCGGAAAAATTAATTGAATAATAGCCATGATTTGGTGTAAATATTCATTATGCAAGAATGTCAAAATTTTAAATGCATTAAGAAAAGTAACATAGAACAATAGAATAGAAGCACTAATAATATTGCGATTTTACTTAGATATGTATAATATAATTAATAATAATTTTGTAAAACTATTTAAAGGTAGGTGAAGATAAATTTGGCCGATACAATTAATTGATATCTTTGTCTTTATTGTTTAACAATAGTGACAGATTATATAAATAATTATTTTTGGGAAGACATTTGTTCATCTAACAGACGTTGTTAACAAGTCTGAAGAAAATAAGAACATGGGCGATGTTTATTTTTTTTTCCATTGCATTCTGATTTAAAGAGACATTAGAGATAAAAAGTGATAAATTTTAGCAGGGTACTATGTTAAAGCAATGATACATTTTCAGATCTCACCATTTTTGTTTAATAATATCAAAGAATATCAAGGAAGAATCAGTCCTTCATGGGAACTAAGTAGCACATAATATTTCGCAATATTATACCTTATTATGCAATATTCACCAATTTTATGCAATATTTTGAATATTGTTAAATATAATTCAGTATTGTAGGGGGTTGGTGTGTAATAGGTGTGTTGTTGAGGGAGGAGTAATAATTTTTAACTGGTTGATTTTTAAAAAGAGAAAAAATAAATGACATTAAAACAAATAGATTTTCATGAACGTTGTTTATATTTCACTATTTTAATACATTAATTATTTGTTCATCTCTCAGTTTTTTTTTTTCAGGAGAATGGAAGCATTTAATTTGGAAATATACACTACCTGATTAAATTGTATTTCCAAAAATTTAATGTATTAATTCCATTGGAATTTTCAAGCACTATTTAATTTTATTAAATCATTTCTTTAGTTAACACTTTTCTGTGACAATCTTAAGTATGTGAATTTTACTCTCTAAAAACATGTGAAGAGAAAAGTTGCATTTTTAGTTTCAGAATTATATGAAATACGTTCATATTTGGCTTTTCTTTTCTCAAGTTTGTCAAAAAATTGTAATTGATTAATTATTTCTGATAATGCTAGCAAGAGTAGTGACCGCAACATGGCAAAGAGAAACAGAATTTTAAATTGACGAACATTGATATTTGTGAAACATTTCCTCTTAAGGAAGAATAATGATATTTGAAATTAGTGCCTACTGAAACGAACTCGCTTGGATTTTTAATGATCAAATCTAACTCACATATCTATCTATCCTGAGAAATCTTTTGTAAATTATCACCAAAACTATGTTCTAAAACATTCACTAATTGCCGGAGATTTGAAAAGATAGGAAACTGCAAATTTCTATTCTTTTGTCAATAAACCACATAATCATATTTTCTTTAGCAATTTAGAGTAAATTTTATCCCTAATAACTTAAGAAACGGTAGCTGAGTGTTTTTTTAACTTTATATAAATGATAACGTTATTCCAATGCGCTAATATCTATAACTTTAGATTTTACAACAAATTAAAAGTTTAAACTAGATAACATACACGGAAAACTTCAAAAACAGAAATATTTTTAGCAAATATTTTGCAAACTGTATTTTTCAAGCATTTTAAAGATATCCATTAAAAAGAGAAGATTCCAAATAATAATACAAATGCTTATTTATGAGAATTTTCAAAGCAACATTATTTCAAAACATATGAATTCGAATCAGATTTACAAACAAATTAAAAATATCTTTCAATAAGAGAACGACAACCTAAGCACAATTACAAACTAAATATTTTAAGAGTATTTTGATCCAAATATCAAAATGTTGTATAAAAAATATTCAAAATTTCAATAATAAGTGTTCTAAAATTAAAAAAAAAATTAACACAGTAATGTCTGCAAAATTTCTTCAAATTGTTATTTTTTTAAAAAATTTTCAAATGCAAAATTTTTTAATTAACAGGTATTTTTAAATACAAAAATCAATATCGCATAAAATCAGTGAACATATTTCTTAAAAAATTATAAATTATTTTTGTCAGTACTAAGCAGTTGTATTTTTTTTTTGTATATCACAATAATTTTTAATTAATAAATTTTTTACATTTATTTCGCCAATACTTATTTCTTTGATATCGATTTATTATCCGTGTTCTTTTTTAATCATACACAGAACATGTCGACACTCTGTAGAGCATGTTGGGTTACAACAGCGGTATGAGGGCGAGCGTTATCCTGTTGGAAAACACCCCCTTGAATGCTGTTCATGAATGGCAGCACAACCGGTTGTATCACTAGACTGATGTACAAATTTGAAGTCAGGGTGCGTGGGATAACCACGAGAGTGCTCCTGCTGTCATACGAAATTGCTCCCCAAACCATAAATCCAGGAGTAGACCCTGTGTGTCTAGGCCGCAGACAGGTCACTAGCAGGCGTTCACCTGGCCTCCTTCTAACCAACAAACGGCTATCACTGCGACCAAGACAGAACCTTCTTTCATCAGAAAACACATCAGATCTCCACTCCGTCCTCCATTGAGCTCTAGTTTGACACCACTCACGTCGCAAACGGCAGTGGTTTGGAGTCAGTAGAATGCACTGTACAGGGCGTCTGGCTCGGAGCTGTCCTTGAAGTAACCGATTTGTAACAGTTCGTTGTGTAACTGTGGTGGCAACTGCAGCTCGAATTTCAGCTGCAGAAGCAGTACGATTAGCCACAGCCATACGCCGAATACGACGGTCTTCCCTCTCAGTAGTACCACGTGGCCGCCCGGAACCTGGTCTTCTTGAGGCAGTACCTTCCCTTGACCATTGCCGCCAATACTCATGCACTGTGTATACATTCCTACCAAGTCTTTCAGCAATATCGCTTAAAGAAAACCCACCTTCTCGTAGCCCTACAACACGATCTCGTTCAAACTCAGTGAGCTGTTGATAATGGCTTCTTCGTCTTCTCAGAGGCATCCTTGACTAACATTAACCCACTACGTTAAATCTCAACTGTACATAACGAGCACGAACCTTACAGCGCTTATTTAAAGCAAACCTCATTTGCATGTTCATAGTGTCGCTACTAGCGCCACACTTACGCGCGTAGCTCGAAATTTGAATCGATGTCATCTTTCAGATGTATAAACACGCCTACCAAATTTCGTTTATCTAGCACAGCTCCTTCCTAGTGTTGGGATTTTTTTTTCCATCAGTGTAATATTAATTTCGGTGATAGTACGAAGAGATAATTTTCAGTAACAGAAAACAACAACAACCAGGAACAGGCAAAGAATATCAAAACATAGGTGGTCAGAATCCGATGTAATTTGTGTTTTTAGGGAGTTATCCACTGTCGACTTCAGTAATTCTGGATAAATAGTTCCTGTGCATTATTAGAATCTTGAATAAAGTCCTTGATAACCCTTGATGAAATTGAAGTCTTGAATAAATTAAAGTCCTTGATGATCTTATATATAATGAAGTCCTTCATAGTCCTTGATTATTACTTTGATATGTAGACTATCCCAAAAAATGCAGGTCAATAGTTAATCCGGAGTTTGTTTACAGTAAATAAACGATGTGAAGAAAATATATTTGTAATGATAAGAAACTGCAATGTATTGCCAAAGAATTTATTTTACTACCTGGTGTTACAACGTACTATTTTTTACTGTTCAAAGTACTGTTTTTTAAATATATTCTGTTTTATAGAATATCGGATATAAATTGTCATTACTATTTAATACCTTCAGTCTGGAGTAATTTATAACCCTTCTATCTCCAGTTTTGACAAAGAAAATTCAGAAATGGGTATTTATAACAATATAAATGATTGAATGTTAAGAGGAAATAAAAGGAAAAGATATTTAGAAACTTATTTCAAAATGAATAAGGATTCGTAGTTTAATTTATAGTAAAAAATAGAGATCCAATTTCAAGTGCAAAATTCCATCTAAAGTCAATTAACAACCCTATATATTCTTTTAAAATATCAAAACATTACTGATTGGACAGGGCACTACCATGCTCTTAATAAATTTAAGTTTAATTTCCCATAATATAAAGAATTATTCGAAATGCTTGAAAATTATTTCTTTATTGTTATAAATGCCTGCTCCTAATTACCTCGAGATGAAAATTTCCAGGATACCATAGAACAATAAACTGTTTGTCAGGAGGAAATGTAAAATTAAATCTTCTTCTAAGCATTTCATACTGAAGAACTTAATTTGTAACTTTGCAAAATGCCTTGGAAATAGTCAAAGTAGAATTTGAATAACGACATTTGGAAACGTTTTCTTTTCTTCTCTTTTTACCGTGGTTGCAAAGGTAAAAAATAAAGGCTAAAAATTCTCTCTGTGAAAAGCGGGAAAGTGTTTATCGTGTTCATGTAGAGTGTTTTTAAGAAAGCACATATATCTCAGTAAACAAAGATCTTTCACTTTTCCATACAATAATCACTGTTTCCAATTACTTTCACTGACCTTGTATCTTTATTTTAATTTCTGAATCATTTAATTCATTCCCATCCGGTTTTTTTCTATTAAAACGATATGCCAATATTTTTATAAATATTTTTTTCACTTCATTGATCGATATTATTGACAGAAAGGGTAATTTTTCTTACAAGTAGACCGGACTAAATTTAGTCTCAGAGACTCAACTAATGGATTCGTAGTAATTTTCTACCTTTAGTATATATATTTGTTGCTGATTTAGGTTTTATTTGTTTTTATGCTTCATTTCAAAATTGCATCCTTTTGTACATTTTTATTTTTTACTCCCTCACCTTTTTACAACGATTCTACTAATTTGGTACATTTGGAAAATTTTTTCTTTATTCCAGTTTGTTTGATGCTTGCTATTTTCGGTAATTTTGCTTTATTTTGTTTTTATATAATCTCTTTGATATTTTAATTTTTATCTGCTTATTTCTCTTGTATATATAAATACCAGGAGGCATTAGAAATACAAGAAATCCAGAAATGAATATTCCTGGATTTCTTTAGAAAAAATTACTGTTTGATTTCACCTTGCTCTCTAGGGTTTGCTATTTTAATACCTGAAAGAAAAAAAATATCATTCAGACTTTGGCCATTAGAAGAGACAATGGCACCGTGAAACAGGCAATATGCGTACTTTTAAAATACGTCTTACCATGCACAATATTCACTATCCATATAAAGCAATCATGTAGCATATTTTTAGCAAAAACGAACTCCGCCATGGTAAACTGATTTCAGTAGATCGCATCATACTTGGTGAGTTGTTTTTCCAACGGAATATCAAAGATTCTTTTGTACTTAAAGCATTTCAACAGGGAAAAAGTATATGAAAATACAATTTGACAATTGCAAATCTCTGAAAATAATTTTGTATTTTTTTAAAATAAAAACATTCGCCCTCAAAACTAGTCAAGGTCGCAAACGAACTCGACTGCAAGAAATTGAAGTTGCAACTGCGGTCATGGAGGAGGAAACAGCAAGTGCACAAGCTTTTGTGTTCGAGCAGACCTCGAATCGATTCAACGTACATCACTGTGTTGATTTAATGGCAAATTTATTTACATGGCAGCGTTTTTTGTAGAAAACTCTCTTTCCTGTTCTTTTAAAAAATGAATGATTGCAAAGAGCAAAAGAGATTATTGGGGGAAATAATCACTAATGACAATAGGATTAAAAATCCAATCAGTAAACAATTCTATTTTTTTTAAATGCAGTACAGTAATTAAATTACGAAAAGAAATTTAGGGCAGTAACATTCAGTAAGTGTATAAGCCATAAAAATGATTAAAAAATGTAAAAAAATACTATTAAATATACAACACGATTTGAAAAAAAAAAAACTTAAAATAATTATTATTAGTCTGTTATTTATCAATTGACAGAATCTTTACTTCAGTCATTGATTCCCGATGTCCGTAGAGCTTTTTTACTAGAATAGGCTTTGCTAGTACTGAATGGGATTTTCTTCTTTGAAAATGTCATCGTCATTCAAATCAGATACTTCTGTTTTCAATATGTAAGATCATTTAAATTAGTTAGAACAGAATTTCAAAAATTTCCAAAGCAGAAAAATTCTAAATTACAAATGAGAATTTAATATTTAAGAGCAAATTCTTCACCAACTTTTATTAAGTTTCCTCCAAACTGATGTCTGGTGGAAATACATAGCAGTTTGTAATCAAATAGCGACTGTTTTTTGTTCCGGAAAGCACCAGTTACTATTAGCGGAATAGCAACCAACTTAACCCCTTGCCTGCAGCGAGCGTATATATACGCCTTTCCGTAGTACGCTTGGAAAACCAGTGGCTCGTAAGCTTTCCTTGGCAGGTAAGGGGTTAACGAATCATCGCTCATATTTATTAAAAATTACGAAGCACCAAATTTAGATCGTAAAAAAAGAATTGAAGACAATTTCTCTTCATTAAAAGCAAGAAAAGAGGTATTAGTATTTTAATGACCTTCGATACCTGTTTCTGTGTTTTTAAAATTCTACTCGTATTTGATTTCCCCGCATTTTCATTTTCTTTATTGACATTTAAAAAGTATAAATTTAATGATACTTAATACATATTTCTGTGCCCCCTTTGAAATTTCCTATTTTGAAGTTGTTGAATTCATTCCTTGAAAAAGCAAACTCATATGAATTAATATGAATTGTAAATCCATATTATTTCTTCTAAAAGTCTATTATTTCTTTTATTTCTTTCTATTATTTCTTAGTCAGTTAAACGCAATAATAAACCTAATGAAATCACGTTAAAACCGAAGAGTATCGATAATGCAGCCTTTTCCTGCACGTCCGTCCTCTTACTCTTATAATTATTTTTCCTTCTCACATCTTTCAGAACTGTACCTGTGTATAGAATTCTAAGCTTTAAATAAAAGGACTTTGTGCTTTTAATTTGTATTGCAATTCAGAGAAACGAATTCCAAAGGATGAGATGACACATTGGATTGTTTCTGTTATGTTTGTGATAACTATATTATATATATACCGCTCTTATTACTTATTATGGAATGGCAGCATTAGAATGTAAACATATTGATCTACGAAAGCTTCAGAAGACTGCTTTATTCAGCGTTTTTATAGCCACACTTAATTCAACACTTCTCTAACTAAATAAAATTATTATAAATGCTACTCGCTGTGTGAAACACTTCATTCAGTTAGAAAATGTAAAAGAAATTAAGATATAAACTTTATTCAGAAAATTTAATAATTGAGAGTGAAAATAGGCTTAATAATTATTATGGATACTCCCTAGATACCTACTCAAAATGGTAGACTTCCAAAACTACTAAGGCTAACTTCAGTTGATTTTTTAAAGTTATGAAATTCAAACTCCTTCAACAAAATATACATTTGCATGCTTTTGCCGACATTAAAATTAAGATTAAAAAATTGCTTTTTTTATTATTAATTCTGAAATAGGATTTTTACTTCCGTTTGCTTATATTTCATAGTTCACACATTTTTAATTTTTGCACACGATATAGTTTGTTACAGAATGATTCAGTTAAAGTCTTACTTTTAAGTAATATCAAATAAAATTGAAATTGAAAAAACTAATTTTAGAGTATTTTTTTAATAATCTAGAAAGTCAATAATCTTGGCAATCAAGCTTGTAGCCAAAAGCTACTAGTATGTAATGAAGTATCAACAAATAATTTCTGATTATGTGGAGGGAAAGGCGCATTTTATTTTAGCATAAAATTGGGACCTTTCATGAAATATATTTGTAAGTTCGATTGATCCAAAAAAATTTGTTTTTTTCTCATAGGCTTATATTTGGGGACTTTTGCAATGTCTCTTAAAAGGCAAATAATATCTTCATCTTTACTGAGAAAGAAATAACTAGTATCAGTGTTTTTATCACTAAGACAGCACTGCAGTGAAAAAATTGGTCGCCTGCCATAAAATCTTTTATACCTTGTGGTAATTCATGTTCGAATACATGTTCTAACATGTGACTAACATTATATGTTTGATAGCAATGCTGTCAAATGCTGACATATGCTGTCAAACATTTTGTGCAAATGCCCTTTCTGAGAATGGGAATCTCCTCCCTGACTCCTTAAAGGATGCTACTTAGCATAATAAGCCCGAAAAGCTCTAATATCCGCCACTTTTCAAAGCTAGTTGATATCAAGTATGCTGAAACATTTTGAAACGAACGAAGAAATAACAACCAATGCCTTCAGCTAGTTTGGAATACATCAAGAGAAACGTTTCTTTACTATTTTTCTATTTTTCAATATAATGCATTTGTGTTTTCAAAAATTTATAATTTTCTTTCTTTTTCCCAGCGTTATTTGAATTTAATAACATATTGTTTATGAAATTATTTTACTTTTATAATACAGACAAATTTTATTCGTATACCATAAACTGATAATTTTCTAAATTCTGTTCCAGGTCGATTTTGATCAAATGCTCGATGCTGATAAAACTTTCATGGCATTTGAAAATTGGTACTGAAATATTTCGATTCGATTTATAGGTATCATAATACAGTTGTTTCTGTGCTGCTGGAATAAAAGATTTTTCAAAGAATATTTCTAGCGGAACAATTCATATTTATTACTCATAGTTATTTCCGATTATATGATTGAAAAATATGTTGAATTCCTTTTACACTTCTAAGCAGTTTAGAAATGTTTTCTTTGCTTTTTTTGCACTTTCATGTTATTTAAAAATATGCAGTATTTTGGGCTGTTTAAAAATATACTTGATTTAACCTCTTCATCGTCCATAACGCGTCTAGCACATTCAAATGAAACTTCTGCAATGTGACGTTAACGCGCTTCAAGTGTTTTCTACATTCTAAAACTTTCAAATGCGTACTTGTTTGAATTTTTATCTTTATCTGTTCAAATGCGGAGAAAAATAGAAATTTTCACTCACTGAAGAAGACCGTGAAAGGGTTAAATCCCTTAATGTAGAGTTATTAAATTATTTTATTTTAAGATAAAAAAAATATTTTTAATGCTGATTTTTCGACTTATAATTCTTTTACATAATAACATTTTTTATTCTTTATGTAAGTTTATGCTAGTAATCATATATATGGGTGTTCTCCTGTTCATCTTTGTTGTTTTCTAAAAGATATAACGATAACGTTTTCCTGTTACTGGTAAAGCTATTTTTAAAGTTTTAATAACACGGGGCTTTTAATTTCTGGTACACGAGAAAGTATTATAATCGTGGAAAAATTTAAACTCTAGATTTTGACATTTCTATGTTTCAGGTCTCCCACAGTTTGAAAAAATCATTTTTGATATTTCATTTTTTTGTCTGTGATCACAATAACTCAAAACGCTTACAAACACACAGATGAAATTTGGTATATGGATTTAACACCAACTTTTTAGATTTCGTCATATTTTGAACGAAATACATTCAAAGGAAGTCTATCTGTTTAGCTTTTAAAATGTAACTGAGTTTAATAACTTCAAAATGCCCAAAGCTAGATAAAAAAATTTATACACATTATGCATCCAAAAATTTAGATTCTTATAAATTATATATTTTAGTTCTTGCATATTAATTTTGAGCCAAATCTGACAAAAGGTTGACCACATTTCGGGCTGTACCGCATGCATGTAAACACAATGAATTATAAATACAATAATTTAAACCATTGAAATTATGTATGAGATATTGTGATTACAATAGCGATTCTGTATCAAAATCTCTCTTCAATCAGTAGGATAAAAGTTGCCCAAAATACATTTTTGCATTGTAGATTCATTAAAAAGGCTAGATACATATGAAAGATTTTTATTTCCTGACTACTATTCGCCAATGAAATGTAATGTAAGGTATTCGTGGCTCAAGTTTAAACTGCTGCTGGTTTTTTTTTTTTTTAAATTTTTTTTTACATTTTACCATACTTGTTATTTTTTTTGTGTTACAAATTTAAGATTTTTTAATCTTTCTTGCATAATAATAGTAATATAGTAGTAAAAAACTACACCTTGAGGCTCTGGTTAATCTCTGGTATTCAGAGTCCCATAATTCCGAAAAATTCATTGATGTAATTACATTTATCTGTCTGTGAGATGAAAAAGAAAAAAATGAAATCCTTTAAATGAAAATCTACATGAATATGACTGTAAAAGAGAAAAAACAATACGTGTGAAATTCGGTATACATATTTATCACCGAAATTGTAGATATATAATAATTTTTTTTATCAAATCTGTGAAAGAGTTTTGGTCAAATGTTGTTCTGTGTATTCGAGTAGTTTATCTACATAAACGCCCCATTTTAAAGCAACACTTGATCTATTTTCAGACGAACCTCGTAATTTTGAACCGCGATCAGATAACGAAGATGACACTTGAACTGGTACACCCTTTACAAGCTTCCATACCATACCAGTAGGTGGTTTTTTCAGAGGGGACAGTTTTATGATCCAAATCTAAATTACGATCTGTGGATGAGTGAAGGAAATGTATGAATGAAGTCCGCCCTGGTAAAAGGGTCGTGACGTGTAAATAACTAATTCGTACTCTTGGCCGTAGATGGCGGTACTGAGAAAAAACAAGACACACAAAAAAAATTCGGATTAAATCGCAATGGTTCTTTATTCAGCGGTCTTACCAATGACAAGAGCCACTAAAAACAAAAACAACGGGGAATGAGTAAAAAAATTCTAGTGAATATTTAAAGTATGTTTATCACTTTTAAAATTTAAAAAAAGGACATCTTATTTCTGTACTGAATTAATTTTTCCCTGACTTTAGACATCGGATTTATAATACAGAATTTTTAAAAGTTACTACACTTAGCATGTAAAAGACATTAATATGCGTTTTCCTTATTTTGTGAAGGAGGGTTGGTTGGTTGATTGGGGTTTAGTGACGAAAGAGCCAGACATGGCCATACTGCGCCAATCAAATGGTAAAATCGAAATAATCCCTATAAACCTGAAATGAGAATAAGGTAAAACGGGCAAAAAATGTTTTAAAACATTAAAAGGTCCAAGATGCAAAAGAAAAAAAAAACAATGTTAAAAAAGAAAAATATTGCAACATTTTCAAGTTCTTTAAATATTTGTCACGGACAGGAATATTTAATCTGGGATAAAATGCTTTAAAGTCAACCCCTCTAACTGGACTTACTTTTAATTTTTTTCTTAGGGGTGTGTTTATCAACAAATGTGAGGTTTGTAAAGAGCAACGATTGTAGTGGTGGCCCTTGTTGTTCAACAGTTGTAGTACCTTCAATACTTTTGTTTGGGTCATAATCTATGGTATCTTCTCCTATAGATGATCCAATATCATTGTCAATTTTTTCATTTGAGATTTATTCTGGCTCAAGTTCAGAGACTGGCATAGAATTTATTTCATGTGTAGGTTGGTTTTGCTTTAGAGAATTTGAAGAAGATTTATCAATCTTCATAGAAGCCGAAGTCTAGGCCTGCAAAGGCGAAGTTACCCAAAAGTTAGATGCTTGTTCTGAATCTGATTGACTGTGGGGTCCAATTGTAAATTTTGATTGTTTTTTAGATTTCTTTTCCTTTTTAACAACTTGAAAATCAGTTGAGTTATGTGAAGTTCTAGCAACATCCCAAATTGGATCGGGCATATGCTTAATTTTAGTTGACGATGATTAAGACAAATTGGAAATAACAGTATGCATTTTAGGGCCCTTAATAGGATTTTCTATAGTAATATGTTTTTGGGTATGTTTGCAATAATTGGCTGCTTAACATTAGTCTGTACGACAGAAGCAAAACTAATTCATGCAGAAGTTTGCGATTTACAAGTTTCCGGGCTTCGGTGTAAGAAAGCTGATTTTTTATTTTGGTACCAATGACTTCTTTTTCAAATTTCCAAGCAGTGCAATTCCTTGAATAGGATATGTGTGCCTCTTTACAATTCACACATTTTTCTTCTGAGGTACATTCAACAATGTCATGACCAACCTCAGCACAACGGGCGCAGGTTATTTTCCCACGGCATGAAGTTTTCGAATGCCCGAAACGTTGGCATTGAAAGCAACGAAGCGGATTGGGGATATATGGTCTAACAGGGAGACGCATGTAACCCTCTTTAATGTAGTCTGATAATAAGGGAGAATCAAAGGTTAGAATTAAATGCTTAGTATTTATGAGATGATCATCCACTCCGTATGGATATGCGGCGTACATGGCTCACTCTCTGTACTTTCGATTCTTTAGCTATTTCTTTTAATAGAACATTTAGTAACTCTCCACAAGAGATAACTCCCTTTGAAGAATTCAGTGAAGGATGTAGAAAGCCAATTATTGGTATCTTTCCAAAAGATTTTACTTTTACAATTTATTGCAATTGTTTTCGAGACTGTGCTTCAATCAGTAGATCACCGGATCGAAGCTTTTTAATGTTCTTTACTTCCCCAACATGATTAGTAATACTTTTTTCGACTAGAAAGGAAGATACGGAATGAAATGTTTCATTCGCAGAGGAAACTCACTTTATGAGAAAAAAGGTAGGAAAATTTAATTGCGTTGAATGAGTAAAAGATACGGTTTGTTGCTCACTTATGGGAACAATTTTACGCTTGCCCACAAGGCATTGTTTATGGTTTAGGTCCGACGGCATCACCCACCACGGAGTCCAAGGAGGGAAGGCAGCCACCACCTCTGGGCATCCCCAGCCTCTGCATTTACCTCAGTGCTAACCATAACCTATACGCTCGGAGTTACCCTCGGGGACAGTGACCACCCAAGTTAACGCCAAGCCCAAGGAACAATTCCTTCGTTTGGTCCCTAGCAGACTAGTAACTTGAGTTCCTAACTACCAGCCGATTGATAGAGCGGAGACCACAGTCCACCATCCGACTAATGGGTTGCCACGCAGGGCAAACACATGGGAGTATTTGCTGTCCATGAGAAGCAAGAAGCAAACAGAGAGGCGACAGCTTCTCATGGAGAGCTCCCTCGCCTACCCTCGAGGGATGGAAGGACCAAGCAGAAAGTAGAAGGCGTAGAGAAGAGTGAAGCATAAAGGGGGTAAAGATCCCTGGGTACCTCGGGTGGTGAAGATGAATTAAACTGTTATTAAGCAAAGAAAAAAATTAGCTAAAATTTAAAAATCATCCCATCGGTGAAGCAATAAGATATTACGATATATTTTTAAATGCTAACTCTGCTTAAGTCAGATGTATTGAAACGTTGCATGTTTGAGATGATTTGAAATTTCAACAATGGTTTTATTTGCTTTGGGCAAGAATTTCAGACTATTTTGTAAAAATGTAGCTCATTTATCGGAAGATATAATTTTTTTCCTTCTTCAAAAATCCCAGATATTCCAGCATGTGTTCAGGTTATAAAAATGCTGCATTTTCACCCAAGTTTTATGAAACTTGTAGAATGTGTGAAAAAATATTATTAAGTATTATACTAAAATTTGAAACGAATTTTAAAATATTAAAAGGAATACGAGTATTTTAATAAGCTTTACCTGAGTATGAATGAATCATTGCATGCATTCCTGTCATGATTTCAAAACCAGATATATAGGGAAATATACACAAAAATTTCAGTGGCACACTAATGCGATTCATATCGATACCTACATTGCATTGATTTGAATTTCATTTGCTCTCTAATAAAAATTAAACGATGAAGGATTTCCTGAAAACTGATGTACTTGAAATCTGAATCTTCGAACTTATAATGAATTTAATTAGTTTAGAAATATACGGAATATACCTCCATATTTAAAAATTATGTACATAGCATAAATTGCAGTAAATTAGGAATTGGGAATAACGAAACATTCTATACATTATTCATTTCTATTGGCTCAGAAATTAAACTACTAGCCCTTTGTGTACCTTGATTTACGATATAATTAATATTGTTTAACTTGTACAGACGGATATTGTTTAACTTGTAGATGCTCTGATTACTAATATGACGCGGCGCCACTTTAACGCAATAATGCTCTCTGCTTCGACGCGAGATAATTCATCTACTATTCTTTTTATTGTTTTAGAGGAATTAAACGCCGTCTCTTTGGGGGTTGGCTGGCAAATCATGTTAATGATGAGAATGGTAGGGGTATTGTGTTCTAAATTCCATTTCATTCCATCTGGGTTGACTCAAAAGTTCGAGCCTCAATGGCTGTTGGTTTGGAGAAGCGAGCTAAGAACTCAATGCCTCTTACGTAGCATAGTTTTTTTTTCCCAAGAAAGAAGTGAAATTCCTAATTTTAATTGTATCGTTACGTAAGTGACGTGATATTAGTAGGCAAATAATATTGAGTTTAGTTAATTTATATTAACGTTCAACTTTAAAACACATTAACGTTCTGTATTGGTGCATCAACTTTGGACACCTTGTATGCTTATAGAATATTGTAAGAAATATTTCAATAATTGGCACTTTCTCATTGTGGAAGTAATGTAAAAATCTAATTTTTGTATCATTTTTATTTCCTAAAAGCATTAAGTGTTTTCATATAAATGACTACTTTATTTAAGGACCGCGGTGGCCTGGTGGTAAGGTCTCGCCTTCGGAACCGGAAGGTTTCAGGTTCGAGACTCGATTCCACCGAAGAACCCTCGTGTGATGGGGTCTCTTGCACGTTAAATCTGTCAAGCCAAACGTCCTCCCGTTGGTGTGGCGTGGTGTAGAGAGAGGGGTGCCAGGTCAGGTGTCATCCTCGTCATCTGACGGTGGTTCAAAATTACGAGGTCCGTCCCAAAATAGCCCTTGTGTTGCTTTAAAACGGGACGTTAATATAACAAACTAAAGTAAACTTTATTTAAGGAAACTTTTTAACTGAAAGTATATGTCCAGTTACAATTGTTTAAAAAAGATCTTTTTTCCTTAGGAAGTCCTATATATGCATATAAAAATGAGTAATTTTACATACACTCTTAATTTAGACAATTTGTTTAACAGTAGGCAGAAAGATCAAGAATTTATATATCAGCGAAAATATACCTTTTTCGAATTATAATTTACGTATATATTTCGCAGAGATTTCAGCACACACACATTCCATATGAAACAAAACTAATCTCCAAAAACTGGAAAGTTGACCATCTCCTCTCTGAAAAAAGAAGGGCCGCGGTGGCCTGGAGGCAAAGTCGCGACTTGGGAGGAGGAGGGTTTCATGCTCGAGACCTGATTTCACCTAAGAACCGTCTTGTAAGTTGGTGCATGTTAAATCCATCGGATTCAAAGGTGCTCCCTATTGTGATGTGGAAGCTTGGTGAAGGGGTCCAGCTCAGGTATAGTCCTTGTTATCTGACTATGGTTTAAAATTGCAAGTTCCGTCCAAAAATAGCCATAGTGTTGTTTTAAAACGGGAAGTTAATATAATCAAAACTAAAACATGGAGGAAGAGGGTTTTTATAAACTCGGTATTACCACATGAGGATTTTGAGACTTCATAATTTCCTTCGCCGAATTACTGTAAATGATGTGGGTAGCTAGAAACTTTAAAGATAAGCCTCCGCAAAGGATACTTGATCGAAATTTTTAATGTTAAACTGCTCTATATGATGCGTAAATAGAAATTTGGTTGATCAACTTCCGTTACAGAAAGTTAAAAATAAATTTATGGAATATTTTGAAAATGATTTTTAAATAATAAATTCTACTCTAAAAACTAGCTTTTCATTAGTTTAATGGATATATATATATATTTTTTATACTTTTAGATATAGTTGAATAATTTTTGTAACATAGCTTGCTCATAAAATAATTTATAAATGTTATAGTTTTGACATTTTTACAATCAGTATTGGAGGAAAATTGTATTTGGAAAAACATTTCCATCTACTTCTTGCGAGTGGAAGAATTTCAACTGTTTGTTCAAAATCAAAGTTGAAACATTTTAATTTATTTTTGTTAAATTAACGTCCTGTTTAAAAGAAAAACTAGAACTATATTGGGTCGGATCTCGTAAATTTGAACAGCGACCAAATGACGAGGACGAACCTGAGCTGGCACCTCCCTCTCCAGGCTGACACACCACACCAGCGGAGGGACGTTTGGCCCCAGCGAATTTAATATGAAACAAACCGGCTTACACGGAGGCTCTTCAGTGGAGATGGGTCTCGAGTCTGATAACCTCCGGTTCTGAAGCTGAGACTACCACCAGCCCACCGCTGGTCTGGTGCTAAGGTCAATAAATCTAGGGTAAAAAATTTTAAATCTTCATACATTTATTCTCCTAACATTCGAGGTTTGAATGAAGCAGGGGTTAAAAACATTAAATAACATTGAAGAGAAGAATGATGAACAATTATATATTAAATAGAAGGAATTTTAAATGACTCCCTAATCTTCTGAATCTACTGATTGAAGTGTTCTAACTATTGAACACTTCCTCACGGGACGGCTCATAACATCAATAGTAGAGTCACATATAACAAAAAATCTGATATTTAACTCTTTAAATAACAAAGCAGAACAAAAAGGAATTCAATTCGTTTGGAAACGTTAGCACTGTAATTATTTAAACCATCTTCAATAGTCTTACAAACTGCGGCTGGATTGGGAAAATCACGTGATTTACTAATCTGTTGTTCTGTTAAAGAAAGTTAACACGCAGCATTTCTTTTGCTAATGTTCCAACTCAACTAGAATTTCTCTGCGAAGAGTTTTATAAAATTGGGTTTTGCCAATAAAAGATAATGAATAGAGCTAACTTTTCATTGCTTATTCTGGAATATGTTTGGTAATGGATGCGTTTATTTGAAGTATGTTGAAAAGCTATTTTTAAAAATCTAGGGTGCGATATTTTGTTTGATATAAATATTATTTGCACCAAGACTGCTAACCTCTCTTTTGCGGTCTTTTTTTTTCGTTTCGTTTTAATATGCCCCGCTATCTTTTATTTGGTTTCTGCTTCTCTTTTCCGTTATTTCGGCGAAATATAAATTTTAATATACATTCCTTTTCCTTCACAAAGTTCGATATCTCGTGCCTCATCGCGGCTCAACTTATTCGTTAATGCCTCGCTTCTCCTTTTGCTCTTTCTTTTCATGGCATCTCGTCCTAAATCTTTTCTTGACTCTGTCCGAGTCAACTATGAACGCCGTTAGTGCTTTTAAGATGATATGTGGTGATCGAAATAGCTATTTAATTAGCAGTGAAAGTCACCAAATAACCGCAAGCGAACATCCATCCGATAAGTACTATTGGTATTACTTCATAATTTGTAGGCCGTTATACTCCTTCTAAATGAAAGTGAAAATTTAATAGAGCTTGAATGCCTTAATCTTAGGGAATGCAAGAGTTTTTAAAATAGCGATACCTCATCACACAGGAAAAGCCATGCTGTAATTTTATTTATACAATATTTAAAAAAACGTTCGCTTTAGAGCCGAGTCGCTTAAGTTTTTAGTTTAATTATATTAACGTTCGTTTTAAAGCAACACTAAAACATTTTGGGACGGAACCTCATAATTTTGAACCACGTTTAGATGACGAGGACGGTATTTGAGCTGGAACACCCCTCTCCAAACTTCCACACCACACCACAAAAAGGAAAAGTCAAGTAAATCTGTAATTTTTGATAAAAATGTCATTATTTTATCCAAAAGGCACATCACAGTGTATCTTAATATTAAAAGAATGAATTAGTCATTCTAATAAAGTTTCGCATCCTTTAGGAAATGTTTTTATGTTCACGCTATTCATTTTATTTATTGAGATGGAAATTTCCATCATAACATTAAGTGATAAAAAATTGTACTAAAAATGTTCCTTAAATTTGTTGCTAATTATAACTTTTTTACGACTATTGGATAATAAGGAACGGAGATGTCCAAAAAAATGTCACATTTATTATAGAGGATTTGAACTTATCATTCCGTTTGTTTGTTGTGGTTGGAAGAAACGTACGATTTCTTGAATATTCTTTATTCAAGAAATCGTATTAGTCTGACATTTTTTACTAATGAAAGCGATAATGAGTAGAGAAATTTAGAAGAGAGGGATATTGAAGATTATGTACTGAGATTAACAAGTAAATTTGCATGATGAATATTTCTACCATACTGTTTTTTAATTATTTTATGTTATATATTTATACTAGGATTTTTTTAAACATTTTCCCTTTAATCTAATGCATGATTCATATCACCCTGATTTATTTCACGCACAAAAAAGAAAAAAAATCATGCAAAGAAGGTTAATTATATTATAAAAAAAGGAATTCAAGTTTTCTTTAAAAGATGATCTTTAATATTTTTATTGTAAAACAATACATTTAAGTGAATATGGGTAGTAAGTTTATATTTCCCAAAACTTTTAAAAAAATTTTCCCTGTCATTTTTTGTTGAATCAATCTCAATGTATATTGGCAAAAAGAAAATGTTTCTTTGTATTGGTACTAGCCAAAAACACTGTCACACTTCAACTCAAATCGTAATCCTATGAAATTTTCAAAGAAAAATTTTCTTCCTTTATCTCAAAAAATAAACAAATTAAAATGCGCTAAATTATGTAACTATTAATATACTCTTATGTTGATTCCACTGGAAGTGCACATATCTTCTACATGGAATGTGATAAACAAAAGGCGATATCATTACTTAAGTGATACATCCATCAGATTCATGATCTGCTAATTGGTTTCGCAGGTAAATTAGTTTTAATCGAAGAAGAGATGTTTAAGTTTACACTCAATACTAAACAAGATCCATTCAGTGCAATCTAGACGGGATTATGTGAATGGAATAATGATGCATAAAGGTGTCGGGATTTTATTTTTGAGATTAAATCATTTTCAGAAAGTCGCATGAAATCGCAACGGCAAACTGCTTTTACATTAAATGTTCTTATTATAATATTGATACTGCACCGACCGTATAAAAGTATTAGCTGATGCGCTGCCCTCTGACAAAGTAGGTATGGTAACTGTATTAAGAGACGATTTTCCGCAAAAAAAAATCCATTTTTATTAAATATTTTTAATTTATAAACGACTTTCTTTATAAAATTGTTTACATTTTATTATTTGAGTTACTTTTTATACTTCCTTAATGTATGTTTTAATGCGACCGGCGTCCTGGTCTAGGAGTAGGGTGCCTTCCCCTTGATCTGGGCGCCCTGGGTTCGATTCCTTGTTCGGACATGGTTGTTACTTACCCTGTTCTCTATCTGTGTGCTGTGTGAAAGAGCCCTCTGTAAAAAGGGGTTGTGCAAGCGAGTGTGTGAGTGTTATCTTCACATGCGTTAGAAGTCACACTTCTGCCCTTGGGTACCCAGGTGTCTTTATCCTTAGAAGCTATTGCACCCCTTTCTCTCCGATGTCTTGGACTGAGACAGAGTTCAGTAATGTTCAATCCTTGAGAGATAAGCAGCAGTAGCAACAATATAATTTAATGCTACAAAGATTGTTTGCGTGTTTTTAGAATGATTTTCAAACTACTTGATTAATGCTTAAAATGTAAAGACACTTTTTAAAAAACATTCGATCTGATGGCTTTTCATATGTCTGCATATTTTTTTCCAAAATTTTCAGGGATATTGATTTTCATTCTTCTTCTACTAATTACAAAACTTCATCAATCGAGGTAAGTTTATTCTTTGAAAGGGCTCCTTTCAACATACAGAAGACATAGTAATTGAGAAAACAAAACATCAGAGGGTTTCGCAGAAATATGTCAAAAAGGTATATATACAAAGTATATACTTTGATTTTGATATGGAATCACAACGCCGAGATTTGCACATTCCTTCTGAAATCGTATTAGATTGACGGACCTTCCCGTGCTCTCTTTTACAACCTTCCTGCTTATTTATTCCGTTCAAAGTTTTGATTCCATCATGACTTGGACAAAAAAACTTGAAAAAAAGCCGAAAAGTGGATTATTTCCATGAAATTCAATGGAATAAAAGGCGTTAAAAACTCTAAGACTTCTTCAATAAGCTTGCAATGCATAAAAGCCGCCAGGATTATCATTTGTGGGGAGAAAAAACAAACAAAATCCTTGGAATGTCCAATCTATTGTCCGACCACAAGTATTAATTTTTCTAAAATGTTCGATCCTTCATTACAACATCAAATTGTTTTCGAAGCTTTCTGCAAGTTTTATAGACCTTCTAAACTGAAAATCGCTATAATCATGCCTGATATCATTTTAGCTGTTGTCTATCGCATCAAGTAAAGTATATAATAAAGTGTTGGTAATGGAATTCAACAAGAATGATTCAATCAGAGCTAAGGTTATAAAATCAGCAAGAATTTCTTATCACTGAAAACGTCCTTTTATTTAAAAATTGTTTTATGAAATTATAATTAAAAGAAATGGTATTAGGATGTGATTTAACTAAATATTCTTAATGACCTAATAGATGATATAAATTCTTTTCCAAAACTATATTTCACAAGGAAACGGATATTAGCAAGTTAGTTTTCGTTTGTAACATTCATTTCCACTCAGCAACAAGGTTTTTCTTATCTTATTTGTTTCACTATTGTATTCTTACATAACCTATAGACGTTGTGATAGCTGTACATAAAGTTAGAATTAAGATTTTAGCTGAAGTGCTATTCTTGGAAATAAAGCTAAATCCTTCCTTAAATCATTCTTTCATGAGAATATCCCATTAAAAGAAGGATTTGGTGTTTACAATTATCTTATATCTCGTGAGTTTTAACGAATTTAAAGCAATATGTAATGAGTGATTTGTATTTCTTCTAAGATATAGCTATAGAAGATGTTTTAAAAATGTTCCAATTGACTAATCGTGATATTTATATCCAGGAAACTAGTAACTCTCTTAGCAAGGATTAATTCAAATCTATGATTTTATCGCTTAAAAAGACGATGAATATATTTCCTTTAAAATATGCTTACACGTTTCAACAATTAAATCCATATCTTTCATGCCTTTCATTCCAAGATGGGTTTTTTTTATAATTTATTATCAAATATAACCGAAAAAAGGAAATATTAAAAGAAACTGACTAGACTCATCTATTTATGTTTAACCTTCATTCTAAAACATCGGAAACGTCTTCTAATTTTCAACAATTCATAAATTGTAATTTAATTCTCAATATGAATTTAAAGATCGGGCATGGGTAAAGAATTAGATGAAACATAATGACTTTTAAAGCTATCAACTTTTAGTCTTCCCACTGGTGTGGTGTGGAAGTTTGGGAGGGGGTGTCATCTCAAGCGTCTTCCTCGTCATCTGACCACTGTTCAAAATTACGAGGTTCATTTCAAAATAGCCTCAGTGTTGCTTCAAAATGGGACGTTAATACAATTAAGCTAAATTAAAAACTATCAGCTTTCAGGGCTTGATTATTTGATATTGTCGACGAACTCCATGTTTCACAATATAATCTAACAGATGAATTTTTAATAGAAATAAATATAATAATACAGTGTTGATTCCGTTATATAATGCATAAATATTGAAGTTGCTTGATATATATAGTTGCTTGATATTGCAAAGCCGAATTCGATTCTTATAACTAGGGGGGGGGACCTTACTCTAATTTTTGAAATATTGTATAAAAGTTACTTTTTTTAGCATCTAGTTCTGCTTATCCTTGCAATCAGGACTGTGACTATTGAAGATCCGGTTAGATGGGCATAAATGGAAAGAGAAAGCATGCTGTGCTTTCTAAGAAAATATTAGAAAAAATATTCTAAAACAAAGAAAGAAAAATTGCTTGGCCACATTATAGCATATAAATATCATTAGAAAAGCGGACCTCGAATGTTGCATTTTATTACTTGGATTCATTTGATATATAAGGCTAGCTTCCTATGTTAAAATTACACAAAAACTATATGAGGTGGATTTCTGAATTTAGAATCGTAATCAAATGGTGAAATTGACAGCCGAACTGGAGATTCGTTCTCTAAAATATTAGACAACATCAACGGAAATGCATTTGACTTCAATGACTGATGTCACTTGCATCAGATCTGCATACAAGACAAAACTATGATTTGAGATTCTGAACTGATCCTTTCAATAATAGCAGAAGCTCCAAGAAATGATAACGAGTCAATGAATATTTTTAAGGAAGAATAAGAAAAGTATTAAAAACATTTTGTAATAAAACTCAAGCATTTTAATGATACTACTCCGTTTGAATAATTAAGCTAAACTGCGTCAGACATTTGGTAGATTCACATTCCTAAACTATTAAAAGCTAATTTATAGAATGTCATTATTTATATGAAATTCATCTTCGTATTTTACTATTCTGAGATGAATTTCATTTTAAATTAATGACAAAGCATTTATCTATAGTTTAGTTTAGTTTAGTTATATTAACGTCCCGTTTAAAGCAACACGAGGGCTATTTTGTGACGGACCTCGTAGTTTTGAACCAAGATCAGATGACGAGGACGACACCTGAACTGGCACCCCCCTCTCCACACCACATCACACCAACGGGAGGACGTTTGGCCTGACAGATTTAACGTGCAAGAGACCCCCTCACACGACGGTTCTTAGGTGGAATCGAGTCTCGAACCTGAAACCCTCGAAGTCGAGACCTTACCACCAGGCCACCACGGCCCTAGCATTTATCTATAATCACGCTTACTGGAAATAATTTTTAAAAAATTGAGTTTCTCACCGCCGGGATTAAAAATAAGCTCTATTGTGAAAAAGCTAGATTTCTAATGAAGGTTTTTCACTCCTTATTTCAAACAACTTGATCTAAATATATTTTCCGAGAATGTAAATGATCGCAAATATTGTAGTTATCATTTTTCACAAAATGCAAAACTGACTTATTTATGTAAAAGATTTTACAGAGCCTCTTATTCAGTTCAAAATTTAATGTCAAAAATTTAACAATGTCATAATTTCACAGTTGTAACAAAAATAATGAAGTTCCAAGGGCTTTCCTTGGTTTCTGAGTAATTGCACTGAAATTTGCATTGAATTTTTGTTATACGATTCTAATGCTGTTAAAATATTTCAGCAAAATTCATTAGAAACTTTCCAATGAAAATAAATTAATGAATTTTCTTTAAATATTGTGAAGCTTTAAATTTCCCAAATAACATCAGATTATATCATAAAACCATTTTTCCAGGTTTCTTAAATAATTACAACTAATATTACAATTTTTATTCTATTATCCCCCACTTCCCGATATTTCCCATTCGAATAATTCTGGAAATTTTAGATTCCCTGTATTCAAATCATCACAGCTGAACTAGTAAAATGTATGGCAGTAATGAAAATAAAGGGTGTCTGTACTGTCAAAATATCCTGATTCAAGGTCCCATCTGAGGTGTTACAATTATGCTATTAGACTTTTCTCCAAAACTGAAATATTCCCCTAACCCCTTAAATTAAGAGCCTCTTACTATTAAGGCTATTTAAAAAGAAAAGAAAACAAGAGAATCCAAAATAGAGAAAAAGAAACAAAAAGCCTTCCCCCCCCCAAAAAAAAAAAAAGTGAAATAGGGTTCATGACAAAGCTAAATACGAAAAAAGATGGAAGCATTCAAATTTATTTAATTCGAAGACTACAAATGATGGACACTTCAGCATGATTTTGAACATGGCAGGGATATACTGATATTTTTGATACTAACATGCTAATGATAGTCAACAGAGTGCATGTATCGACCTCAGGAAGTAGTCATCTTACTGTTTGAATAGATTAGGAACTGGTTAATTAGGAAATCAGACAAATTTGTTTCCTATATATTCAAATAAACAGATCTTAGACAAATAAAGAAATGCTATTACGAATTCAATAATAAATTGTAATTGCCAAAATTGAATTAAATATTTGCTTATCATATGTGCATATTTCTTGATGGAAAATTATCTTCGCAAATTTAATCAACTAGAGTTTTTAAATGGAGAATAACGCTGAAATCTTTAATTTTTATCCTTTTATAAGAGTTTTTGTAAGTTCATTGTAATTATACAAGCAATTTCTTTTGACCCTAAGTATGATTCATGTATTTATAATAGGATTCTTCTTTATTAAAAAATAACGTTAACCAAATAATGAAAAATATTATGAAAAGTAAACAAATAAAATACAATTTTATTAATTCTTCTATAATTATGTTTATGTATTAAGTATTGTCATTTAGATAAGAATAAATGTTCTATGTCTTTCATTCTGATGCTAAAAACGATTTTATTTATTTGTTGATTTTTTAAAAATTAGACTTTGATCAATTTCAGATTTGTTCCCGGATCTCAAATTGTTAACAACGGCGCACAAAACAAGCATCAAAAGACTATGCAATGATTAATAATCAAGTCAGAAAATAGAAGAACTTTGTTGAAATTGTGAATGATAAATAAATGATTGTATTTTTATACTTTAGGTATTTTATTAATATCCAGCAAGAATGGACATTTCTGAATGAGTATATCTACCACTTAAATAAACGCGCAGTAAATAAGGTTCCTGATTTACTTTTATTATAATAGCTATTATGTTATATCTTATATATGGACAAACATATCTTGTTAAAATAATGATAAATAAAATGTTGATAGATTATTTATATCTACTATATTGAGAAAAACTACTCCTTAAAACTGTTCGCAAAAATAATATTTGTTTTCATCCAAACTTTAACAGTTCAATAAAGCTCTTAAAAATAAAGCATTTTTAAAAAAATTAATGACTCTAAATGAAGACAAGTGATTTCAAATTTAAGAATAGTTTCTTGTTTTTAAGTAAACACATTTCATCATAATAATACCATAAATTCAAATTTTCTACTAAAAGTTCTTATTTAAAAATACTTGAATCAATTTTTATACAAAACGCCAACAAAAAAAATTCAAAGTATTAAACTGTTATTATTTTTAAAGGAAACAATATATTAAACTTTTTTGTTTTTGCCTGTGGAGTTTTTCATTTAAGACCTGTTAAGATAGGCAAGTGGACAAGAAATCAATTATTCCCATTGCTACTTGTAAAATTTTTGAATTCATATGTATAGCTAATTATCTTATGTATTATTAGTATCGATCACAAATAAGGCATTCAGAATTTGATAAGCTGTATTCTAAAATGGAAGAAATAGATTTCATTCGTTCAATCTTCTCTTAATTTAGTCATTAACTCAAAAAAAAAAAATATTTTCTACTCTATGATTTTCAAAACAAGTAACAAGTATAAAAAGTGTTTTTAACCTGATTTAAAGATGTTTTATTTGGTGACTTGAAAATACGAGGATTTTTGTGTCAAAAAAGCAGAGACAGGATAGCGAACAGGAAGAGTATTAGTTTGTTTGAAATTAAAAGTTAAGGAAGCTACCGATTATAAACTGGGAAGTTTTAATGTCTTCCTAAATCTGTAAGTATTATTTTGAGTTGTATTAGAATGTTTTCTATGAGAAACATTTCTTAAGAAGAAAACTGCCGACCATGGCAATGATTTCTTAAAAAGTTATTTAGGCTTTTATATGAAATTTTCCAGAGATTGTTCTATGTAATATGTTTGATATCTATAAAAATAAAAATGAATGTTTGTCAGTGTATCTCTTATGCTTTCCTAAACCGCTCAACCGATTACGATGAAACTTGGTCAGCTTATTACTTACATCTATGGTATGTTTATAGACATAGTACCATTATCGAAAATAAAAAAAATGAAAATTCGGATCTCTACTGCATCTGTTCAACAAGGATAAATCTCCAAACAATTCGCCGAGGAGACACAATAGATTCAATAGGAATGCTAAATCCAAGTTAAAGGTCAATATTGTGTAGCTATTGAATACAAATGTCAATCTCAGAGGTAACAACTTTACTACAGATTATGTGAGAAAATTTTGGGGAGACCAATCCTGGGGGTTTTAACTTTTAATTAAATGTTAGCGTTTTTCGCAGTAACTTCCAAAAATATTATAGTACCAATAATTTTACACTATCTTAATTTTTACAAAAATTATCTTTTCAACTATATTAACGATTTTATGATATAAATATATTTTATATGTTTGATGAATTTTGAAAGAAAATATTTTAATCACAGTTTTTATAATTAAACTTGAGAATTCCGAACGAATATTAAAACAAATCAAAATTATAAAATAATACACAAATCTAATATATAAAAAAGGATATTTGATCATATTTTATATACTGTTGCATCATTCTTCCTATTTCTATAAAACATTGCCAAATTATTCACTGATTGCACTTAATATTATATTTTCGGGAGCAGCAATGTGCCGTGTATCAGCTTGTTATCCTATAAGAACTTAGGTTGATATTGGAAGTAACATTTTTAAGCTTTTAAATGCAAATAAAACACATTTCAATGAAGAATTACAAGTTTAGTAACAGTGCTCTGCAATATTTCAAAATTATTTTGAGTGACAACTAATATTTTAAAGAATGCAGATAGTTGTCAAAATTATACTCCTACAAGGATTTGGTTATATTTAGAATATAATTCCGTCTGTGTTGATTAAATATTTTAGTTATTTTTCATTAAATATCGCAATTTTTAAAATGATATCTTGAAAGCTTAATTTTATTTAATTTTGGTAGTTCTAAAACATATAAAGCTAAATATTAACATCAGAGAGTATACATAATTTATTTTTCAAAAAAATATCTTCATCCACATAGCATAATACCTGCAACTATAACTTTATTTTTGCACTATCATAAACATGAAGGGGAAAATAAAGCACAACTCCTGAGGTTTTCTTGGTTCTCACCATCTTACCAACGTCAAAATTTAGTTGTTTTAAAAAAATTTTTAGGAATATTGATCAATAACGGGTTTATGAGATTGGATTGCTTTTTTGTAATACAAAATTCGTTAGAAAAATGTTGGTAACAAGAACTCTGAGGACACAAAATTACACAAAAGTACATGATAAAATCGCAAAATGAAAACAGAAAAGGAGCAAATTCTAAGTTGAGAATAAATTCTGTTTACAAAAAGAAATAAAATGAAAAGTGAAAGGAAAAAAGAAGAGGAAAGATTGAAGAACAGGAGAAGAAAGCATTTAAAAGACTAAATTAGATCTTAGATCTTTTAATATACAAAGCTTTAGTTTCCCTTAAACTATAATAGCAAAATGTTATATAGCTTAGGATTTATCTTGTCTGTTTAGGTATTAATTCACTAGGCCAATTTGGAAAAAAAATCAGATAATAATTTAAAAAAAAAAATCAAGCTAATCTAAAAGTCCCAGAAAAGAAATGCAAAAAATAAAAGGAGTAAAAGAAAATAATAAATCAAGGGAATAAATGAGTTTAAAATAATTAAACAAACAAATAGAGCTTAAAAAGCTGTATAATTCAAAGTATCACAAGGCTAATTTAGTAGTTCAAAGTGAAGTGAAAAAGTTATGATTTGCAACGAGTTCGAATTTGAAGAAGAGTTCTAGATAGACAATAGGTTTGCTTTGAAAAAAAGTGAAATGCAGTTCCTCTTGAAATAAAGTTCTATATAAGTGAAGAAGTGCACTAAATTACTGCCTCCAATGGATTGAAGATGACATTAAATGAAAGGGAAACTGGTTACTGCATTAGACTCTCAGACTATATTTACCGAATGCATTCGGATAGTGTACTTATCTTGATATAAATATGGTGTGTACTTTAGAAGCAAAATTTTAAAAAAATGTTACCCCTTCATCAGTAGATCAGAATTTTTTTTTCTTCCCATCAGAACATTTTTATCGCCAACTCTAAGTGCTAAATAGGCTAGAAAATGTGCAGGATTTTTTTTGTCATACAAGTTCCGTATACAGTAAAAAAAAATTGAAAATTGATTTCTTATGGTCTTCAGCAGATCACGAGAGACCTGAGAAATACTCCTGTCATATTTCGCTACAAAGAACGAATATCGGTCTTCATCCGTCGGTCTTTTTTCTTTTGATATAGTACTAAACTGGTTCTATAAGTTCAACAGGTAGCTCGATTGCACATTCAGGATTATAAAAGGTAATGTTTGTGCATATTCTGTGTCAAATTTCCGTACAATTTACTACAAAATTCCATCATATTTTTGAAAAATATTCAAATCTCTTGAATCTTGGGCAAATTTGTTCATTTTAAAAACTAAAGCTTCTAACAGTTATTTAAAAATGAAGACAAAGTATAATTGAGTAAATGTAGTCGTGTTCTAAGGTAGAAGAACAAATTCAATAAAATAAATATTTCATATGTTTGTTTGTTTTTTGCTGTTTATATTTTCATTAAATTTTCAGCAGAATTTTAGTTTCGACTGATTTTAGCATGTTTAAATTTCACCAAACCTCTTAAAATATTTGGAGGTTTTGAATTAAATCAAAATAAAAAACAGCGTCTTCATGCATTTGATTCCATCAAATAGAGAAATGAAACTATTTTAAATTCTAGAAATGTTTTAACTATTCAAAATCGAAAATTAACAGATTCTAATTGGGTGTAGGGTCGATAAATGGATTGCATGGAGAGGTTAGGCTATTCGATATGTGAGGCTTAGTAGTAGTTACTTTTTCTAAGAAAAAAAAAAGATGAACCATAAAAGTTTAATTTCTTTTTTCTGAATTTCTGTGTCAAAACTCAGGATTAAGACTTTATGGGAGACATGTTGACCTAGTGTTAAGGTTCTGGCTTCTTAGAGGATTCTTATTCTCAAAGAGAACCTGATGCAATCTAAATGAGGCATAGAGGGTCAAATATCCTTCCCAATGGTACGGCTTTTAAGCTTGGAGAAGGATTGAAGACTGAGAGGCAATCTAACCACAGTTCAAAGTGACGAGGTGTATCCTAAATTAGTCCTTGTTTTATGTCAAAGCGACCCGTTATTACAGCTAAGCCAAACTGAGCCAAAACTGTGATTTTTATTTCGTAGCCCCCTGAGTTCTTATATTGTCTAAATGCATGGAATAATTTGATTGCTGATAGAACAACAATTGAGATGGAAAAAACGCTTAATATTTTATTGTAATCGATATGTTTGAACAAAAGCATTTCAGATCATCCCATTTTGATTAAAATCCTTTCATTAGATTATATATATTCTAAACTAACATAAATTGATTCTTATTGTAAAAATGTGAAATTAATCCTGTTATTTAATTCACATTTATCTTGAGTACTGATTTAGACATTATTCTGGAAAGATGATTTTGCATTCTTGGATTTTTATACTGTTGTGCGTGTGATTTTTTTTACAGTTCTTTTTCGTATATTAATATGAATGAAATCATATGTAGTCCTACTAATCTTCATGTGACTAAGGTATCAAAATATTTCAAACTGTTTTGTACTTAATTTATTCGCATAATGCATATAGTAAAAATTACCAATGAGGCTGACAAAATCATTTAAAAGATGGCATAGTAAGAAAAGCAATGATACATTCTTCTACAGTCAGAACAAAATTATTCTCATTCAACTGTATTATTTTCCCAAAATATATTTATAGTTCCATATTCCCGAAAATGTTCGTATTTTCCATTGGCTATTAATGAAATTTGACCAATTCTTAATTAAATTGGTAATTCAAGGCAGTTAAATTGAATATTAAAAAACATAAGACAAAAGTACAAACTTCTTGTTCAAAAATCTTCGTTATTGTCATGTAGAGAAATAACTCAAAGTATTAATAATTATCAGCAGTTTTACTGTACTAGGAGTCAAGATCGGTTAATGTTGTTATACCTATTAGTGACATGATTCTTTATATTATATATTTTGGGTCCTTAAATCAGGTCGAACGATAGGCCAAAGACATTACATAGTATCTTGGAAATTCTACAATTTATCTTTAAATTCGTATGTCAATAATTAAAGTTCTTTTTTAATATGAGTTTATTTATATTTAATTTTATAACAAAAAAGGTGCTTGTTTTTGCATTGTTTTATGCTCAAAGTCTATACTATATTGGATTTTACTGTCACTACACATTTTCTGTAATGCAATAAAGCTTACCTTGGTAAGGACCTCCAGCGTGCTGTTGAATAGGAGTTTAAACTTGGTAAAATCTATATGCAAACTTCTCAACTGTCTTTGGAGATTCAGCTACTGGTTCTGTAAGCATCTTTTGTTTATTTTCTGAAAAGAACAAAGATACACTTAGATTAGTGTCGACGAAAAAGGAATTACGCATGGAAAATACAATGCACAGAAATCTTTCATTTCTATAAGAATTTATTCTTATCATTATTCGGAAATATTACTATATTTTTCTTCCAACCGATATTGAATTATTTCAGTTTTTGATTTCATGAGCAATGAAATCTTCAGTTTGTAGCAATTTAGTTTTAAAATAGGAAAACGCTATTCAAAAGTTAGGAAAGCGCAAATAATAATCTTTTTTTATATATTTTTTACAGTCCTAGTTAGAAAAATTTAGTTTAAGAAAGATCTATAAGATACATCAGAATTTTTAAAATATCCTACTTGTCTACTTATAATTTTAAAAAAAAAATCGATTCATTTTAATCAATTCCTCAAAATTTTACTTAAAGTAATTTAAAAATTATATATATTTTTTTTCAATGTTTACGCATAAGAGAAAGGAAATAAAACTATTTGAAAAATTAAAAATGACTAATAAAAAATTGTGAAAGAATTAATCAAAATTTTTAAATTTCTCTGAGTCTCGAACCAAAGTTTTAGACTTTATAATTTGGTACAAAAGTATTGTTTGGCATGTCAGTAATAAATTATTTATATGATTCTTTGAGATGAACAGAAATGAACTTATCAGTAGTTAATGTTTGTCTCAGTATAATCCAGATCATAGTAGAGCGTTCTTCTTTAAGATATATCTGTAGCTAAAAGTGTTCTGATATCTTCCAATGAGAGATCTGATATTAAACTGTGTTTTTTTTCTTAACTGATTAAAACTGGAGCACTATTTTGAATTTGTTAGATTTCCGGATAAATTAATCCGAAATTAGCAAAGCTGTGCAGTGGAATTTATTGTCGAGGAAGAATGATAAAAGCAGTTTTCATAAAAGTTCATATTTATTTAAGTAAAAGTCAACAGGCTCATTCTTAGAGCAAAAAGAAAAGAAATAATACGTTAAATCTCAAAATAAAGATCAAAATCAATTAATATTACCACATACTGTGAATAAACTTTAACAGATTCGAATCCGACCATTCAATCTAAAAACGCAGCGATTCATCTTAAAAATTCCTAAAAGGCAAGCCAACCGCATGGTCTTATATCATCCGAGCCTCATTCTAACATCAAAACCCACAGATTTTAATTCCACACGTATTTATACTAGTTAAGTATGCGTAATTTGCATAATAAGTGCCGCCAACAACAAATCACTAAACTTTGAAAATTCGGATTCGAATCTTTCAGTTTTGTTTACATGAGATCATGGATTGGAAGTGGGAAAACCCAAAGACTGACTCAAAAGTTCGGATCATTGTCTAACAGAATTCTTATATGATTTCATTTCAATGTATGATCTCTTCGGTTTGTGGAACTGAGATTTTGAAGATTAATAGATAGAGTGAATGAAACAATTTTAGAATAACAGTTTTTCAGACCACTTTTGGTGTACGTTGCAAGACAAATGACTGACGTCAAGATCTTTAACACTTTCAAAAAATTTTTTTATAAAATTCTCATTGGGTTAAATGGTCTTAAATACCCCATTGATCTTGAAAGATTTAAACAAGTGTTCTTGAGCAAGAGATCTTTGCTTCCTAACCATGCATCCCACCTGTGAAAGCTCATGATATTTTACTAAAATCCATTTGTTTTCTCACTTTTTGCAAATAATAGGAAATATATTTCCTTTTACGCCAAAAAACAGATTTTTTATGACTTATTAGTCAATTTTTTGTGAAACCTTAGATAAGAATGTTTAAATAATTTTATTTTCAATTATTTGTCACACCAGGTAGAATAAACGCACCATTTAAAGTCACCTAGGGACTCAAAATATCATGGGTTTCAACCGAAAAGGAGTTAGAAATTTTTTAAAAATTATCGAAAATTTTCAGAGGAAGAAGACATTTAATTTTTTCAGCTTAAATATACATGCAATACACAAACGTTATATTTTCACTGGTAGAAACAGAACCAAATTTATGCACAGTCAGTTCTTAATTAATCAGTCAGTCAGTTCTTCGATTAGATGGTTTTTCCAGAGCATAGATACTTTGATTTCATCTAGGAACATTTTTCGACTCCTTTGCTCATGTTACTAGCAGCTCAATTATGATATATTTTATACAATTCTATTTAACTTAATTTCTAGATCGCAAAGATCAAACTTTGCAGCCCATTTTTCACTTCTTGATTATGCTAAAACTTTATACATTGTGTTTTCAAGGAGTTAATAACCTATTTTAATGTTTTCAGAATTTAACTATAATCAAGTTAATTAATTAATAGGTTTTTATTAAATATCATTGTCTAGAGTGAATTTGGAAAAAAATTGGTTTCAAAGCACCACGATATTTATAATTTAAAGACTAAATTGTGGAAGATGTTTTTAAAAAATGTACTAAATTTTTAGAATGTTAATAAAAGGCCTTTTTTAAAAATTGTATTAAATTATTTTAAATGTAGCTTTTTTCTGCTAAATACCAAGTTTCTTTCTAAGTTCGAATACATGAAACGCTGATGAAACTGTACCACGAAATACTTCAAAAAGTAATTCTCATTCTATGGCTTACTTCATTCATTAAAAATCACTCTTCCTTCAGAAAATAGCGTGACAGACTTTAATAAGTCAAGAAAGTTTTATTTTATGCTGATTGCCTTGTAGAACATTTTTTGGAAAGAGACATTTTGAGTGGAATAGATGGCACTTCTCATAATGGTTAGAAGTATAGCTGGGACATGTTTGATGGATCTTTTGAATAAGGGAAAGATCTTATTGATTAATTTCATTTTAAAAGAGAACTTTCAAATAGACCACTGACCTAAAAATCCCTAATTTTTTTGATTGGTTAGAGCATAATAGTAATCATTTTATATTATACAAAGCCAAAGAATGAAATATAAAAGAAGCAGTTATATTCTGAAATAATTGACACAATAGTCGAATTATCTTTTTTAATTCTCCTAAAATTTCTAAGCATTTTAAAATTTAATAGTAACCTTTTCCATTAATGGTACCTATACTTTTCATCCTTTGAAACTGAGGAATTGCCATATTCTAAATTTATATATTAAAATTAATAGGCACGTATTTAATAAGATGATTGAATCTGTATACTAATTTGAGTCGCTTTTTCTTTATTTTAGGAATTTTCTGTAGGCTTCACACGATAGGGGATTCCTGTTCAAAGATGCGGCAAAATAAAATCGTCGTAGTAAGCAAGAATTTTTCGGCTAATAACTCAATACTTTGACATCAAGACTAATCTAGTCATCAAGAAATGAAAAATATTCAAAGCAATATTTATCGCGTCTAATTAGCCAATATCTAAATTTTTACAAATAGACACATACATTCGCTAAGATTAATGTTAGGAATGGAGTAAATAATTACATTTTATATTGTTTTTGTCAGCAAATTTGATGCTGAAAAAACTGAAATGTCTAAATTTCTATACCACTTCCCAGTCTTATTAATCATATTTAAAAGAATGTTCTATTTGCACTAGAATTTTAAATAAGATAACTTAAAATACAAGTAGATAAATGTCTGAAAATTATCGAACAATTTTGTATTTAAATAAATATTTGTAGTACTTATATTATTTATAGTAATTTTTTATAACATTTTCAAAACAGAAACTACTTAAATTCCTTCTCAACCTTTTCTGTAAAAACATTATATACAAGTAATATTTTAAAAAATTAAAGTTACTTCCTATTTAGGTCAACAAAGAAATTTTTTATTTTAGTTACTTTTTATTAAATAATTACAATTAATATGAAAATGTATATACATACGACATAATCACAATATTAAGTGGCAAAAGAGAAAGCAAATTTCCTTGAAATTATAAATTTTTCTTTCTATATATGGTGCTGAACTATTACATTTGTTTGTTAATATTTATAGTTTTCCTTAATATGTCCTTTCTAGTTTACGAAGCTGATAGTGTTGTATAATTTTTCATCACAAGAATTGAACTCTTATTCTTCACCATCACGTGACAAATACTGAAATCCTTACCTTTTATAGATCGAGCTACTGGCTGTTGATTTCAATTTTTATTATAAACTGCTAAAACTCTATTTTAAAGTATTAAAAATTAATTAAATTTAATTAATGAATTGATATTTGAAAAAACTGTATTAACATCAAGTGTCTTAAACTACAAGTTTGAAAAATTGTATTTAAACTTGAGTGGATGAATAAAAAGTATTTTATTTAAAACGAAACCAACTAGGTCGAAATCGAAAGTAAAACTCAATTCAGAATTACACTCAAAAGTTCACAAAATGAAAGGTAAATGAATAAGAACCAATTAATGAAACAAATCCAAAATACTATAATCAAAGAATTATTTAAACGAA
>JAPMOQ010023642.1:15354805-15406441 GCA_026543055.1 Argiope trifasciata | reverse complement strand
GCGCGAGTTCTCGTGTTCAAAAAAGGGTGCGAGTTCTCGCGGGTTAACGTAATTCAAGCTAATTACTTTTTGTAATAATATCTCTATTTAAATATTCGTCATTTATAAAAATACAGACATCTTAACAGATGTCTGTATTTTTCATGAAGTGGATTTGTGAGCAAATTTTCAAAATCATAAATATTAAATTTATCGATATTGCTGTCTTTTTTTCAAATTCAGAGCTTTTATGTTTCTATTGATTATAGAATTATCCTCATCTTTAATTTTATTCAGGATTATTTTTAAGAATTTAAAGAAATATTTTCCTAAATAGTAATTATAACTATCAGTTCTACATACTATAAATACAAATTGTAATGGTTTTTATAATGAAATTTTACAGTTGGGAACAAATAAAGTTAGTTTAAAAAGCAAGTCTTAATTTTAGTTTTTTTAGTGACAGCTAATATTTTTTTAACCAATTCCTTTTTCTCGATAATATTTAAAATGTATGTCGAATTAGAATTATATTCATCGATTAAAAGTTCTTTATAATAATATTTACAAATTAAACAGACATTATTTTCTAATTTATCTACCATTATAATAATAAAGCTCACTTGCTCACTTTAAATTTCTTTATTTTTTTCAAGGATTTGTTAAAACAAATTCGTCGATCTTTATATCTGAAGCTATCCGTTTCAAAGTTTGTTTTAATTTTCTTTAAAATCTTCACTTTCCATTATCCAAAACCCTCCGAAGGCCTATGGTATTTCCTAGCTAATTTAGAAATAAAAATATCCAAAGCTTATCAAATAGAAATTAAAAATTTTTTAATATATATTTTTTCTCTCAGTCTAAATTTTGCTTCCTTTTCCATTAATTGTCTTAAAGAGCTGAACTCAATAATTTTCAAATTCCCTGATATGATATTGTCTTTTTTAGTATCTATATAAACTTTAAAAATTTCTTTGTAACAATTACAGTCTGTTTTGTTTATTCATCTACATTTTTGCTATAATAGATTTATAATTACAAATTAATTTTCTTAAAATTTCTGAATATCTAAATGCTGTTGAACGGTTTCAGTATCCTTTAAATGAAAAAAATTCTTTACTCTAGCGCACAATTTTAGACAATTTCATGTTTCCAAAAATAATATCCAATCTATATTTAAACAATTGTTATTTTTAAATGGTGAAATTTTTCCCAATATTAAGCATGAATTTAATTAGATTTAGAATTACAAATTTAGTAATATATATATATCATGGGATGTCATGATGACTGTTAATATCGTGTCAATCCTCCTTTTGCCCGGCGAAGTGCAACAACTCGACGTGTCATGGAGTCCACAAGTCGTTGGAAGTCCTCTGCAGGAATATTGAGCCATGCTGTCTGTATAGACGTCCATAATTGTGAAAGTGTGGATGGTGCAGGAGTTTGGGCACGAACGGACCTTTCGATGATGTCCCATAAATGCTCGATGGGATTCATATCGGGCGATCTAGGTGGCCAGATCATGCGCTGGAATTGTCCGAAATGTTCTTCAAACCAATCGCGAACAGTTCTGGCCCGGTGACATGGCGCATTGTCATCCATAAAAATCCCATCGTTGTGTGGGTACGTGAAGTCCATGAATGGCTGCAAGTGATCTGCAAGCAGCTGAACATAACCATTTCCAGTCAATGATCTGTTCAGTTGCACCAGAGGACCGAGTCCATGCCACGTAAAAACAGCCCACACCATTATGCAGCCACCACCAGCTTGAACAGTGCCTTGCTGACAGTTTGCGACCGTGGCTTCGTGGGGTCTGCGCCACACTCGAACTCTACCATCAGCTCGTAACAACTGAAATCGTGACTCATCTGACCACGCCATGGTTTTCCACTGGTCTAGGGACCAGTCGATATGCTCACGAGCCCAGGAGAGTCGCTGCAGGCGATGTCATGCTGTCAGTAAAGGCACTCGATTCGGTCTTCTGCTGTCATAGCCCAAGGAAGAGAAACTTCGCCACACAGTCCTATCGGACACGTCCCTTGTGCGTCCCACATTGATTCCTGCAGTTATTTGACGAAGTGTTGCGTGTCTATTAACACTGACCATTCTACACAGACGTCGGCGGTCTCGGTCGTCAAGTTCAGGTGGTCGCCCAATGCGCTGTCCATGATGGGATGTGATGCCTGAAATTTCATACTCTCGGCCCACTCTTGATACTGTGGATCTCGGAATGTTGAATTCACTAACGATATCCGCAATGGAATGACCCATGCGTCTAGCTCCAACTAACATTCCACGTTCAAAGTCTGTTAATTCTCGTCGTTCCGCCATAAATCACGAAAACCCTGTTCACATGAATAACTTGAACACAAATGAAAGCTCTGTAAAACGAACTGCGCATTTATACTTTTTCGCTGCGATACTACTGCCACCTGTATATTTGCATATTGCTATCTCATGACTTTTGTCACTTCAGTGTATTTATATATATATGTATATATATATGTATATATATATATAAGTAATCAACCATAAAAGTCTTTAATAATTAAAAAAATTAAATTATTTCGGAAAACGAAATTAAAATTTAATTCTGAATTAATCTACAAAAATCAAACAAACCTTAAAGCTAAATGGAACAATAACTATTTATGAAGCAACCCTAAATTAGAATAATTTAGGAAATTATTCCAATTACGGAATCAAAACTATTTACAGAAACAGAACCAAAAATTATTTCGAATTCGAACAAGATTAAAATTTAAAAAATTAAAAAGTTATTATTGTATTTAGTGTGCACGAATTCAGCTACCACTAAAATACAAATGAATCACATAAAATAGCAATATGAGAGAAAACGAAACTAATTACGGAAACTGAACCAAAAACTATTTAAGATTCGAACAAGACTAAAATTTAAATTTAAAAAGCTATCATAGTATTTAGTGTGTGCGAATGCAGCTACTACTAAAATACTGATGGATCACATAAATTAGCAATATAAGAGAAAACAAAACTAAATATGGAAACGTAACTAAAAATAGGAATCAAAACTAACGATTATTTCATATTCGTATAAGATTAAAATTTAAAAAATACTATTAAAACTATTAAAAAATTATTATTGTATTTAGAGAGTGCTAATGCTGCTACTACCAAAATACAGATGAGTCTTAGAGAAATATGAAAAGTAAAAATTAATACAATGGAATCAAAATTACAACAAATAGAAAAAGAATTCGGCCTGAAGACTTTCCCAAGAGTCACCCTCAGGCAAGGATTCAAAATAACTGATTTTTTCTGTGAGGCATCGGTGGACAATGGTCAAAAGTATTGACACCTCGTGACCCGAAAATTCTCCGGAAATTAAGGCCAATGTGAAACATCAATTTAATAGCAAAGACACAAAATAACATTAAAATCATCATCAAATGAAGTAAGAATACATACAAAAATATATGAAATAAACTTACATAAGTATATACAACCAATAATTAATAAAAGGAAAGAACACACCAGCAACAGGCGAAGATATTCCAACTATGCTATTCTTTATTTCATATATTTTTGTATGTATTCTTACTTCATTTGATGATGATTTTAATGTTATTTTGTGTCTTTGCTATGAAATTAATGTTTCACATTGGCCTTAATTACAAGATTTTGATAGGTTTTGATTTACACATGCAGTCTCAGGAAAGGAAAATTTAGGGATCTTTAAAAGAATGGAGTAATCATTACAGATTTTTTTTCCTTACCTTAGAGAATGAGAATTTGCTGATTTAAGCAATTTTAGACCTCTGGGGAAATTAAATAAATAATAAAAAGAGGAATTGGATCAGGAAATAAGAGAATATTTTATAGCGAAATTAAGATGGGCTAAATTAAGATAAAAACTAGGAAATTAATTAGGATTTGAATTAAATTATGTATATATTCCCAAAATAGTACAACTTTGTTAAAATATAAATATGTGTATGTGATTTTTTTTCTTGAAATTTATACTTATTTATTTTTTATTTGCTTTCTTTGCTTAAATATATATTCTTAGTAATAATTTTAAGGAATATAATTTCATTTGACTTAGATACTTAAAATTATTGCATAAAAATGCATACAATATAAAAGACGTTTTATTTTTGAATAAATGCTATTGCCCCAAACTTTTTGTAAAGCTCCATAAATTCAATTTTTCAAAAAAAAGTATTTTGGAGTTTATGACACTTTTCAGATTTTCAACTTATAATTGGTGCTGTTTATTTAATTTCAAGCATTCTTAACAAACCAACGATATTATATTCCATCTTAAATTTTGAGGATATGGGATGATATTGATGTTAGCTTGTATTGAGTTTCTGTACGTATTGTTCTTTATTTCCAATTCAGCTGTGCTTTTAATACACGTATTTGTGCAACACGTTTTATTACGGAAAAGAGCCATTTTCCGTAATAAAACGTCCATTATTTTCACTTTATACTTACTGGACAATTTCCTTAACAATATATAATATTCTCAAATTGAGCGAAAAACTAATACACTGGTATCGTAATATTTCTTTTCCGCTTAGAAATCACACACACTAACACAGATTTGTTTTTATTGATTTGGCCTAATTCGCTTCTTACTTATGCACAAGGTTTTAGAATTTAAAGGATAATGCTCTACTGAAGCATTGCGAAAAATTTGCTGAACTGAGACCAGTAATGACGCAATTGATCGTAATGCGTAACAGTTGAACAATCAAATAAAGCCTGGTGAAGGAAAAAAATTCTGAAAAAAAAAAGAATGTTCAACTATAAATACAAGTAACTTTCCTAGCCGTACGAGACCAGGTTTGGAATTTAATGAACTTAAAGGAATTTATCCATCATCATGTATATATATGGATTGATGCAATTATTGCAGAACTGTCATTTTTGTTGATTAGTTAAAAATTATATTTTTGATATAATATTTTACTTTTCATTTCTTATAAATTATAATCTGTGTTGTGTGTGTTTATATACATACAATATTGTTCTTTTGTTTCTTTATAATTATAATAACTTTATTTTTTAAAGTTACATTCAAGTGTAAAACTTGTATCATGTATAATATACAACTTGAAAAAGTGGGATGAATCTATTATTCAATTCAAATAATTATATCATAATAATTTGGAGACTGGAGGTAATAGAAAAAATTCTCACACAAAAATAACCAGCAGAAACGATATATTAGGATCTGGAGCTTCTGTTATTCCGCCTATTAATTTCAGTTTGTTTTTGTTATATTAACATCCCGTTTAAAAGAAACATAAGGGCTATTTTGTGACGCGCCTTGTAAGTTTGAACTGCTGCCAGGGGAAGAGGACTGTAAACAAGCTGATACTCCTTCTCCAAACTTCCACACTTTACCATACCAGAGATCCAGAGGACATTTGACCCCGACAGATTTAACATACACCAGACTCGCTTAAACGACGGTTATTTGGTAGAATCGGGTCTCGAATTTGAAATATTCCTAAATCTTACCAACAGGCCATCTTGGGCCTATTTCGACTATGAAATTTTCAAAATGCTATATACAATAGTTTACTTTTAAGGCATTGAAATGTTGTTTTGCTTGATATATGTTTTTAATACATATAATTCTAATGAAGGCATAAATATTCATTAGAACAATTTTAGTCTTCATATAAAGATCGATATGAAGGGCTAAATTAGAGACTTGAAACGCCTGAAGCCTTCAAAATGTTCGTTAAAAACATAACCAGTAAGCATTTCGTCTCATGAGTAATGCATATGCTAAACATTTATTCAATGATTCTTTGGATTTAACACAGAATTAAAGAAAATAAGCAAAAGAAACTATAATAAGTGTACATGCCAGACAGGAATACTCAGAGTTCTCCTCAGAACTCCTACCAATACCGTGCACTCTTCGCTTCCGAACTCCTTAATATCAATCATGAACTCCTTAATATCACCCTTGCACAACTGCTCCTGTACTCTTCATTTCACATCCTTTTTAGAATGACCGGAACAGTCCTGCAGTGCTTAGAGACATGACAGAAACTATTTTCATAAGCTTATTTTGAATCATCGCGTTTACATACACATAATCACGATGTTTTTTTAGAGAAATTTCACTTAATATTTGAGAGAAATGTTATATTTTGATTCAAAGACCGAGTTCCTAATTTATTGCAATTGTTAGATAATTATTTTTACTCAAAAAATCAGGCTCAGTGAGATCTAAAATCTTGATATTCATTAAAATCTAAAGGACATTTTCACAATTATGTTGCTCTTTCCTTGCATATTTCGTATATTACAAGTAAAAATTATTTTTTTTCAAGTATTATGCCATAAACTCATGTGAATTGAAGTTTTATTATTCTTGAATTTTTCTGCTTTAAACCAAGCGCAAAAGATAGAGGAAAGAGGGGTGCTGCAGCTTCGGAGGGTAAGGACCTCTGAGCACCGAGAGGAGAATTTCGACATCATCTTGTATGAAATGACACTCACTTGCACAACCCCTTTTTAAAGGGGGGCTCTTTCACACATCTCACACACAACCATTCCCGAACAAGGACGCCCAGATCACGAGGAAGACACATTGTCCCTAAGCCAGGATGCCGGCACTTTATCTGTATACTTCCAAATATATTACTTCAAATAATTAAAACATTTTTCCAAAATTATTAATAACTAATGGGGAAAATAAAACTTTCGACGCTTTTTAAATATTATTTGCCATAGTTAGTAATTTTCCTAGAAGATAAAATAATTAAAGAGTGTTTACAACTGATACGCACATTTTAACTAACAATAAAATTGAAGCTGATAAAAGAAATAGGTTAAAATAAAATCTATGTGTGCTTACAAATCTTATGAAAAACCTATGTTCTTTCATATGCATTGAAATTCCAACGAATTCTGATGCTAATATGATTTTAACTATCCCGAATACGAATTTGTATCACTTAGCCATCAAATTTACATCTAGATTCTTTATTATTTTCATGCTATGTTTGCTACAAGTACTGACAAATACTGAAATATAAGGAAAGTTTCAACTCAACAATTTAGTAATTAATTTTTATTTGTAAAAGACTTGAGAATATATTCCTTTCAAACAACATAGTGTTATCAACAGATGATTAGCTTTGAAGTTCACTATTCATTTTTATTATTAGTAAAGATTATAATACTAATTGCACCAAAAAGTTTTAAATAATACATTTTTGAAAAGTTACTGGTTTATATTTAAGGAGCATTAAAAGTCATATTTTTCTTCATAAGGGGAAAAATTTTCAAAAATACTTACAAATTTTTATTAAAAGACTGCTATTTGAAAACAAAATGATTTAAAATACATCGATTTCAATAGATTAAAAATTAAATATTGAATTCATCACTACAAAACGTTCACTAAAATCTCTGGTATGCTTCAAAATATTTCTCAAAAATTAATAGAAACAACTTTAAAATTATTCATTTTTTTTCCATAATCAATACAAATCTCCTCCACAATTTATAAATTATCTATGAATTTTCAATTTCATTTATATGGCCGATAAACTCTCAAATTGTATAAATTTACGAAATTTTGTTACCTGTTCTTGAAAAAAACAATAACAAATTTTTAAAATAATTAAATGATTCTTACGTTTCAGAGTACAAGGAATACGAAGGGAGAGTATTGTATTCGTAAATTAATTCCCTCTCTAGTTTTTGTAATTTCTATACTTTAAAGTTCTCAATATATATCGTTTTCATATTTACATTAATAAGATTAAAAGTGTAAAAGGCTTAGATGAATAATTATGGATCATTAGAATTATACATAATAGCACAAATGTTAATTCAAAATAACATTTCTGTATCTCAGAAATCAGCATTGTAAAGAGTAATTATAAAATTTTACAAGGAAACTAAAAGAAGTTTCAAAGTGTAATACATTACTTTTGAAAGTTATTTTTTGAAAAAGTTTTTTTTGCTATTATCATCTATTTTATCTAAGTTTTTTTTATTTCAAAATTATTATTAGGGTAAACAGAGAAAAATTTTAGAAATTAATAAAAAATAGTTGATTTTCCTCTTTTTTGCGACTTTTGATTCTGATGAGGAAGTGGAAACTATCAATCATTTTTTCGTAATTTTTTCCTCTCTATAAATCATATTTTTAAACTTTTCCTAATTTTTTTAATTTTGATCCTTGTTATTTTCTTTCAACAGACTGTTTAGACTTTTGTAATTGATAAGAATTTCTTTAGAAGTAGGAATTCTATATTTCATAAGTCATTCCTACTGTAATCCAATAATAGTCAGCATTTCATACAACTGAAGCCAAATTAGTATTAATTTATCATCTATGGCATTTTATTATTTCGGAATTCCTGAAATATTTAAAGAAAATTTTTTATGTCCCAAATTACTGAAATAATCTGTTATTTAAGATAAGCTCATAACAGAGATTATTACTAAATTATCTTCTTTACTTTCCATTTAAGTAATTTTTGCAACTGAATAATTTTTACCAAAAATTTACCTTCACATTCTTGAACCACCTATTGTGAATTAAATATATTGAGAGAAGATAAAAGGATATACTATTCTTCAGGCATAAGTCCTGAAATTAATCAAAATACGTACATTTTTATGAGATCGAAAAAAAATCAATGGGAATCATATGTATAAAAAAGATTGACTATTAAACCCTCAAGAAATACTATAAACACAAGACGTATTAATACACAAAATAAGTAAAAAATATGCTACTTTTTTCTCCAAAACTTCCGGCTATTCGAAAACCGTTGATAATGAATCTGATAATTTTTAAAAGAATCTGGATTTTCTAGATGCTAATTATGCGACGTTACGAATGGTCAATACTTGTTTCATAAAATTTTTATTTTCTAGATTCGAAATAACAACAAAATTTAAGAATGATGTTCTATGTGCGTTAAGAAAATTAAATAACATGAAAAATTATTCTACTTGAATTTAAAACTGCAATATTAAGAAAAATGCATTCAATAAACATTTTATGCTTGTCACGTCACACTCAAAAGAAATGAATCAAAATTGCGGATATACATCGATTTTTTTTCAGACTTGTCAGTTAGCTTTACAGACTTGTTTGGCATATCGTTTTGTTAAGTTAGTTATATTAATGTGAAGTTTTATAAAACAACGCTAGGGCTATTTTGGTAATTTTGAGCCGGGGTCAGATGACGAAAGACAACTGAGCTTGCACCCTCTTCCGAAACTTCCATACAACACCATACTAGGGGGAGGACACTTTGCCCCTACGGTTTTAACATGCACCAGACACGCTTACCCGACGGTTCTTTGCTGGACTCGGGTCTAGAATCTGAAATTCTCCAGTTCCTAAAGCAGAGACTTTAATATCAGGTTACCGCTGCCCCAAGCAAGCCCCAAACAAAGAACCAAGTTGATGCTGCAGAAAGTTTATACGAAAAAAAAAAATCTCAAACTTCCTAATCATAACCATAATCACACCGGATCAAATTTCCTAACCATAATTATAGTTATTAATGACATTTCAGGATACTAAATGGCACAATGGATATTGTTTATTGCAAACAAAATCTTGCACGGATGAATTATTGGAGGTAGCAAACATTTCTATTAACAAGAATAACTGATCAAATCTTTGCAATTTTTTATTAAAAGTGGAAACGTTTTCCAAATATTTATATTACTCAAGAGAAATGTTTAAATTTCAGTTATAACAATACACTTTTTAGCATATAATAGTTTCTATTTTATATAAAATGAAATAGATCTATGCGTTATTTTCAAAAACACAACCTCACATCTTTTCACTTTATGTAATAAATGATAATTAACCTTTTTGTAGGAAAATACATCGCTAAATAAAGTGGATTATATCAAAATTGCTAAAAACATAATAATTTTTTAAAGGATTTTTTCATGAAGGCCACGAACTTTTACTCAAGTGACACTTTAGCCACATATTTTTTAAAAAGCATCCATAATTTTTCGCTTTAAGCCTTTTACAGCCTTATTTAACGTGAAAAAACTATTTTGTTCTGCATGTTATTGACATAATGTATCATAAAACCGAATTGTCATTGATAGATAATTGTGTCTTTCTTCTTTAAAGGGGCCAAAAGCCTTTCTAAGATTTTTTATTTTTAATATCTAATCTATCGCAGTGAACTGTCCGCTATTCATCTTAATACGATAAACATAAGCCTCCAAAAGTGTTGATAACTGTTGATTTGCAAAAAAAATTGTATTAGAATGGTTTCATTAAAAAATTCAATGTATTCGAAGCATATCAAAACATAATCTGTGATAGTTTTATTAGATTATAATCTGCACCAGATTTAATATGAGTACTACCACTATAATCACAATTATCATAAATCTTATTTCAAAAATAGAGTTTCCACACAATGAATACAAGTAAGAGAGCCTTATATGAAGACTTTTTTTCATTGAAAAATCTCTTTCAATATTCAATCGACATAAGGACTATAAAGGAAAGTTTTGAATAATAACTTGAAATTATATGACCATTGAGAATTTGAAAATCGAATTTTTCTGTACAATGGCATTTTGGGAAGATTTAAAAAAATGTAAACGATAACAATAATTCGTATTTGTGTAATAAGTGTAGAGTAACAATTCAAATTAGGAATCTACTGCACGTTTTAAAATTTTTCTTGTACATGACGGGAGGATTAATTATTTTATCGGTAACTTTTCATTTTTTTTCTCGATAACTCCGGTACTTTTATTTTTCTTCATTTATTAGGTTTTAGGTTTTCTTCATTTTGATTCTTACCTTAATTTATTTAATAACATTTTTAATTTATCACTTTATAAGTGTTCGTTTTCATTATATTTAGTATTAAAAAATAATTTAAGTTATATTTTGTTACCGGTAGCTAGTATATAATTATTTAATTACACCGAAATTAAGAATTTTACAGATTTTATCAATTTCTCCGATTTGAAATGGTCGTATGAAAGGGAAAATAGACCTATAATTTATGTGATTTCATTGTTCTGGGGGGTCATTAGACAATGGCTTTCTTCTGAATTATTTTATTAATTAAGTAGTCTCAGTTTCAGTGGAGTTCACATTTATCCTAGTATGTTTCCAAGTAATTAAGTGACTTTAAGGTAACTGAAACTCCTATTTTATCTTCTTATCAGAATAAAGAATTGGTTTTAAAAAATATATTTGAAATGTTGAGAAATATTGCATTTTGCCTCAGAATTTACAGGACGTTCCTATCCCAACTACCGGAAAATACTGCTTGTTCCACTTTTTTTTAATCAAAAAAAATCTTTCTCTTGGAATGCAGCATATAAATTATAACTATTGAATGCTTTCAATTTAAGGTATTTACATAATCATTCTACACTTACTTTGTGTTGAGAATAGTAACTTACTTTAAAATGAGTAGTGTTTATTAGCTCAATTTAATAGTATCATATAAAACTCTCACTTCAAATGGAACTTTAAATCTCCTATTTAACTCATATTCTCTGATATTTACGCTACCTGAAAAAGTCTACTGAAGTGATAGGAACCGACATCTTTTGTAGATTTCTCGATCACTCTCGAAAATTGTAGATTTCATTAATCTCAAAAACAAATTTTTCGTCAGTGAAAATAAATTTTTCCTACCTATTACATTCATTTGGTCATACTTCAACTCCATCAGTAGTCCTTCAGATTTACTAATGAGTCTTTTTCTGGTACCCTTACAATAATGTAACAAAACAGACCTATTAGCTTAAAACTCGACCATGAATAACTCAAGATGAGTTATTTCCGTTATCTCCACTACCATCATTTTTCATTAAAAAGAATCACAATTATCATCTTCAGATTCCTCTCGTCACCGTCATCCTTTCCGTGACTAATAATCTCATTAAATTATTAATAACTAAATTACCCAATGTGTACACAAACACCTTTGAAGTTTAAAGAAACTAGAAACACAACAAGGTGTATACCACCATTTGGAATTTTATAATCCATGGTATTATTATCTCAGGATTAATAAATGTGTGATTCTGTAAAATATCAATCATGCATATGATATAAAATGAATTATGTTGCTGACACATGATGACGCAAAATAGATGGCCAAACGTAAGCTAAGCAAATTTTTTGGATGAAACTATGTTGAAACAATTATTACCTTTTCCTTACTTATAAATAAATTTCCTTGAAACCTATCCACACAAACGATTCTTTGAAAATGTTCGAGGAGGAATCATACTAGGCAGCTTTGTTTTATACCGCAGAGGCTTGATGATCTTCTTGAAGGTCATAGAATTATTGGTAGATGTTACTGCGTCATGTATTGTACCACCATAATTCTGTATCTATATGTTTTTCGATAGATGAAAGATTATGATTAGGCGTATGGTTCTATACTTAACCCACAATCGTCCTATTTGCCTTGCCTTGATTTTTTTTTTTTTTTTTTGTGATAGGATTGAGTGTTTTAAGCTTCGATAAAATCTGTGTAAAGCCGTGATAACAGAATTTCAACTGCTGCTACCAGCGTAAAGTGTTCAAGAGAACTTCCATATCTTCATCATCATTACAAGGCATTTATTAACCCCTTGCTCTCGGAAGGTGCCTCTCCCTCACCATTCAAGACAGTACATCATTTTGACACTCTGTATACTTATTTTCCAATTTATGATTGTTAAAATCGTCTATAAAAGGGCAAAAGGATGTTTATTAAATTTTTACAGAAATTTGACATAAAACGATTATATATATTTATTTCTCAGAGCAATAAACGCATCTTTGCATGAGGGGAATAATCATGCATCGAATTACTTTTCCCAGGTGAAAAGGGGCTAATACTGGCGACCGTGTCACTGATTCTTTTTTATAATATGCTTGGTCTAATAATTGCGAAATTATTACTTCTGAATATATTTTCGATTTGTTGAAAAAAATTGATTTAACAAAACAATTGATTTTTGGAAATCAATTTTACATACCTTGAATTAGGGGTAACACATTTCAGCTGTCAGTGAATAAAAAAGGTAATGAGTTAGTTTCCCATTTCTTTTCCGATTTGCGTTTCGATTCCGTTTTAATCCACGTTACGATTACTTTTCGATTAGCGCTTCCATCAGCGAGACTTCGAGTTTCTGAACAATCGATATTTCCTGATACAATCAGCTACAGTGGTTAATTAGTTCTCCCATCAGTAGACTATCAAGAGAGCCTATTAGTTTCAATGACTGAGTTTCTGAGTGAGCAATTTCCTTGATTCGATTCGAAGTCATGGTAATAAACCAACTTTTATGTATTTTTTCAAATTATGTATCTTTGGAAAGTGCATTGTTTCTTCATTCTCTTACTGTTTTTAAGAGCCTTTTGCCTTTTTTTCACAAAGTTTGAACATAATTTAATCTGCTGAACTATATAATCTTTAAAGAATATGTCTTAATTGAATTCCTTATTTAAAAAAATTATTTTACTTAGATTCATGACAACAATAATTTTTTAAGTAATTTTTCAATCTGTAGGTCTCTCTAACATTATAATGTGAAGTAGATTCTTTATTAAATCGATAAATATGACACGAAGCATTTGATGATTTTGCTATCTAAGAAATCTCACCATACAAATTATGGTAGAAGATATTAAAATTTTTCCTGATGAGTAAATGAAACATTTGTATTAGTTTAGTAGTCATGCATTATACAAGAAATAGTGTTATATGAGTTTTTAGTATCTCAGGAATTTTCGGTAGAATAAAAATGTTCAATTCTGAAAATCAAATTTGAAATACAGGGTGTTTCAAGAAAACTTGGACAAACTGACATGGTAGATCCGTCATACAACAAGGATCAAAAATCACATAAGAATAGAGAGTCGCCACTACTATCTAAAGCTTACTAGGTATTTAAAATAATACACAATACAAAGGAAAGAAACGAAACTATTACAGATCATTTTATTGGTAATTACTAACTCATATGCGACTAATGCATGCCAAATGTTGAGCCTACAGGAGATGCTCAAAGTTTTTGCCAAATGCATTTACACGCCTGGTATCTACGTTTCATGGAACAGTTCACCTTCTTAAAAATGCCAGGTATATCTCGAACCCTGTTGTCACAACAATTCACCCTACAAAGTCTTCCAGTGTTGCAACAGGTGTTTCATACGCAAGTAATTTTTAAAATCCCCATAAGAAAAATCCACGAAGATAGGTCAGGTGATCATGATGCCCATGGGATTGGTCCACCGCGACCAATCTGGTCTCCAAGAAAAGTAGCCTGCAGATGTGCTATGACGTCTGTGTTGAATTTGCTGAAGCTTCCGTTGTGTTGAAATCGAATGAGTCGATAGATGGGCATCGGAACATCATTCAGCATTTCTGGTAGAACCTCTTGCAAGAATGTTAGACAAATGAAACAATTAAGTCCTGCTGGGAAAATGTACGAACCAAGTAAACGATATCCTATAACGCCAACCAACACGTTAACAGATCATTTGCTCAGCTCGTGTTTGTATCGCAACGCCCTCTATAGGGGTTTGCCATTCTCTGTACTCATGCAATTTTTGATCCTTGTTGTATGACGGATCTACAATGTCATTTTGTCCACGTTTTTTGAAACACCCAGGATAAAAAGTGAACTTAATATTTTTCATAGCATAATAATTATGATGTTGATCAATAAAAACATTAAATTTAAATAAAATTTACATTATTATTCACTAAGCCTTTAACTATCTCGCTTTTTAAAATCTAATTAGACTATATATTTCACTTCGAGAATATACTATTTTGTTGGTGTACTTTAGTTTTGTTATACCATTATGTTCCATTCTAATGCAGCACTTGAGCTATTTTGGGATGCACCTCGAAATTTTGAACCGCGGTCAAATGAGGAGAACGACACCTGAGCTGGCACCGTCTTTTCAAACTTCAACATGACACTAGCGGAAGGAGATTTGGCACCGACGGATTTAACGTGCACCAGATACATGATGGTTCTTCTGTGGAATCGGATCTCGAACCAGAATCCCTCCGGCTTTGAAGCCGAGACTTTACCACTATGCGTCTTATTAATGAATGAAAATTCTGAGGTGGTTGAGAAATAGCATTTAATTTTTGTATCAGATTGTAGCTTCTTTGAATAATATCAGCTTAAGAGCAATTATTTGATGCCCATGGGATATGCGAGTGAAATATTTACTAAGCATTAAGATATTTTTATATCATTTTTCTTTGAATTTACAAAATATTTTTATATGATTTCCTATTCAGAATTTGCTTTCGATGCGTTCAAAAAGTTATAGTTCCCGAAAACAGCTGATTAGATATTTCTTTTAATCATGTGATTTTGACGAGAAAGTTAAAAGTCTTTAACTCAAAAATCCATGAGTACTATAAAATATTCCTTCAGCTATACTAGAATCTTTTTCTCAACTTGCACAAAATGACACTCAATTTCATAAAGAATTAAGTAGTAATTTCCCTATTAAATTCAGAATTTCAGGCTTTCATATAAGAATTCATTCATTTTAGATTTATCATAATCACATTCATAAAATGGAGGACAATCTATCAACTGATGGATAAAGTTTAAACTAAAACATAATTTTCTGGTAAAGATAATACTGAAATTCACCCATTTAGAATTTTACTATTATGAGTTATTGCATTCACATACTGGCAAATAGACAAAACTCCGTCTGGTGAAAAATTTGGCCAAATTTTTGTAATAGATATAGAATTCATTTTAAAAAAATCAAATTTATATTTAAATAAGTGAATCGGCAAATTTCTTTAGCACATGTAAATCGTTATACGTTCTCTAACAGACCATTAATCATTAACAAAAAATGATCCAAAATGGTTTATTTTCTCTTCTAATATAAAACAATTTATGTTTCAGCACATGCTGAACCGTAACCTATCTTTCTCCCGAATATTAAATCAAGAGAAACAAGATAGATAGGGGGAAACGTGTGTGTGTGTGTGTGTGTGTGTGTGTGTGTGTGTGTGTGTGTGTGTGTGTGTGTGTGTGTGTGTGTGTGTGTGTGTGTGTGTGTGTGTGTGTGTGATTAGACTAACTCAGATCTGAACAAACCTGAGTTGCAGCTCTTGGTGATGTGCATAGATATAAACTATTTCAAGGTGGAGTCTAGACATCTCATAGTTCTAACTTTCGACAAAAAATTGTTTTCCACCTCAACTGCGATTATAGAATACAATTAACAAAAGTTTAATGTGCATTAGTTCATGATCATGCGTTATTATAAAGAGAAATTCAATAATTGTTTTGAAATGAATAAATAAATGAGATTTTGAAACAATGTAAAAAGTTTTACAGGTTCAATCGAAGAATCGTCATTACTAATAGCACTTTGTTGGTAAAAGAAAAAAGAAAAAGTGACACTGATATAAGATCCTAAAATAATTGTTCCTTGATATATGAAGGAAAACATTTAAAGCTAATAAATTTTAAATAGTGTATATCACTCTTATCAGATAACTAAAAACTTGTGGAGCGCCCAGGCAACAAATGATACGCACTCCTCTTTTTCTCTTTATCTTAACCACTTTTTTCAAGCTATGGATGATTATTTTTCTTCATATTAAAAAAACATTTTGCATTTTAATCAAATTAGAATTTTTAAATATATATGTAGTTGATGTTTCTTTTTTAATTAATTTTATTTTTTATACGTTTAAATTAAAAATAATACGTCATTCGAAACTATTATACGCCTTAAAGATCGTAATATGAAGCATACGCATGATACTTTAAGTAAAGTATTTACAAATAGAGTATTCATCATATTTTATTACTACAATAATGTTACAAAAATATTTTTCATCTGTTAAGAACGGAAACTCATTAAGTACTTTACCAATATTAATATTTTGGATTCAATTATTCTTGATAGCTTCAATTGATATATCTTCTCATAATTCATCGTTATTTTTTTCACTTTCTTTTAACCTTTTCCATCAAAACTGTTCTTTGAAGACAAAATATCTCTTTAAAGATAGACACCAGATATCCAAATTTTCTTTGCATTTTCGTAATTTTAAGCAAGGTGTTTACTAATAATCCATTTACTGATTTTTAAGAAATCTATAATTTGAGATTGCAAATCCATTAAGATAGTGTTTAGAAATCTTAAAACTCCACATTGTATGCCTAAGAGTAGGAATGAGTTAAATATTTCAAGCTTTACCATTAATTTTAGAACATTTATTTCCTTACTTTAATGCCTTGACAGAATTATAAGGTTAAAACATTTTATCACATCACTCGATCATGTTAGAAAATATATATTGCATCATAAATATCGGCTGTTTACAGGAAACTAGATAACGTTGACAACTAGGTCAGACGATCAGCATCTACTTATATATAAGATTTTAATGAGAGTTACACGATCCAGTGTGGTACATCGCTTTCAGTTTCTTCTTTACAATTTTTAACGTTAAAATAACACGCAATAATTAATTTTATAATTGATTCAAGACAATTAAGGGTTTAATTGCTACTTCAACTATAATAAATAATTATTTTCATTCATAAACTATTTGCAGTATATCGATGCAATAAAAATCATTTAACAGGACGAAAAACAATGGCAGAAATTGAAAAATTAGGGGCATAATTTTATATGCAATCCATCATGTTGGTAAGTGAAACAAATTTTCTCATCATTATTTGAGTTAATTTAGTTTAGTTTAGTTATATTAACGTCCCGTTTTAAAGCAACACATCATTATTTGAAACTCATAGCAAAAATAAAAGAACAACCAAAGGAGAAATAATTATTTAATTATTAATTTTATGATTAAAGTAATTATTACTTTATTATTAAACTTGACTATTTATAGCTATTTTAAGTTTCAAAATGAGACGCATATTAATTTAACGGATCCTATATGAAATGAAATTAATAAAATCAAACTGTAAGGAGCTTTTCAAAATCAAATATAGATTGATCATTAAAGTATAATAACTTTATTATTACTGTTATTTTTTGGAAGGTAAACAAATAGCCGAATAAGTCTTACGTCTTAATAAAAACTAGATTACAAGTATCAAAATTTTTCCAATTAAAAAGTGTTTTTGAAAAATGTGATAAATTTCTAACATGCAAACATATTTTAAAGAATTAGTTTGTAGGTTTAAATTTCTTAAATTGTTCAGAAGTTCTTTTGAAATAAAAGAAACTAAAACTTTAAAAGAAAGTAGAAACAATTGTCCCTTTACTTTTTTTCCATTTTACAATTAAAAAAAATGCATTTATAATTGAAACAGCATTCACATCATAAATGAAATCTTCTTCGAATTTAGATATAACGTATGCTTATTAGTTGAATTCCTTTTTTCCTTATACTTAAAAACAGATAAGATAAAAATAGTAACTTGATCAAAAACTTATAGTTATACTTACAAACTAATATATAGCTCTATCACTGTATAAATTATGTGCACAACTATACAAAATAGTTATACATAGTTTATTGATAGTTTAGCTGAACTGAATAATAGTGCAACTGAATTAAGCTTCAAGTGCTGCACCTATTTTGTAATTTATCTAAATAATTTTGATGGGCAGATCCCAAAAATAACAAAACATTCAAAATAAATAAAATTGCATTCTTGAAAAGGCTGAAAAACTGTAACTTGTTAACTTGAAAAACTTAACTTAAAAACTGTAACTTAAATCCCTAAGAATTCATCTCATCTGAAATATTTTCAATAATTAAGGTTGATAAAAGTATTAGAACCCTAAAACAAAGAAAATTATGCTTTTTGAATAATTTTTCTAAAATATTAATGATTTAAATTAATATTTGAAGCCTTTTTGAAATGTCAAAGAAGGCTTATTTAAAGAACAGATTTAAAAAGAAAAAGGTTTGATAAAATAACATTTTTGAAATGTTTTTACAATAACAAATATTATTTTGCTGCACGATTGGTATTCCTAAAATGAAAGCATTAAATTGAAAAATAAATTTCTGGAAAAAACTCCCTGTGTTACCTGCCATGTTATACATACTCAGTTCAATATCTTAGATGCAATTTTAATGGCTAAATTCTGAGGGGCAGATGTAACAGACTAGCTTTTAGAAAATATTTTCGATTAATTTAGATCAAGGAAAAACGCCCTCATGCTTAAAAAAAGTTAACCTCATCATCATCACCCTGAAAGCTCCTTATCTCTTATCGAAAGATTTTATTGGTTTCATCTTTATGCTCACCTTACATTGCTTCTTTCGTTCATAAAGCAGCGAAAGCCATCCCTTTTTACAATGTGCATTGATAGGCAATACAGGGGGAAGATCCTCAAAGATAGCGGGTTCGAAAATAAGAAATATATTGGAGCATATCCACTTTGTGTAGCCCCTTTTCCTCATACGAAGAAAAAGTCTGATCTAAAGAAAGCCACTCAAATCCACTTCAGCTGCTAGGCAACGTTATTCTTTCATTATTTATTTTATCTCAAAATCGAAAGATTCGAAGCAGCAACTAGAATTATTCACTCTGTCCTTATACATCTCACTTATATTTTTAAAATTAAAAAATTAATCACTCAGCACTTCTTTTTAGAAAATAATTAGTATTTGATGCCATGGAATTTTTTCAGTGTTTTGCAGAAAAACAGTTGGCTAAAAGAATTTTTGAAATAAAATTTTTAAGTTAGGAAATGCGTCACTTAAAACATTGATTAAAGAATTATATAAAAATGCACAATGGAAAACTGTGAAATTTACATTTACTATTGTCATATACTTATTTATAGGTATATATTTGAATTCTAAATAAGTGCATTTAATTTAAAAACAAATAATTTAAATAAATAAAAGCAACAAAATGATAAGAATTTCGGGATTCCAGATACTATGAGATAAAACACAAGTACATTACATTTCATATTGAAAATTTCTCATCCTTATTGCATTACTTTCATCTTATTTTCTGTGTATTGAAATAAGTTTAAAATAATAATTAACTAAAATTATTAAAATAAATGATATATCTTTTTTATACTTCGCTATCAATAATTTATGCAAAAAGTGAGCTCAATAACAAAAATTTAGTGAGATTTACTTACTTCAAATGAAGCTACAATAGAAAAGAAACCTAAAGCACGTTTAGTTTTTAAAAAAATGTTGAACCGGGTGTAATGAGAGAAAAATGAATAACTACAGCAAATTTACAGAGCACTTAAAAAAATCGCATAAAAATATAAATAAAATAAGATTCTAAAAATAAAATGCATATGCATTACTTATTTAAAAAGCTCTTCATTACAAAAAAAAACTATTCAAAATGGAAGAATAGAGAGTTCCTGTAATTGTAATGAATGTCCTGTTTCAGTTCGTATCATGATGAGGATCATAGTATTAAAATGACACTCAACATTTTAATTCTTCTTTTTTATTTATGAATATATTAAAATTTTGACGAAACAAAATCTTATTTGTAAAAAATATTACCTATCTCTAATCTTTTCTTACATCTTAAAGTCAAAATTTGTTACAGATCAATAATTTTTATTTCTAGAAAATTCTGTCTATTTTTCTTGGATTGATTACACTATTTATTTCTCAACTATAGCAGTTGTCTACAAGCTATATTTATGAAATTAGGAATAAATTCTTCCTTCTTACAGAAGGGATTTTAATTTTCTCTTCTTTCAATGGCTCTCTAAGATACCGGTGCAAAATACAATTTAATGTTGATACAAGAATTTTAAAAATACGGTAATTATTTTGGAAAATATTTAGACTCATTACATTTTATTGAATTTGAACAAAAAGTATCTTCTTATTTCAAAATAAACGATGCATTAAAAAGATTTTGTCACCTTTTTTCTTGAATTGTTTAAAAAAATCAGTAAAAAATTAATGCTTGGGTCACAAAATACAGCTCTTTTAACATTTTTTAAAAATACAAAGTGATTTTTTTAAATAGATTTTTATTTCAACTTTTAGTTCTTGATTTAACATACAAAAAATGGTGTGGAAACATAATACAGGAACTTTTTCACCAAAAAATTAGGTACTCTAAAAGCGATTTCATACAACGCTACACATGATGTTTTATAATGCTGCGAGTAATATTTCGAGTAATTTGGATTTCTCTTGGTGTTCTTATGCATTTCTCTATCCGTTTAAATTCTCCATTAAAAATTATCTTAAACAAAATATTGAAAAATGCACAATATTTTTGACTGTCTAAATACTCTTTTTTAAAGGGGTGGGGATAAGATAATTTTTTAAAGTATAAAACATCATATTTACTTAGAATTATAAAACATAATAATACAATGCTTGAAAAAGACGGTTGTCTTTTAAAAATTAAACTTGCAACGAATTATGATTGTGTTTTATCTAAAATTCCTGAATAACTATTTTCGTCTTATTAGAAATACGAAAAACTTTCATCTAAAGAGAGAATTAAGTATTTCTTGAATATTAAAATGAATGAAATGTTATGACTGAGATCACTGACGATTCAAATAGGCTTGAAAAATATTTATGGTACCATAACATTATTCAGTTCATTAGAATACCATAATTTTCCTCGTGATAGATAACATAAAAATGTAAGAAATAATATTTGAATCTAAAAAGAATAGATTTTAAAATAAATGCTCCAAAAAATTGAGTGACTTTATTAGAATACAGGAAAATAATTATATACGGGCTTTGTAGATGAGACATAACTTATACATGTGATGTTCTTGATTTAGTTCTTGATTTAACATACAATAATCATAAAACTATTTAAATTTGTAACCACCATCACTCTTTTTAATGATATAAGCATATTCCAAACTAATAAGGAATCATTTCAACAATTAGATAAATTTCGAAAGTTCTGAGTTTAAATAAACACGCATGACTTGTAAACACCACTGAATAACTTCCATATTTATCGTTGCATCTTCTTAGTAAAAAAAACTCTTAAACCTGGAACGTTATCCAAAACGACCTGGGGCGTTATGGATTTGATCATAAATTTGCCAACTGACTCATTGTACGACTGTGGACGACGGTCTGGAGTTTCCCTCAAATTGTCGGTAAACTGAGCATATTTCAAAGAACCTAGGAGAACCAGAAGAAAGGAGAAAGTGCACCTGTCTCCAAACTCGTATTAGAACAAATTTTTCCCTTCCCAAATTCAACTCCATCTTTAACACAAGAAATCAGTATCACCCCTAATGACTGCCCTTTCACAGAAAAAGAAATAGCACAAGTCATTGATAATCTCCCCCATGGAAAAGCACCAGGATACGACGGTATAGATAATCTAATTTTAAAAACAATAAACAAGAATTTCCCATTCCTATTCAAAGAATATTTCAATAAATGTCTTTCACTAGAAAAATTCCCGGACCCATTCAAAATAAGCAATATCATTCTATTTCAGAAAACTGGAAGAGACCCTAAATTAGCCACATCATATAGACCAATAGCTCTCTTGCCAACTATAGGAAAAGTTCTAAAAAATTACTCACACAGCGTCTAATATATTTTCTAGAAACAAATAAACTCATCAACAATAGTCAGTTTGGATTCCGTGAGGGAAAATCTATAGATGACGCTCTTAAAAAGCTTGTAGAAAAGATTTATGAAGGAAAAAAGGAAAAAATAACATTTTGGTTCTTTCAGTGGACATCAAAGGGGCATTTGATAATATCCAACACTACTCAATAGTAAGATATTTAGATAAACTCCAATGTCCCCGAAACTTAAGAAACATATTTGAAAACTTGCTACAATCCAGAAAAATAATCCTCAACCCACAAGAAGGCTGGGTCACGAACAGAAGCAGGGCTGCCCCCAAGGATCGTGCAGTGGTCCAGCTCTGTGGAACCTGGTGGCGAACGATCTGCTTAACAAAATTATTAAATTGGTTATTAAAGCCAAAACAAAAGAAACTCTAAGACAAAATACCCAAGAATCAATAGAAAAATTCATATCCTGGGCTGACACAAACAATTTAGAAGTGTCTACGGGAAAATCCAACTTCATTCTATTTAGTAAATGGGCAATAGGACCAAGAATCTATTGGCAGGGAGAAAGAATAAAACAAACACACGCCATTAAGTATCTAGTTGTCCATATAGATGACAAATTAAATTGGAATACCCACCTCAATCATTTAGCATTGAAAGCGCAGCAACAATAATTCAATTTTCTTAAAATAGCTGGCAAATCCTGGGGAATAACACTTCGACACAGAAAAATTTTGTACAGGACAGTCATTGAAAGGATGCTTACACATGGAGCAGGTGTTTGGTGCCTCCACCCCACTGTTAGACTGGCAAAAAAGCTGTCTTCTATCCAAAGAGGCTTTCTATTAGCAATCACGAGAGCATACAAAACCACTCCCACTGTAGCACTCCAGGTTATCCTAGGCTTGCCTCCACTTCATCTGGAGCTTCAGATGATAGCAAGATTGACTGAATTATACAGACTCCGTGAAATTGTATCTGATATGCCACACATAAACCCTTGCGATTATGAACACAAAGCAACGGGCAGGACGACACATCCCTCCAAGCATCTTCAAGTGCATCAAATTTCGTTGGAAGATGGTGGGTCTCAGAATTCAGGACTCAGAATCTACACAGATGGATCAAAATCTTCAGCAGGAGTTGGAGCTGCATTTTGTGTCATGCAGGATGCAGTCACTATACATCAGTGGTCAACCAGCCTATTGAAAAAAAACACAGTCTTCCAAGCTGAACTACTAGCACTCAATAGAGCAGTAAAATATGCAACCTCTCTCCCTTCATCAAATCCAGTCACCATTTTTGTCGACAATAAAGCGAGTATACAAGCCTCAAGTTCTCCAAAATCCAATAGCCAACTAGCAAGGGATACATTCACCCTTCTTCTTGTAAATCCTCAAGTTAAAATCTCATGGATCAAGGCACATGTAGGTTATGAGGGGAATGAAGCGGCGGATAAACTAGCCAAAACAGCTGCTAGCGCTAATCAAGATCATAATACAATGAAGCTTCCAAAATGTCATCTGAAGAACATCCTCCAAATTGAGATGATGTAAAGATGGCAAAAGGAGTGGGAAGAAGGTGAAACAGGCCAATCCACATTCAATATAATACCGAAAGCGGATGTTCTTTTCTTCACTGGACATGGTCCATTCGCAACATACCTGGACAGATTCCATCTGGCCATCTCTCCTTTCTGTAGCTGTGGGGAAATAGGATCCCCAATTCACTATGCCACCGAATGCCTGCTGACTCTCTCATGGCACATTAGAAAGCCAGAGCCACGTTTTGAGGAAGAATGGTACAGGAGGGTTGCATCAAACACCCATTCACGCAGCAAGATCCACTCCATTATATATCCTATCCATAAATACCAAGACCTCTTCAGGATTATACAATAGCTGAGACCAAATTGCCAATCATATTCAGCCAAAAATATAACTTCAAAAGTGTAACTTATTTTTGTTCAACCCATGTAATTATCACCTCACCCAAAAACTGAATGTAGTCGTGTAAGATTCGACACCAATGGGATTCTCTTTGGAGATACCTGGATGGTTTGTCGTCTCTGTCTTTCTTTATTTTTTATCTCTTTCTTTCTTTTTTTTCCTTCCATTTTGTGCCCTTCCAACCGGTTAGATAACTTATTGTTATAGGCACCGGGGGCGCAAGATGGCGTTATGTTATGTTATGTCTCCAAACTCGTTGCAACGGAGCTAGAGATGACACCACTTTTTGTAGTGCGATTTGATGAAACTTATCTCTACTTAGATTCCGGTTAGCTGCAGAGGATGTAAAAAATAGGAGCATTGTTTGTTCTATGGGGCACACCAATGGGTCTATGATCAGTGCTTTGGAGAAATAAGCATCAACTAACAAACGAGTGATTTCTCACGTGTTATATGATATGATCAAAGATCTGAGATTATACCAAGAAGCTTCATATATCATCAATATTATCTGAGTTAAATTATTTAAGTATTCATAGAATATAATTCAGAACAAATCAAAGCTATTAATAAATTTCTATTATAAATCTTTCATGATTATATTTGTATTTATGAAATAAATAAATGTAAAAGTGTTACATAAATATACACTAATTATGCGCATGCTAAATAAGCATAAAACTTTCATAACAAATATAAAATATTACTTTTATATTTATTTACATTCCATATAAATCTCAATTATCTCCATATAAATCCCAAAAAATTTATTTACTTTAATAATACTTTTTCTTATTCAACAAATTAAAATGTATTTAGTATAAATTAATTTATAATTTTAAAACGGTTAGATGGAATAATTTTTTTATACTTCCACATTATTAAAATATTTGATAAATCTATTAATAACCATCCCACCTACAGCTATTGACCCAATTTCATAAATCTTTATTTTATATGAAAACTTATGATCACTAGATAAGCTATCAATAGCTGCCTGCCTACCACCATCATAACCATTAAGAACGTTTCTTCACCACACATTCTCTTTGAGGTAAACAGCAAAATCCGTTCTTAATCATCGTCTTCTACAAGAGATTCGTCATTAATGGAAACTTTCTATAAATGTGTGATGTCTGTTTGTTTTTATCAAGTATGAAATTTTTATTAAGTTGGAATTAAGTCTGAATTAAGGTTTAAATTGGCTTTGACAGAATATATTATCTTTCTTTGCTGACAAATTCAAAGAACCTGTCTAAGTCATGAGCTCGACAGCACAGCTGTAACTGTTGGCTAAGACCTTCAATACATATATATATAGTATAATTACAAATTCTATACCTCGTGAGTCTTTTTATTTTCAAATCGGATTAAAGTTAATCTAAAATTAATTATTCTTCAAAATATGAACACATTCGATTACTCGAAACCAACAAATGGACATTTTTTTAATCACCAAAGTTGACCATATAATAGCAATTTTTAGTACTTCAAAGGGCTTCTCAACTTTCATTATGTCCCTGCCAAAAGTTGAACAGCCGTCTGTGAAACTTCCTGAAGCAATTTTTTTTCCTAAATGAAACGAGGTAGCACTATTACGTTTTAGAAAGGATCAGTTTAAATCAGCAAAGTTGGCCACAGAATAGGGATTTTTAATACTTCAAAAGGCTACCAAACCTTCATTATGTCCCTGCCAGGAGTTGAATAGTCATCTGTGAAAGCTCCCGAAGCAAGTTTTTTTTAATAATTTTTTTGAACTAAACAAGGTAACACTATTAAGTTCCACAAAGGATGAGTTCCTCCAGAACAGCACAACCTTAAGGCAGAAGACAAACTAGATGGCAAAGTGAAATAGACGCATGGCAGTACTTGGATTGTTACTTTAAAGCTGACTCATTTAAAATTAAAGGGTGAAATGTCAACCAGTAACAAATGATTAATAGTGTGAATGCTGAGGTTGCCCCGGGGTTTCTACAGTGAGCATGGACACATCTTCACAGAAGGCTATTTTCTCAGTGAACTCATGTGTCAAAAGATCTTTGAAGAAATGCTGTAGCACACAAGAGTTTGAAATTTGTGCGGATGAATGGGTTTATTCAAGCAGTTGGATATCTAATAGTTTTCTGGTTCATAACGGAAAACTGGAAATAAAAAACATTCCTGGTTACAGTATAAGATAGAAAACTTAACAGTTTTACACTTTGAATCAATTTTTCATGTGTTTTCTTTCGACGACGGTATTTGTAAATAAATTACATTATTTGAAGTTTGAAGCTACAAAATTTGTTAATTTTATTCTATGTTGCAAAAATAAAGTTACACTAAATTAACAATTTAACAATTCTATTTACTTTTATTCGGTTCTGCACTTTGATATAAGGCAAACACAAAGGTTTATTTTCAGTTGTATATTATAGTGCTAATTTCTATGCATTTACACAGTTAAATTGCTTTGTCGTTTCGTCTCAATATTTTTTGAGCAACAAAACTTCAAAATAATAATTATCATTGGAAATTATCATGCGGTCAATTTCAACCTATGTTTATACCATTTTTTAAACCATTGAATATATTAATACATTCTAATGCTTCCAATTTTGCGAATTTTTTAATGAGAAAGAGGGAAAATGCGAATATATTGTAAGAAGAGTAAAAAGCTTTCTCAAACAAAAATTCATAATAATAAAGAAATTGAAAAACTTTTTTAAAAATTATCAAATCCAAAATTGCAATCCTGTATGTATTTCAGCGATTGATTTAAATCTAGTAACGAATAAAATGTATCCTATACGAAAGATCTTTCCAAAAACTCACATCGAAAAAAATATGAAAAAGAATTTAATTTTAAAAATCTTATAACTTCAGCGCCATCCAACGAATGCTGCGAAACAATGTTGGGAAATAAAATGTAAAATTTTATTTCACAGCATTATGCTAATAATATGCTACTTCAAAGTAATGACATTATTCGAAATTATTTTTTTTTATTTTTTTTTTCTACGAGTCCAAACATTTTCGGGCGTATTGTATTTAGATGCATTTTATAATACTGAATGAAATATTCTGCACATTATTGTATTTTTGTATTCAATAAATATAATCTGAAAAAATAGAAAAGAAGCATATAATCTTTTTCCTTACAGTTACTTCTATTGCTTAGTTGTCTTAAAAAGTTTCTGAAGAAAACACTTTTTTTCTGGTTAAAATTACTACATTATGAAATTATCTTAGCAGCACTTTGTTTTACACCAGATGTAACCTTTTATTAGCCGACAATTAAAGCTGATTTTTTTAATATTTTTGCTCGAAGTTATCATTTGCGCTTATTATATGTAAATTTCATTGTTTTTCTTTGATCTGGGCGTCCCGGGTTCGAGTCCCGGTTCGGGCATGGTTGTTCTGTGTTCTATCTGTGAGATGTATGAATGTACCACCTGTAAAATGGGGTTGTGTAAGCGAATACGTGTGTCATCTTCATATGAGCTAGAAGTCAGACTTCTGCCCTCTGAGTGCACAGGTGTCTTTACCCTCAGAAGCTACTGCACCGCCTTTCAGTGAAAACACGGACACGACATCATCATTATTATCATCATTGTTTTTATTTTACTGGTTATGAACGAAGTTTTGCAATTGCTAATCTATAATTCAGGAGTAATATTAGTAAATTTTGTATACGTGAAATAAGTGCCCAGTATATAAGTCTGAGAGAATCAATTTCACTTAATATAAAATTTTAAAATTCAATGTTTGGACAAGTTATTCTATTTAAGAAACTATCAACCCAAAAAAGCAATTATTATGAAATTCAATTAAAATTAAATATTTCTTGAACGGAAACTAATAAAAGAGTCAATGTATTTAGAGAGCGCTATTGCTGCTACATTTAAAACACAACTAAACAAAAATTTAACATTAATTTCTTATTTGGTTAAGTGCTAAAGAGGAGCAAAATGAAAAAAATAGTGAATCCGACCTGAACACTTTTTCAAGAATCGCCCTCAGATAGGAATTCAAACCAAGGATTTTTTTATGAGGAGTCTGACTATCGTCTAAAATATTGACTTCTCGTGATCCGAAAATTCCAAGAAATTGAAGTTTTGGAGATATGAATCGGTATCCTAAAATCAAAGACAGCAAATTATACAAATGATAAGCAAAAGTATTATTTCAAAAATTTAAAAATAAGCAACAGAGCAAAATTGAATCAAATCAAACTAACTATAAAAAGACAATTTTGTCATAAAACCGAAAAGAACATCAATAAATATAAAAGGAAAGAATATACCAGTTGAAAGTAAAAATTCCAAACACTTTGGGAAGAAAATAAACGTATCAGTGTAAATCCACAACTTCAAACTGAATTCAATGTTTCCATTTCTTAAAAGCTGAATATGACCCTAACGCTTTGACAAAATACCTCGTCATCATAAGAAATAAACAAAACGATCTCAGTGCCGTATGATTTGTTAAAAACAAAATAGAAAAAATAGAAAACATATCTTTAGTTGTAAAAAAACTGAATATGTTAGAAAATAGTTAAATATCATCTTATTAAAACTTCTATATTGAAGCTTCTATCAAACAACAAACAATCTCATTAAAAACTCAACAGCTAATTATTTTTCCAAAAGCTTTTGCAAATAGACAACCTCACAAATAAAATCCTTACTTTGAAGCCAAGCTTGAGGGTGACACTTGAAAAAGTCTTCGAATTGAAATTATTCATTCTTTTTTTTTGTTTATTTTTATCATTTAAACAATATTTATTTCTAACTTAGGTTTATCCTATTTATTAATACTACTTCAAATTATGTTTGTTTCAAATGGAGAATCATTTTGTAGTTTCTGAGTGAAAAAAAGAAGATTTAAATGAGGTTAATCATATTTGGTCATTGATTAAAAAGGGAAATTATTCGCTATACTCTGTGTTCATTGGGGAAGAGGATCAGATAATGTTACAGGATATTTCAAATAGCATTTCACCTTCAAAGAAGTATTGATGAAAATGCAACGAACACCAACTGCCAAGCTCCATTCTTGTCAGTAATATACAAGCTATAATATTATAATAGCATTGCAAATATGTAATGATAATATGTAATGTAGGAGCAAAGTTTATAGTATGTTAAGCAATTATTTTAATGGATTTCAATTTCTAAGATAATCTGAAATTTTTAGAATCTTATTTTCAAATAGGATTTTTAAAAATTTACAATACCGCTTAATAACTTAAATAACTACTATCTTCTTTAAATGGAAGTTTAAAAAGACGAAATTTATATAGTAGAAATGATAGAAATATTTATTCAAACAAATCTTAAGTTTTTAAAAATGAAAAATGATTAAAGAGTTTGGGAAAACAATGAAGATTCAAATAAAGAGAAATCATGAATGTTGTAGGTGAGAAAAGGAATCAGTTCTTAAAACTAGATAGGGAATGGAAAAAAAAGTTACCAGTACTCACGCGATATTAACCACATTGATCTTCAAAAAATATCAGCTATTATTAAAAATGAGTGGTATCCTATGATTATTGAATATATCAAGGGTCGAAACTGTTAATTTTTTTTTCATTATAAATAAATTTATCATTTTTATAAACCGACCCATTATTATAACTCCCCTAAATAGCAAGATAATAACAACCTGTCAGATTTTGTTTTATGAACCCCAGATGGTTCTAAGATTCATACTTCTGGTGCCAAAACATTATAATTAGATCTTAGACACTGTCGACAATTTTCTTTATCACTCATATTTAAAAATGTTTCAAAATTTATAATCAAATTATAATTTTTTGAAAATTTTGATTATAGACTGATTTAGAAGGAAAATTCCTGGTTAATTTTTAATATCATCTTTATCTTCTGAGAAAATATAATTATTCTCAAACTTTTATTTTATCGTTATAGCTTATCAATGTATAATTTTTAAATATCTAACCTGTTCAATAAATTCAAGGAAGTATCATTTCAAACTTCATTTAAATTTAAGTAATTCTGTATAAGTAAAAAGTATTAATAATTTTTTTCCTTTAAAAATTAGATTATAATCCAAGAATTAGGTAAATAAATATTTGTTTTTACCTAAAAAATGAAAAACATATAAATTAAAACTGTTCTTAAAATTTTAAATTAATTTGAAATGATTTAGAAAGAAAACAAATAAAAAAAGTTAAAAACTCTAGCCTAGGACCTAAGTCGGATCATGTGAATATTATGCCAGCTCCTTATCCACTATACTATCCAAGCCCACGACAATAGGGACACATTATTAGTGCTGAAGATGAAACACAATATTTATGCTATGCTGAAAATTTAAGGCCATTTTCTCGAAATTGTCTGGCTATTGCGTTTAAATATTTTCTTGAATGAACATTCTAAGCGTATGAATATTCTAATTCACTTTAAATAAATTTTAATCTTTCAAAAAAGTCAGTTTGAAACTATAAAGTTAATATTTTACCATTGGTCAATTAGATATTATTAACTCCAAATAGCCTTCATATATTTGTGCCAAATTTGAAAAAAAAATATCCAGCTTATAAAAATATATTTGATTTTGTTTTAAGAATTAAACAAAAATCTCTCGTTCCTAATTTCGATCGAACATTTTTTAGATTAATGCAATAATTTTTTTATAAGTATATAATGAGGAAAATTCAAAAAACCATACACATTTAACATGCAACAAATAGACTCATATCAAAACAAAAATTTGTTATTTTCAAGTAAGCATTTCAGAACTGCAAGGCATTCTTAATCTTTCCTGCGAGCTTCTAAAAGAAGGGTCACCTCACAAATCGAAGCAGTAAATGTCCTATCCTTACGATGATCGGATCAAGAGCACCTCAACGTGCTGAGAAACCGCAGATGTGAAAGGCAATTCCTTTATTCAAAATGTGTTTCGTTAGCAATCTGAATGTCTGCCGCCAGGAGGGTTAAGATAAATTAGTAAGTGCACTAATTCATTCTACTCATGACAATTAAAGATGTACCTCAAGGACTTTTGGACAATATAGTTATAAAAGTGACATTATTTTATATTACATTTTTATTTATTTCTCTGAAATTTTAAATAGCTGTCTTGTTTAATTAGGAATGATAGAAAGAAGCATATTTATTTTCTTATCGCAGTGAATGCATTCATTGAAATATAATGATATATAAAGGAAAAAGTATAAATAATATTTATTCTATTCACTTTTGTACTTCATTGTTTAAGTGCTTTAGGGTAGCCAATATTTTTTTGTTTTGTTTTCCTATCTTCAGCAAAAACAAATAAATTTCTTGGCTGTTCGATTCTTAAGCATTCACCATACAACTGGCCATGTAAATAACATACATTTTCTAGGTTCAATCAGCACACCTGAAATAATGGACCTTGTGCCTTTTTGATAGTTATCGATAATACAAGTCGAATGGGGATAGTGGGTCGGTGGGTATATTGGGAATGGAATTCATTTTTATATATTTTATATTTGACCAATTTCCATCGCAACTGATTGAACAGTATGGCAGTACATAAAGTACGAACAAATAAAAATTCCGTTTTATGCATTAGTTAAATCTACTTTGTTTTAAAGAACCATGATTCTGATATTTGCTCAATTATCCTGAATATAAAGAATCTTTAATTACAGACACTTCTAATCTATTTTGGAATTCAAATAGATCATTTAAAAAGATAAACTTTAATTGTAAAAAGGAAGCATACATTTAGACAATTTATAATAATAATTATGTACCATGGAAACTACAATGAAGGAAAAAATCTATGTTCATCATCATTGCTGTCAAATAGTTGATTGTCTGTTATTTGTTGTAAAACCATATCTAGCATTTAGACAACAATTATAATATTATAGATATTCCCTCTGAATTTGCCACTGAAAGTAAAATAACAACTATTATTTTTCTTTTAGTCACTAGGAAATAATGATTTAGAAAAATCAATAAAACTGCGAGAGATAAAATGGAAAAGAAGCACATAAAACATTTAGCGAATGACGAGCAATGACATTCCTTGTCACAACTTTTTAATATATTAAGAATTTCCTGAAACATAAATTGTATGACCGCCAGTTTCTCTAACTACAATGACAATTATTGAGCGCATTTTTAGATTTATATCTTAATGCTACTTTCGAGCTGACGTCGGTAAAAACAAAATGTCAGATAACTAATTCTACAGCATCAAATCTATTAGTTTGAAAGCAATTCATAACTCAATTCTGAATCTGTTTCCATGTATGAAAAATAATTGTTTGTCTTGATAAAGATTTTCAGTCTTAGAACATGGTTTATTTCAAATAATTAAAGACTTAAAAGAACATATTTATCTAGAATGTGAATTGATTTTGGTTTTATTTCATTGACTGATTAAAGTGGGATAATTTATTGTACAAGAAATAGTTGCATATTTATGTAACCAAATGTAACCGATTGTTTATTGCATATTGAGTAGAGCTATTATCTACGAATTGCAGAAATTTTCGAGAATTATTCCGTTCATAACATTAATCAGAATGATAGGATCAAACGTATTACTGCAAGATTCTCTTCGATTGCGAAAGAAGTACTCAGAGGAAGAAAAAAAAATCCGCCTATATAGCTTTTGCATTAACAAAGATAATATTAGATCATCGATCGCGCTAAAAATAGTATTGGTATACGACCTAAGAAACAACATGTTTTACTTATCCAGTACTGGAATGCATGCTAAGAGTACTCAGATAAATAAACTGGTTATTGTTTCTCATTCACAACCGGAATTAAAAAGTAACTGCAGTTATTTCTTCGGATGCAATCATTCTTCATCTATGAGAAAAATTAGTAAAATTTGAATTTACTGAGTTGACCTTAAGGATTTATTACCATTATTATATTATATATATGAGAGAAAGAGAGAACGGCTTCTCTTTCCCACCAGCTGCAGCATGTAAGAATTATTATGTTTAAGTTATTACATATAATTGCTATAATTATTGTGCCTTATGATATGGAGTAAAGTCCAACCACATATATACATATTAATTATATATTAACTAGGCATATTTTAAAATTTTCATGGCAGTTTCGGTTTTAAAAATTTCTCTTCTGATTTTTAATTTTGACATTAACTCTCTTCTGAGTACAGTAGACACAAAAGTAAATCTTTTTTTTTTAATTTTAAATCAATTGTCTGGAATATAAAACTATAAATAAATTCAACATGTTTTACGAAAACGGAGACTTTAGGGACATGCACACTAAGTTATTAATAAAAGTTGACACCCAAACCAAAATTTTATCTGTAAATCTAGCATTTCTTTTTTTTAGTACTTTTAAATCTTTTTGCAATGTTTACAAGTTACTTTCAAGTTCTTGATTGAAATTTAGAAAAAACCTGCAATTATTACTTGAACATTTATGAAACTTTGCTGTATATCATTTTCAATAAAACATGCATTTCATTTTCAAATTCACTATTTCACTGGATAATGTTATTCGAAAATTTATCGTAAAAAAGAACTACAGATTGTGAATAATAAGAAACTTCATTTACAGCAAAATAATTACTCAATTATAAATCAGTCAACACACGATGCACATAAAAAATCGGTTCCTCGAATTTCTTTTTCATTCTTTATTAAATCGTTGTACCTGTCTATCAGTCAATGTGAACACCATTAAGTGTGATAAGCAAATTTCTTTGGAATTATGATGATTGGAGGATGTAATGATAAAAAAATATTTACACACGACAGTTCTAGATTGAAATAATCTGCATTCTGAAGAAAATGCATTCTTCCATAGTTTTGACTAGTCCCTCAAAACTGAATATTAAGCATATCTATACAATTTTTGTAGATAGAAATTGAAACTTTTGAGTGTACATAGATGAATGAAAGAGACAAATTATGTTAATTCACGCTTAGACATTATTGTGGAAGTTTTTTAAAAAAATTTGCACTTTTTATTATCTTTCTCATCAGATGCCATAATATTTTCATACAATTATTTATCTTATTTAATGAAGCTTTATAATTGGTAATATGTGTCAAGATGCAATATTTAGAGAATTAAAAACTTGTTCCAATTTTTTATTACAAATTGTATATAAAAACTTGTTTCACTAGACAACCACTGGTGCTTTCTTTAAAAAAATAATTTCAGAAACCACACTTATATAGCTGTAAGATTAATCCTATTGTATAGTCTAAATATTTTAATGGTACTGAGATTACGATAAAGTTCCAATGTATACTATCGACAAGACATTCATGTAAGAAAAAGTGAAAATAAAAAATATATTATATACATTTTCCAAATTTAAATGATTCAGCTCACTGATTTAGATTTAAAAAATAGCATTAAATCATTGGCAATGGTGTTAAGAAAATATTTAGTAATTCTCTAGTGTTTTAACGACAAACAAGTAATATATATAAAACTATTTAAGTCAATATCTACTAAGGTCAACAAAAAAAAATTGCTTTTTACTAAATAATTACAATTTATTTATATATTTATATGGCAGCACTCTTCGGCACTTCCTATTTATTCTTAAATTTCTCTCCTGCTAAATATCTTAGCAGGATTTGAACTCGTATTCTTCACCTTCACGTGAAAAACGCTTAAACCTTCCCCTTTTACCGATTGGGCAGCTGTCTATTGGCTTGAATATTCATTATAAACAGCTAAAACTCTATTTAAAGAATTAAAAATTAATTAAATTTAATCAACGAGTTAATATTTCAGGAAATCTGTATTAACATCAAGTGTCATCCACAATGAGTTTTAAAGAATGTATTTGAACTTGAATGAATGAATAAACGTATTTTATTAACTACTGATATATATTTATTTATATATCGTGTTCAAAATTTCAACAAGATATATAAATAAATACATATAAGGAGAATGGGAAAGAATAGTATGAATTGGAAGAAAAAAATATTAAAATCTTGAAACTGTATCTGAAAAAGTACAGATATTGCATTTGCTTGTTGAGTTCATGTACAGTCGTCAGCAAAAATAAAAAAGGGAACTATTTTGCTATTTATTATAGCATTAACACAAATTTGGTGTCGATGGAAATGCCCAGAAGAGTTTGTTGAGCTAGACAAACTGTCTAACCTAGTTAATAATCTAATTAAATAATTAACGATAATTTGAGAGTAATTAATTAATTGTATTACAAGGGTTTGAAAAATTACTCTCCCAAATGTTAAATGAGACTAATGAATTTTTGAAGATATCTCGGTAACTAATAATATTTCTCAAAAGAACTTTCACTTGCATAAAAAAAATTATCACATTTCAAAAAATCATGAAATAAAAGTGTAAATAACGCGAATTTGATATTTTTTTATGAATTTTTCAATGCGAATGTGGAAAAAAAAATGAATTATATCTTTGAAAATTTTTTCTTGGGAGCAAAACTGACCATTAAAATACCACATCTCAAATAACTTTTGAATTATAAACAATAATTATAAAATTCCCACAGTCGATTAATAACACCCATCTTTTAAAGGACAGTATGTAAAATTTATTAATATTTATAGATATATTCTTCGTGAAGTTTATACTTCATGAAGAGCAGAGTAGCAATTATAATATCACAGTTTATTAAATAATAAATTTATTTTCAAATCAGACAATTTTCATTTAATATGAATTTTGTTTTCTCTTTAAAAAAATAAATATGTTTTCCCCACTCAAATAGAAAAATAATATTAAATTTAAATTAAAACACCATATAATACTGGATTACAGGACATATTTATAAAAGGAGAGTTTAATTGTTTTTGTTTTTTTTTCTCTTTAAGGGCAGTAATTAAAATACTGAAATTTTCTAAATATATAGGTTCCTGTTGGTTGGCTATTTTTGAGTGGAATTTTCAGAAAATAAAATTAAGTACGTATTAAGAACTACTGAGAATTTCGGAACAAAATTTAATACACCTGCATAAAATGGTTTGACAAATCAAAATATTTTAAAAATCAAGAATGTCTTAATAGAAAAATCACGTTAGAGAATTTAACCGGTTAATTAGTTTGTTTATCTTAACAAACCTGTCCCAGCGAATTACTTCAATCGACATCCAATCCAAGAAAATAAATAAAAAAATTATAGAGATATCCATACTTTTTGTTGAAGACTGTATATTTCAATATGACAGAAAAGGAACAAGAACTGTATTAATTGGAAACTATATGGGATTTTATACATATTCGAAAAAAATGAAATAACATATTTGAGATTTGAAAGAATTCAGTGTTGTTTAACATTCTTTTATGAAATTTGTTTCCCTTAGAATCAACCAAAATTTATTTCAAATTTACTAATAATGTTCCTGGCTTATTTATTTCAGACAAAGTTCTTATTATCTTGTAAAAAATTAAATCTTTACAACTTATTCAAATAAATTTGATCTGAAAAAGTATTCATTAGCCTATTTCAAACATAGGATATTTATGATCATCACTGAATTCGAATGAATTCAAAATAAGATATTTAGCAAGCTCAAATAGGGTTCCGATGCTTTGAAACGTCGTCTTGTCATTAAGCAAAATTGAAGGTTAAATCTTGCTATATTCAGACACAAATTAATTCCTATTCATCTCCCAATCAGTTCATCCATAAAGTAGAAATCGAATTCAAAAGTGCCTTTATTTTTTCTTCAGCAAATAACTTATTTACAGTTCCATAAGAAAATTTTCTATCGGTTTAAGAGATGAAGGCAATTCAATTTCGTTTGATCTTTCCTATCCTTGTAAGTTAATGAGTTCTTGCTACTCAATTATTTTAAATAGTGTATTTTTCAGTATATCTTTCATTCATGAATGCAAATTAGAATCGAACTTCAGAATTACTAATGCTTTCCCTAACTGATGTAAAATGCTACCTTTTATTTTGCTTCAAAACATGAGAAATCTATCCCCATAAAAGGAACAGAAATTAGCTTCTATAGGTTTCCTCTTTTCTAAATATTGCTATACCGACTATTAAATATTTTAAGAGAACAATGCAAGAAGTAAATATTTAGTTTCATAAACAACATTCTATGATACCTTTGTTGTATAGGTAGTTATTATTGTGTAGGTAGCTTCAAGAAATTTGAGTTTTTAGTGGATTTGCTCCTTTATATTTTTTTCGTATGCAAAGAGAAATAATAATAAAAAATCATTTACAAGTTTTTGATAAACCTCGAATGCAAAAGTGCAATGCAGGAATTTAATACTTTATCTCTAAGTGAAAATTGTTCAGTTGTATAAAATTTTGTCTAAAATATGTAAACGAGGAAGACTGCTTATCTGTCTATCTGGCAATTGAAACGCATAACACGAGATTTTTAAAGTCAAAATTGTGCAAAATTTTGAATGAAATCCATCAGTGGGGATTTTTTAATACTCGAATTTTGTACTGTGATTAACAAAAAGGTTCTAGAAGCTACTTTAATATGCGAAAAGTAATTATTTAGTTTATTTTAAATTCGACGAATTCAATTACAATTCTACGTTTTGGCTTTCACATACTTATTTCGCACGAGGAAAAACCTCAGATTATGACAAACTTTTTATCCTCAATCAAGGTTTTTGAAATCTTTAAATGCATAGTTTTTAAATAAACTTTGATACTTATTCAAGAACTGATATTTTTGCATTGAATTACTGTATAAAGCAAGAAAGACTACTTTCTTATTGATTTAAATTCAATAATTAGTTGAGCCTCTTGGAGTGACGACCTTGTTTGTCTCATTATAAATTAGTGGATGTTCTTCTAGAATTTTCAGCAGAAATTAGACAGGGAATCTTTATCCGTTAATTTCCAGCAACAAAAGTGAATATTTTTATAGTATTTAGAACAAGAATAACAAACTAAATAAAGGCAGTGGCAACCAGAATATAGTTGTTAAATATTGTTGAAATAATAAGTTCTCATATCAAATGTAGTTATTTAGAACTGTGCATTTCGTTACCAATAGCGAAAACATCTGTAATATATCTGCATGATTCTATAATACCAAGTACCGAAAATAATTATGAAAATCATCCTGATTTTGACATTTCATAGGTATTATCAATGACTATGCAATGCGTCATTTTAAATTAAGCTCAATTATCTTTTCTTACTCTCTGAAGTGAATCTTCTGCTACCATTTTTTATTGACATTAAAGAGGTACGAATGAAAACGCAGAAAGAATTTTAAAAATCGAGACTTTAATCTAAGTTTCTCTGAATGTAAACTTGTCAAAGCTATCAGAAAAAATTATTATTAATCTATTTCAAAAAGGCTAAGGGGTATTCAAACACCTTTCGATTGCTGTTGAAACAGAGTTGAAAGCAATTAGTATTGTGATGGAACTTTCTTAAAGGAGAGCTTCTCATCTATTGGTCGTATCAGAAATGTTTCATTGCCTTAATAAAAATTAATAAAATAAAAATTTTAATTCAAATTATTTCATTAAAATTTGCACTTCCCTGCTGCATGCAACCAGTTAACTTAATTTTCCTATACACTTAGATTGCTATTACTATGATTGCAAAATATATGAAAACTTCTCAAGAACGCAAGTAGAATATTTTGAATGACAAATAAAAGTATACGAGTAATTTTGCTAACAATGTAATTAAATTTTACGTGGTTTTCCTAATTGGTTTCATCAATTTCAAATTCTGAAAATAAAAGAGGAAGTTTATCAGAATATAAGAATTTAAAATATGCGAATAAAAAAAAGAAATTTTATAAATGAAAAAAAAGACCTTGGAAACGAAAATAGACTGAAAAAGCCATTTATTTATTTTTCATAAGACACTGGGGCTTTGTAAATTTAATTTTCTTTTCTTTCCTCAAATTTGCTTACGAAATCAAAATTTTTCTTGAAACATTGACCATTCTACATCATTGACAGATTTCGAACGGCCTCTTTACCCATTTTACAAAAGAATGAAGAAAAGACCAACAATTATTCCACAAGAATAATTGTAACCCAAGAGTAAAAAGGAATCATTGAATGTTCACTGACCCGAATTAAATTTTAAGGAGAAAAAAATGTTGTGGCAACGGAATGTACAGTAAGTTTTCAAATGAACGTTTATTTACTGTTCCTCCTTTGTTTATGACTTTAAAGATGTTTCTCATTCTTCTCCTCGTCATTAGCAGGCCATTTTCGTCTCTCATTACGTTTTAAGCTTTAACTCAAAATGTTATGAAAGAGCTTTTAAAAATGAATTAAAGAAATCATGTAACAACCACTGATAGGGAGTAAGTAAGATCTCGCTATCACTAAATACTGCAAGATAGAAATAGTTTTTGTTCGTATGAATAAAAATTGTATTTCTTCGTTTAATAGTATTAAATGATTAAAATTTCGTTTCCGAATACTATTGAATACATTGCTTTAAAAAGGTATTCAAAAAAAAACATCTCTAAACAATTATGACCTTTATTTTAATGATTCGCTTATTGGAAAATAAATAGTTGTTTAAACGTTTTTAAAAATTCTTTAACTAGTTATCATAACGAAGCTGCGGTAAATAGATGTAATTAACAATTATTTTTGTAATTAATTCCATGACATCTATATATGAGAAATAATATGCCTACAAATGTTGCTAAAATGATTTTAAAAAATTGTAAGTTTTACTGCATTTTCAATGAATTTCACTGATAAGAAAAACTCGCTTTAAATTAAAAATCAACGTATTATCATTTAATTGAAATAGTATATAGTTTTTAAGTAAGTATAATGAAATTAAGAATTTTTTTTTATCAAGGTATGTATTTGTGATGAGTTTTAATATATTTGATAAATATTTTTAATATTTTTTAAAAGATGTATGGGTGAGTAATTTTGGTATACTTTTTTCTAATTGAGAAGGAGTAGTTTTTAAATAATATATAAAATGCGTAGAGAACGTTGAAATTTTACGCATTCTGTGGGCATACTTTTCAGGTGAGGTTAAGCAAATATCTGTTACTTCAAATATTTGAAATTTGAAAAAAAATTCCAAGCGAATTCTTCAAATTTGTTTATTCTATAATTGAATAAATTAAAATTTACCAGTCATTTAGTATTCCCTAATCACAACATATTATACAATACAATATAATTTTCGATATAGGCGTCATGTTGTACAATATCGTATCATAACGAAAACTAAGCAACTGTTTGACTTTAAAATAATAATGCACGAAAGTTGTGAGTGGACAAAGCACTTTTAGTAAAATAAGATAACTTTTAAAGATAATAGTGTAATAAAAAGATACATAGTGAATTGTAGAAATGGAAAACATCATTGCTATTTTCTCGAACTATATTTTAAAGGTCAAAAACAAAAATTCATCACGAGAATTTATTCTAGTCAAGTTGTATCTGTATTCATTATGTGGCATTTGGAAAACAAGGGATATATTTTATGTAAATTCTAAGAAAGTACTTAAATTGTGTATGGATATCTTTGGTTCGTTTTTTTACCTATTACATTATTCCTAGTTCACACTCTACAAATTTTATATATTGAGTGCCCAAAATTCTAAGGAATATGTCCTTCTGAGTATACCTAATCCTTGCAGTAACTTCTCATCCTTTGATAGCAGTGTTTTTCACAGCAAGCTTTAAAAAATGTAACGTTCTTCACAGATTTCATTTGCATTTTTTGTCATCCGTAAATGTATGAAACATGATATAATAATAATATCTTCTGAGATACTAAGAATCTATAGACTCATTATCAGAGTATGAGAGATTATTCAGCATACCCATGCTCATTAATTATTACCCATGCTCATTTAATTATCTAAATAAATCTAGGTAAGAAAATAGCTTAAAATGATGTTTTAAATTTAAAAAAAGAATGTTGAAAATGGATAAAACATAGGAAATTATCAATATTTTGTCTCAGACAAAGAGAACAAATCTAAAATCTCAGTATATTCAAATGAACCAGGGTTCAGCATGAATTTATAAAAAACTCCTTTCTTAAACAAATTGTGCTTCTTAATATTTATCCTTCATACCCATTTATAGAGATATTTTACAGAAAAATAGAATCATTAGAATTTTTATTCTACTCTAAAATGAATTTGCCTAAAGAAAATTTATTTTATATTTAGATATTTAAAACAATGATATTCAGCAAAAACAGAGAACCACTTTTATAAAATATGTCTCATGCAGATACCAATAATAAAGGTTGAAGGTAAAATACATTTTCAAGAATCGAAATTTAATCAGATTTTAATAACTATACAGAGCAATAATGTATTATGAATATTAGGTAAAAATTTAATCTAACAAATCTTAACTCAAAACTTCCTTCCCCCCCAAGAAAAATGTTAGCTGAAAATTACTGGAACTTAAAATATATCTATAATTGCATGATAGGACAAAAATATGGTTTTTTCTTCCTTTAAAAAAATTAACTAATGAAATATTTTCTCAAATCCTCATCATAAATGCAAAGAATAGTCAACTATTGATACTGTTAATAATAATATTGAGAATCTAATTTTCATGTTTTGGTATCAAAAGTCAAAATTATTTGAAATATAAATCAGAAATTCATGTTCGTTATATAGAATATTCTTATCAGAAGAAGACAATCAAAGCTGAGGAAATCAACTATAATTCATCCACTCGCATTCGATAGAGTAAAAGAAGATATTCTACAAAAAGTTAATCACTCTGCAATTATTTTTATACGAAGCATGATTTATTTAATTTTTTCATTCAAAATAAAAGTTTGATCGACTAATTTAGTTTCGAGTTCCCTTTATTGAAAAATGTGAAATTATAATCTCTTAAATAATAAATTTTAAAAAATTAATCATTTTATCTCATATAAAAAATGAATATTTTTACAATTCAAATTACTTGAATATTTTATAATAAATTTTCAATATTTTTTACGGCTTCGTGCATATGTTATTAAAATTAAAGAAGAAAAGAGTTGAAGCGAAACTCGCAAATTCGGAAAATGGCATCTTCAGAAGTAGGTAAATTGTAAGAAACTTTTTGTTATTCTAATTGCAATCCGGGAAATTAATAGGATGTTTTCATTATATTGATTAGTGACGGAATATAACGAATGAAAGTTTAAAATTAAATTTAAAAAAATCAACTAAATATGGAGGAAATACACTGAAGTGATAAAAGTCATGGGATAGCAATATGCAAATATACAGATGGCAGTAGTATCGCAGCGAAAAAGTATAAATGCGCAGTTCGTTTTCCAGAGCTTTCATGTGTATTTAAGTTATTCATGTGAAAAGGTTTTTCGAGATTTATGGCGGAACGACGAGAATTAACAGACTTTGAACGTGGAATGTTAGTTGGAGCTAGACGCATGGGTCATTCCATTGCGGATATCGTTAGTGAATTCAACATTCCGAGATTCAAAGTATCAAGAGTGTGCCGAGAGTATGAAATTTCAGGCATCCCATCCCATCATGGACAGCGCAGTGGGCGACCACCTGCACTTAACGAACGAGACCGCCGACGTCTGTGTAGAATGGGCAATGTTAATAGACTCGAAACACTTCGTCAAATAACTGCAGGAATCAATGTGTTACGTATGAGGGACGTGTCCGATAGGACTGTGTGGCTAAATTTGTCTTCCTTGGGCTATGACAGCAGAAGACCGACTCGAGTGCCTTTACTGACAGCACGACATCGCCTTCAGTGACTCTCCTGGGCTCGTGAGTATATCGACTGGTACCTAGACCTGTGAAAAACCGTGGCGTGGTCAGATGAGTCACGATTTCAGTTGTTACGAGCTGATGGTAGAGTTCGAGTGTCGCGCAGACCCCACGAAGCCATGGACCCAAACTGTCAGCAAGGCACTGTTCAAGCTGGTGGTGGCTGCATAATGGTGTGGGCTATTTTTACATGGCATGGACTCGGTCCTCTGGTGCAACTGAACCGATCATTGACTGGAAATGGTTATGTTCAGCTGCTTGCAGATCACTTGCAGCCATTCATGGATTTCACGTACCCACACAACGATGGTATTTTTATGGATGACAATGCGCCATGTCACCGGGCCAGAACTGTTCGCGATTGGTTTGAAGAACATTTCGGACAATTCCAGCGCTTGATCTGGCCACCTAGATCGCCCGATATGAATCCCATCGAGCATTTATGGGACATCATCGAAAGGTCCGTTCGTGCCCAAACTCCTGCACCATCCCCACTTTCACAATTATGGACGTCTATACAGACAGCATGGCCCAATATTCCTGCAGAGGACTTCCAACGACTTTTGGACTCCATGACACGTCGAGTTGTTGCACTTCGCCGGGCAAAAGGAGGACCGACACGATATTAACAGTCACCCCATGACTTTTGTCACTTCAGTGTATATTTAATATGCATAAATAAAATCTAAAATATGAAAATACTCTTCCTTATATAAATAAATTTACTGTTTGAAAAGAAGTGTCTTTTGTTCTGATGTACTAAACATCAGCAAAATTCAAAATTTCTAGTAAAAAAAACGAACAATACAAGAAGTTATAGAAATCAAATATTTCCACTCCTTTAAAGGAAATATTCTATTAGATTTGTTATTAAACAGTTTATTTTAAATTTCATTAAATGTCATAAGGGAATTAAATTGCTTTTTGTCATCATTTAATGCTTCATTAGACTGTTTTGTGCTACTACAAATGCACATTTGTTTCTTTTATGATGGAGTGGAAATGATCTAATTCAAGAGAGATGAAGTTTTCAGAAATTAGTTAATCCCTTTCCTATCCTATAGAACATATAAAAGTGACATCATGCTAAAGGTAATGAATTCGTGAAACAGTGTGGAATTGATAAAAAGTAGAATTAGCCAAAAAGTCTAGCAATGATAGGTGGAAAACATATCTAGAATCGAAATTGTATCTACAAATATACTTTCTACTTATTCTTACTGATAATTAATATTTGTAGACTTAGAGATTATAAAATTTTCTTACAAATCTATTTAGATTCTAAAAAATTACACAAAATCGGTTTTCACCGATCAATTCACTTAAAGGGATATAATTTTGCATTGCAAATTTCTATTAATTGTGCTTATTTCTGAATATTTGCTTAAAATGTCTGAAATTGATATAGCAAGTATATTTTCAGTCGATACTAGATGCCCATCTGAGGTCGAGATTCAACAGAAATGAAAATAACAATTTCAAAAGTAATCTAGTTTCTTGATGTAAGATTCCTAATCACGCAAAATGTAGTAGCTTGGCCACTCTCCAACTGCAGAAAACTTCACCACTGAATTTAATTCACATGTGTTGCCGAGGAAGTAAAATTGAATTTTTGAATCACGCTATACAGAGAAACATGATTATTATTAGACAATCTGCAGACACATTTGGGTCATTGGGAATTCCCGCTCGATTCCTATTTAGCACAAAAAAAGTTTCTATATTTCTTTAGAATGAACGAGGCATCAATTTTTTGCCATATTTGACATTTACAAGCATATAAAAATCAAAGACATAATAACATGCCTTCTTTTTTTTATGGCGTACAAAGTGTTCAAAAATATAAATCGTTTTTAATTTTACACAATCAAATATCAAATATGAATAAAAAAACTTATACTCTCTCACTACATAGTTTAAAATTCCCTAGAATCCATCAAATTGAATAAAGTTTTTTTTCATGTCATAATCAATTATTTGAAGTATGTTACAGAGATATTGTTCAATATTTGTGCTACTGATGTTTTCAAATTCATATATAAATTAACCCCTTCCAGTTAAATGGCGAGTATAATTCGTCATTGGTTTTTCATGTCATATAGCACAATGACGAGCAATGCTCATCACGTGACTAAAGTTAATTTTGAATATGATAATAAATTCGGTTTAAAATTTCTAGTATCCTGAATCCGGCAACCCTTTTATTACATACGTTGATATCATGGATCACTATCACAAATTTTTTATTTTTAGATTATCTTAGCACAAGTCTGACTCAATTTTTGTTAGCAGATTTCATTCACGGCCTCAGTGGATTTCCTTCTTATGAAAATTTAGCGTGAGCATCTGTCTTACTAAAGTAAAAATATGCTACGAAATAAACGCCATAACAAATAAAAGTAGTGTAGACTATGAAGATCAAGGTGATTGTAGGAATTCAGAATAATCAGAGGAAATAAGCCGAAAATACCTGATACCGATGATGAAACTAATGATATTCAAATATTACCAAGAAGACGAAAAAGCACTTTGCGACTAGTAAGTGATTTCAGTGAAGGCTCACTGTGGTGTCATAGATATATCATCAGAAGAATGGATTTGAAAAGAAATAAGATAATATAATTAATTAATATAACTTGAAATAAATAAATGAAAAAAATTACCAGGGTGCCTAGCGTAAACGTGAAAACTAGGTAATAATCCGAAGTAATAAGAGATTTTTGAAAAAGTGTCGATTCTGTATTTACGAATTAAAATTATATCCCTATCAATAATATAATTTTAATTAATAATATATAAAAGTTATAAAATAAATAAAGTTTTCTTAAATCAAAATTAAATGATTATTTCATGCACAATTTTTCATTACTAAATTTTATTGAAAGGGGTTAAGGGGAAAAAAGACACTTTACGATGCTGTACAATATCTTTGGGTCTCTTTAGTAATTTCATATATGATGTCTTTAAGTATTTGAATATTTATTTGTGCTCATTATTTTCTACATTCTATCTGACATTTGTTAAATTGGTCGAAAAACGACAAAATTATATTTCCCATCACCAAAATTGACATTAAGGAGCATTCGATTACCAAAACTATGAATTTCATTTAACAAATGAAAGTACTGAAAAATTAAAGTTTGAGCTATTTGAGGTTACAAAGCTTCCCTCATAAAAAATAAAACACAATTAGTGTAAATAAAACTAAAAATGATTTTCTTAACACATAAAGATAATTTGTCTTTAATAAAATCCGAAAAGGAATTATTATCTCAGATTCCACTTAAAATATGTTAGCTGTACCAAAAAATGGGAAAATTATGTATGGAAATTTCATTAGAACAAATGTAACTATTTGCGGTTTAAAAGAAATTATAGTGTATTTCGTCAAAATTTTTTTAATACAAACGTCGTATATCAGCATATACAATTGTTGTTCATATTGATACTATTTTTTGGTATCCTGTAATTTTTAGTTACTCTAACATTATAGTGAAACAAGTTTTCTGCAACTTCAGTACATAATAGTTTTCAGCGGCTTTAGTAATTGTTTTTTTTTCCTCTGTATTTGACATTTTTCTGAAATTAGCCTAGCACTTAAAAGCTAATTAACCTTTAAAAGATAAATGGTTAAAAAAATTTGCAAAAGTGTTAAGAGATATACAATTGCTCATCAATCATTAAAAAATTCTCTCAAATATCACCGAATTCCTATATTTTGATTTTCTTTAAACATTTTTCTAGTAAAGTCATCTTCTTCTGAATAATGCCCCCTAGAGAATTCAATAGTTATTTAGAAGTGAATATTTGCAAGAGAGGAATAAACATAAATAAGAAACTTTATTATCCCAAACACATGCTGAAAAATGGCAGTGCTTTTTATTCATTCAATATCCTCTATATTGGATTTTGTTAATAATTGTCTGAACTCATGGACTCCTAGTTTGGTGGAATAATTAATATAGGCATATTTACAAAAACACGATCACCTATAGAAAGGCTTTACTTTTCTTAAAACACTAAAATTACGTTATATTTTTGAATATTTTTTCTTTTAAAATCAAAATGCTATTGCTCTTATATTTTTGAAAAAGAAATTAACATTTCACAGTTAAAACATGTGGTGACTTATTGGCAATATTTAGACTTTTACAATGAGAAATGAGAGGATAACTTTTTGTTCTTATTTAAGATATATCGACTCCCTTGTATTCAGCCAGCTCAAAGCACATTCTTAAGACTGTAAAGGCCCTAGTAGGAAAGAGAAATAAGATGTATTGAAATTTTAGATAATATAAAATATTAAAGATAAGACAGATCGATATTGAAATGTTAATAATAATTTAATCAAAAATTTCAATTAACAATAAAAGCTTTTTCTGTGAAATTCTCAGCTTTACTATAAAAAAATTTCATGAAAAAATTTAAAGCAGGGCATCTGAATTTTCATTCACTATAAATTAATTTATTAAAGCATAGGTAAGAAAAAAATTACTTAAACATTTAAACTGATGTAATAGTCTAATTTCTAAAAACTCTAATTGTTTTAAATGTTTTAAATCGAGTTGGTGGATTATAGTTTCATAAGACACTCAAAACAAGTACAGCTTTTATTAAAAGTTAAAATATGTCAGTCACAGCAAAATAATATAATTATGATTGCAGAATAAACATTTTCATTTCCTTTTCCGTCAAAATTAAATAAATAATTGCACATAATAATACGCTTTAAGATATTGATTCTTTTCTGCCTTCTGAAGCATGTTGAAAATTCCTTTTTAACGTGATACCATTTCATCATCTAAATGAAAATAGTCGTAATAAAAATAAAAAATAAAAGAACTTACTGAGTCTTGTGAGTGAACAAATCTATTTATCTCATGCATTTGCTTTGGGCTTCCTGCCAATTTCCTTTCCGAGTGAATTTTCACTTGCTGGAGCATTTCATATCTAGTTTAGAAAGCACTATTTAGGAAACACATTTAACAAGAGAAATGAGAAAGCTATCTGTTGAGTCGAAAATTCGATGGATGATTGAAAGTTTCAGTGACGGCTTGGAAAGGATATTTTGCAGCATTCAGCTTTTAAGCTGCTTCCCCTAATTACTTTTTTTCTACCCAAAGAAAATTTATTTGTTTAGAAATCTTTTGCTCTGAATATTAAACTTTCATAATTTAAAACCAAAATGGAATGTACATTGTCGCGAAATAATTGCTAATATTTGAGAAACTATTCTAGTCTTAGCTTTAAACGTAAATGTGCACGATGTAAAATTGGGGGAATATATATCTTGGATTATTACTACAAACTGGCATTCAGGTTATCAAAATGGATGAACAGCAAGGAAATGCAAATAGACAGACTTCATCTTGATTGTCTTATTATGATGTATTAAGGATTATAACAATGAAAGTATAAGCTTTGCTGAATTTGATGACAGAAATTAAAAACATGCGAGAAACAGTTATTTCAAATGTCACTAACCAGAGTCTTTTGAAAGCTTAAGTTATGTAAATCTGGGTAAACACAAAAGGGTGAACAAATAAAGTAAATGAGCAAACCTGAAATCGTTCAATCTACTCCTGTTAAAGTTTGAATTATTTCAGTAGCAAAAAAAAAAAGATAATTTGCAAATAAAACTCTTAAATATGATCAAATGTAACTGAATAGTCACATCGATCCACTTAATCACTAAATATAAGGACATAAAAGATATAACTAATACTAGAAAAAAGAAATAAAAAACACAACGTTAATAGATTCAATTAAAAAATTGGCATCTCATATCCAAGAAAAATAAAATAGAATCAAAAAGATAGAAATTAAAAAGGGGTATTAAAGTGTCTTCCAAAAATCATAATACAAGTAAATACTTATATATATATACTCCATTTACTCAATAAATTAGAGAAAAAAAGGATAACCTTATATTTGTCCCTTTTCCTCAAGAATTTAGGCAGCTGTTACTGGAAAAAATTAATAGTGGTACTAAATAAAATTTTTAACTTTATAATAACTTCGACGGGAACCATATTTTAGCATTCCTATTAACAGAGGCACCTGTTATATAAGCGTAAAAATTTTCTCTTTAGATAGAATCAAACTACTAAAGCATTCTGGTGGAAAAGGACATCTATAATCTTAATACACGAAAAGAGAACTATTCGAATCAGCCAAAACGTAAACTGAATGCTTGGGTATTATTTTGGCTATTAAACTACATGTCACAGTTAATACCCGTTACATCATCCTCAATGATAAAAAAAAAGTGTCTTAGATCCCTTAAAATCAGTTATTCATAAATCTCTAATTATCATCTTTAAATTCCATAAAATTATTTATTTAATTCTCAATCACTCTCTACCTGTGAAGCTACTTTGGGTTCCTGGCAATGGCCTGGTTAAAGGCCACAAAGAAATTGAATTGAAGCAGGTTGTCTTGTAAAATCGGTAAATGAAAGAACAGAAAAATGCCAAAGTATTGCTACAAAATATCTCATTATCAGAAAGATATATAATAGTATAAGAAAATTCCTGAAAAACGCATAAATACTTTCAAGAATTTAAATATCTTGATATTATAAAGGTACAAATAACTCAAGAGTAAAAGAAGAAACGGAGATGCTGTCTTAAATAAATTTTTAACTCATACTTTTCTAACAAATAACTATCTTCATCGATTTAATATCGTCTCATATCTTATTGCAAATTTTGAGTCAACATGAAAGAAACTGCATTATAGATCTTTTTCATTCCCCAAGATTCACGGAATCAGCTCTTGAAAGAAAATTTGACGATTGTCCAGATGATTCTCAACACATGATGTTAATTAAGAATAAAATCAACCAGATAATCTTTTTCCAACTGCTCTCAAACGTTTCAAGCTTTTATTCTCCATTTCATCGTTGCCTCTACCTTTTGCTGTTATATTTTTGTCTTTTATATTTTTCTGTAATTTATTTTTATAGCAATAATATAGATGTCAAGCTTTATAATAAACACTTTATAAATAAGTCAATATTTTCAGAAAGCTTTGTAAATAAACATTATCTTAATGTTTGATGTCATAATAATTACTTTAAATTAATTCGATTAAAGTAGTCCATTTTATTTCAATTTAGTTATCAATTAATGAAATAAAAGCAAAAACAAAATAAGGAGAGTGCGTTTCAAAGATTCAAGCTTTGGAATATCAGTCCGATAACAAGAAAAAATTCCTAACCAGTGCATTCAGAGAAAATTAGTATACAAGAAATATATATATATATATATATATATATATATATATATATATATATATAAATTTCTTGTGCTTCCATCTATTAGAACTTTTAGAAGTTAATTTTTTTAATCACTAATTTTTAGTTTTTCTAAGATTTCTAAGTTTTTCTACGACATTTTTATAATATTTAATATTTTATTCTGCTAATAAGAATTTACCATTCAGTTATTTTTTTTTTAACAAAGAAAGTTTTTTTCTTTGAAACGATTGATATAAAGCCTCAATAAAATAAAAGTATGATTTATATGAACTATTAAAAATGATAAACTAAATCAAGATTTTCACCAACCTAAAAAGAAGAATTGATTTAGTAATTATTATGAGGAAATTTTATTCTCCAACGGTTACGTAAAATCACACATGGAAAAATAATTCAAAAATAACAAATGTCTTCAAAATTCGATTTCTTTTATCTTAAAAATGATCGAGACTTCTCGAGTTAGATTGAAATTTCCAGAATAAAAAAAATTTAAATGATTTTAAATGAATAATTGTTTTCTAGATTTTTCACTTAATTGCATTATTAAACACATTCATTAATAATTTCACACATGCTCATGCTCATCCACAAATGCTTATACACATCCACTCTGAACCATAATCATTCACTCACAATTGGAAGCATCCAGACCTTCACTCCCATATACTGGCACGGTCACTCTCACTTGCATTGACATGAATCTATACATACTCATATAGAGAGAGGCGAATTTATGCATTTTGAGTTAATATATATTATGAGACCTCTGTTTTAATAAAATGACTAATTTAGTTTGTGGATATGTACCTGCTTTTATATATCGATTATGATTCCAAACTTAACAGCATCGAAGTTTGCGTACAGTTTTGTCGGAGAGGATGTAGTGTACTACAAATACTAAAAATATTCTAATAACTAAGTGAATGCGGTGAAATATATAGGAATATAATAGATTATTATTTATAAAGTTTTAATATTATCCTAATATTTTATCATTCATTAAATTTATATTTTTTACAAATTTACTTATTTGGCAAATACGAAAATAAAGCGATCTATTGTGAGCCCCTTCTCTATTTTGCAGCTCTACGTAGCTATCTAATCTGCCTTTTAAAAATTCCACCATTACATATACGTATGCATCCACGCAACCACCACACACAAACGTGTGTGTGTGTGTGTGTGTGTGTGTGTGTGTGTGTGTGTGTGTGTG
>JAPMOQ010023642.1:15243644-15354795 GCA_026543055.1 Argiope trifasciata | reverse complement strand
GTGTGTGTGTGTGTGTGTGTGTGTGTGTGTGTGTGTGTGTGTGTAATGGAAGCTTTATAAGCCAGATAACATCCTCGAGATTGTGTGATTGCTTTTAGTCTTGTGGACATGTTATATGGCTATAAACCATTAGATCGCGAGTTGAGGCCTAGCTATCGCCAGTCACTATATATAAATACATATATATTCACTTTCTGAATGAAATTAATGTCACAGCTAAGTTTTTATGTTAATATTAATGGCAGAAAAATCACCTGGATATTTTTATTCTGATCTTGAGCAAGCAGCAGGCTGCGAAAGATTTAACATTGTAAAGAAGGCCATAAGAAATAATATAAAAAGATCTATAAAGATTATCTAACAAGATTAAAGATTTAATCATAATCAGGGAATAAAGGAGATTATATGTTACGCAAAAACACCAAAAGAAATTTTAAAAGCAATCATGTCATGGTAGTAGATGGAATTCACATTAATCGTTTCAAATCAACATGAGTAGTCTCATGTAGATTTGTAAAATATGCGGCCTCTAAGTAAATTTAAATTAGAATATAAATGTTCTTTGACATATTTAGCCTTGTTTTACGAACACCGAAATTATTTTAGGAAATAAGTCACTGAAAGAAACAGATGGTCTAAATTATTTAAAGTAAATAAACTTATTTGTGACGAATAATGAAACTAAAGTTTGCATCATCGAGTAATTCTATAGAACTTTTATCAGATATTTTACAGAGCATAACACTCTGAAGTATATTGATATGATTTAAAAAATTGATAATAATCATATCTGGCATGTAATTATTAAAATAGAACTAACTTCTGCTACAATAGATAATCAAGCAGAAGGTTCGTAAATTTTATGTGGCAATCTTTCTGGTCAAAATCAGCAAAACCTTCTTTTAAAATAAGTAACACAGATTATATTAGTGAATGAAAAGAGGTATTTGAAAAGGGATGTAAAAATAATTGATACTGGGAAATATTTTTCTTGTTCGCAATATTCTTTCTGGAATAACCATCGTTTATAAGCTAAAAGTCTTCAGTATCAATGTTATCGAAAGCATATTTTGTGAGAAAAAATGCGAAAGGTAGATAAGTTAAATTTTTTGGATACTGAAACTAGTACTTGGTTGAAAAATGCGAAAATGCAATAAATCGAGTGCTTCAATAACATATTCTTTAAACAAAAAACTGTGTTTTTGTGTGACGTTATTATCTGATAGTTCTTTGTTGTACTTTCCTGAAAATAAAATTTCAAGTTTTGTCATACAGTTCCCTTTCTTCCATATTATTATAATGGAAGCTGGATTAACTGAAATAATTTATACACATCCGTGGTTTAATGTAAACGAAAAGAACCACAATATCTCCAGTTTGGATTTTGGGAGTGGAAAATTAATTACTTGGTTCTTATAAAGTTATTTCCTAAATATAAATATGCTACTGCCTTTCTATTAAGGTAAATTAGTTTTAAATTCAATGCTAACACTAAATAAGTGAAAATAAAAACAGAAAGGAAATCAAAAGTCGCCTTGCAAGATAATTTGTGCTATCTTTTACACTTTCATTCTCGCGCTATTGAAGGACTTGAGAAAACTCCCGATCTACAAGCAGTATTTCCATTATATTCATAATGATATAGTTTGACTTGTCTTTGTAGGAGATATTGAAGCACCTCTTTCAGAAAAGATGGCGACGTAATTAGGGCTTATTATGACAGACCTTTAAGTATTTGTAATCTGGTAGTCTTTTCAAACCGTCAGAATATAGAACTGCATTTTAATAAAGGTGCTTAGGTCCCACTTGAAGAAGGAAATGATATTGTAGTGTTACATTTTAAATTCGATACATTTTCAATGTAATATCCATTCGCAAAATGAAAAGAAAGTTAGTAGTATTAGTACAGAGAATGTTGCACAGAGTAATTTGAAGAGCAATATTCTAACCATATATAGATATTCATTATTATAAGGCGCTTCTATGCATAATAAAAAGCGAAGTATCTATGTGAACGACAATGATTTTGGGTTTTACCAATTTACTATTATTTTATTTTTATCATTTCGAAAGTTTTCATTTTAGTATTATTGAGTTATTCAGTTTATAAAGACTGCAACCATGGAAAGCTCCAAATTTTATTTTCGGCATTCATTTTTAGTTTGTTTGTTTGATATAAAGAAATTTTCTACCGAAGTCCACCAGATAATTTCAGAAATTTATAGAGATGTTGCTGTGTCACATCCCAGTTGTCGGTTTTGGTTTCAACGATTTAAGAGGGATAATTTCGATGCCAATGGCAAAGAACGGCCTGGAGGACAAAAAAATCGAAGATAATCAGTTGCAAGACTCATTGCATGAAAATTTGAAAAAGATGTTGAAAATGATGAAAAATATTTTGATTGATATATATTGTAACAATTTTTCTCAATAAAAATCCTTTTAAAGTGAAAAATTGTTCAAAATGCAGGAAAGCACCTAATATGAAGGTTTGTCACTTCATTCAGGATCTGAAATATTTCGTCGTTTAGACAAGTCTCGTTAAAGGTGGGAAAACTATTGATAAAGGATTGTCCAATTCTATTGATAAAGGATTCAGGCTGTCTCAGAAACAAAAGGATGCCTTCTCAGGATAAAAGTTTAAAACATTTACTGCTAAGAGAAGCACAGCTGAAAAAAAAATTATCTTGTTAATAATATGTAATCAATGAAAGGAAAGGGGAACTATAAAAGGAAGCGAAAACCATAGAAAAGAATCATTTCATTTAAAATACTGAAGACTATAGAGGTCAAGGCATCTTCCTTTAGTAATGATATGTATTTCAAAAGTACATTTTGAAATACATATCAAAGTTCTAATTACTCAATTGTAATTAGAACTTTTTGATTTTCAGGCAACTCAAATGGTCTTAGAAAATAGACATTGGTTTGAATTTCCCTGCTGAAGGCTTGACTATTCCTTTTTTTGTTTGATTATTTTGTTTTGAATTTTATGTGTAAATAGGTAATATTTTTTTTTAAATTATAATCTCTCTTTCATACCTCACAGCGATTTCTAAAATCATATTGAATAGTTAAATTTTAAAAGCATGTCCAAATAAAGTTATGAGACTTCTGAAAGAGTGAGGGGAAGCACTTCGAATGTTAAAAGGTGCCTGTTAGTAAAAGAATAAAAAAATAAAACCCAGGATAATCTATAGGCTCATTATAAATATTATTTTTTTTTTAAACTTTCAGTAAGGAGGTTGCATTATATAAGAAGAGGCAACTTCTCATTCAGTGCGGAGAAGGATTTTTATCAACTTTATTGCTAACTGTAATATTAGATATCAGTTCTTTAATGTATGAAGTACAATAAGAAAATGATATTGGTGCCGGAATAAAGAAAAGATTTAATAGAATAATTATAAGATTTATTCAGAAATGGAAGCAAATCCTACGAAGGTAGGATTTGTTTGGAAGTGGAAAAGCAAATCGCTATTTACAAGGACTTCAAAATATTGTGAAGATATAGCAGCCTAAGCTAGAAAAAGTAGAAACAAAAGCAAAAAAAAAAACCACCTGAAACCTAGGAAAAAAAAAAAGAAAATTAATAGCAACGAAAGTATACAATGCTTCACCAGTGCGATTTTTTTACATTATGAAGAATATTTTGAATTTCTTAAAAGCTGATTATTGCGTTTAACATGGACTCCATTGAGATATCTGTGTACAAAATATAATATATATCTCGAACTATTTAATGTAAATTTTGTCGCAGATTCATTTAGAAATAGCAAAAGACGTTTCAAAAGAAAGTAGTTAGTTTTATATCATTTTAAAGGGATGAGTGTGTTATCAAATTTTGTAATAAACAAAAAGAATATTCCAAAACAAAAAAAGATGCCATGATGCGCAAAACTTCTAAACGAAAAAAAAAACTATGATTGGCTTTAAATTCGCAATAAAATAAAGACCTTTGTTTATTAAACTTTTTATTTTATTGTATTTATTCGCAAAGAATTTAATTACTCATCAAAATCAGCATAACACAAGAAATTAGAATACTAAACCACCTTTTGAAATTAGTGAAAAATTTGGAAAGCAGAATTGAAACTAGCGGAGAATAATATTTCAGAAAATATTTATTATCCTTTGATCGATTGATTACTCAACTGCAGGATGACTTAATAAGAAAGAAAGAAAACGAGTCGCCTCGCATGGAATGAAAAGGGTGAGAAGCAGAAGATAACAAAACAAAGAATCGCTAGGGACAAAGTTCACAACGACGTATTGATCCAAATCAGATTGAAAGAGGGCGACTCGTTTCTATGTCTTTCCAAAATGTCTTTCGAGCCCTTATCCATCATTAAAAGCCGTATCATTTTAAACAAACATTTTGAATTTTTTATTATTTTATTTTCTTCTTTTACTATTGTCTTTAACCATGCCTTTGATTTGTTAAAATTAAATATGTTCTTCATCAATAATTTGATACAGGAAATTTTTTAGTCGAAGACTAAATTTTCAGTCTTTAAAAAACATAAAGAGAAAGCTAATTTTTGCTTTAAAACTGAAAAATATAAAATTTAGAATGGGAGTTAATAGTTAAAAAATATATGTGTGTAATATAAATAATGTTAGCAAAAAAATTCTATTGATTTCTTTCAAAATAAAAATCTGTTGTTGGCGGTTTCATGTCCTTCTAGTTTACTTTTCTAATTGAACAATTTTCTTATATAATAGAAAAATATTTTTAGAAAATTATGAAATGTTCTGTACGGCAAAATGAAGGAATGAAAATTTGGTTGAGGGAATAAAAAAAATTAGACTAAAATTTCGTCCCCAGCTGCCATTTCTTTAAATTACACTTTTACGACTGGTTCTTCATTAGCATTTCTGCGACATTTTAATTTATTCTTAGGTAACTCTAGCACAATAACTCACATTCATTTAATTGGTAAATCTTTCGAATGAACTGTAAATAACTAAAATACGTGAAATTCTCTTGGTTATACTTCCAACAGCAACTATCATAAAGCACACTCTATGACAAGAATTTCAAGAAAAATTCAAAATAAGAATTTCACGGCATGCTCGTAGTATTTCCCAGGACATATTGCAGTTAATTATGGAAAATGCTATCTTATGATTTCTGAGGTAGCTTCAAATGCTGAAAGTCATGTTGAATATGTTTTGTAATTAAAAAAAATGTTAATTACTCCAAATATATACTAAATGTGCAATTCATTAAAAAACGCCCTCTGGTAGAGAAATTTTGAACATTTTTTTTTTTTTTTTACTTGCTAAAACGAACCCTCACTTCTTTATCAGGAAATATATATTATTTCATAGTTTTCTGAATAAATGGTTCGTCTATAGATAACTTTAAAATAGAGTTGTTTAATGATGGACACTTTGTATTTAGTTATAGAACATATTTTGAGCACATAACTCGAAAAAGAGCATTCTGAAAGTCATAGTACCACCTATATTAAAATTTGTAAAAAATTATATTGAGTTAAAAATTATAATAGTTTTTGATGTGATGGTATAACAAAAAATATTGTAACTTCTAATGGACCACTTTCATTGCAGATAAGTGCTGTATAACCCCAAAAGCAAGTAAGGTTTCAATTCGGTAATTCAGAAGAAAAAAAACTTACGAACAAAGAATGCCTTCAAGCCATCTTAAGTTAATTTTGAGGCAGAGAACTATACAGATTTTACTAATTGTCAGTCTACAAAAGTAATGCAATCATCTCACATAACTAATTAAAGCAAACCAGAGCTACAGTTGTTCTTTGTAACCGGAACTAACGATATAAAGGAGTAAAAAATTCATTCGCTCTCGCCAGAGGTAGGAAGAATTGTAAAATAGATTACAGAAGATTCAAAACCTGTTTGGGATTTCGAACAGAGAGATGGGTTCACGGATCAAGATTGTTAGGCAAAAATATTTTCCACATTTCAAAACGAAGCATCACCTTATATCTGTAACCACAAAAATCCAGAAAAAAAGATGAAAAATTACTTTATTTTCTGTAAGGATAACATATAGAAATTTTTAAATATCGAATAATATCTGTAGTTTTTTTAGAAAGGCTCTATTTAATTTAATATTCTATTAAATTTTATATCTTTTTCTGTAAATAAGTTTAATTTCATAGCAAAAAATAAGATGGATATAGTATATGCATTTAAATTTTGAAACAGTTTTTAATTGATGTTACAAGAAGTTCATTATTTAAAAAGTAGACTGAGAGCAAATTTAGGCTCATTCCGGTGACCTAATAGCTTTCAATTTGACTATAAATATTTCTGGTAAACATACGACCATGATGAAAACATTTTATTAAATTCAACTTTGAATTTCAAAGAAACGTTTTTCATGATGCATTTAGAGTATACAGAGTATGACCATTTAACTCCTTTACAACCTGCTTAACGTCGTTGCCATGGAAGCTATAATCTTGAAACTGGTGTCTATTGTTCAGTTCAGTATTCTAAGACGACTACTTTTCGACGATTCTATCTAATTAAGAGGAGAGACGCGGAAGGATGAGCGCATTTCCGGAATTCTCCGTCATTCTTTGACCTTGATTTCGCCCTATAAGATACTTTTTGGTTCCATTTTCATATGTGTTTGTGAATATCGTGTTGTTTTGGACCGTATTATTATAATTCAATCCGCAAGTAATCCAAATTTATTTTATAGTTAAATGTAAACGTCTCTTTCTCTCACTCCTATTTCGACGAATTAAACCCATCTTAAAGCATGTGCAAAAGGACGGAGGGTTTTAGAATCCGTTGTCAAACACTAGATATTGTAAAATGACAATGCACTACGCAGTAAATTCGCTTACAGCGCCCCCTGGCTGAAAAATTTGGATTTAGTATTCCAATTTCAAAAGAAGTGCAAAATAACGCACTTTTCAATTTGCAATTTCTTGCTGCTTTTGAAAAGTTGCCACATTGTCCTCATGACATGCATGTATAGCATATGCCAATTGCTGAATGCATTCAAAGGAAACTTCATATTGCCTTTCTTTGTAGGTAATTTGCAAATGGCGGGTTGCTATTTCAACTAGTAATTTTCGTTGAACTTTGTGGCGACTAATTGATTTGAATGATGGAAGATAAGACTGGTAAGGTGTCTAGTAGATGGTAAAATTTTGTTAATGGAGCGTGGACTGCCAGGTTTTTCTGAAGCTTAATAAGAAGATGACATCCATTAAAATATATAGCAGAGTGTCAGATTTGTGAGTTGATTGTGAGGAAAATATTTCTATTTCTATAATAATTACACTAACTATCCATACATTTGAAGAAAGTGATCCAGGATACACGATTCATGCTCTTAGATTAAACAAGAAGTAACAAATGACGATACGGGTCACAGAAAGGTTTCTGGAAGCATCCTGAAAGTCAGTCAATTATTTTTGTACCTCCCTATTGCAAAAAAAAGTAAAGGCAGGAAAAATTTCGGAGCTATAAAAAATTTTATTGTTAGGCTTTGTTACTTCACCAATACCTATTTAAAGTACGAAACTTTTTTTAGCATAGGTATCCTCAAAGGATTAAGTGTGCGCCATACATACAGTTGTGAAAATAAATGAAAATACTGTGCTAATTAATTCAAACTATACTTCAAATTAAATATAATTCCGAAATTGTAACGTTCTTGAAGTATTTCTACATGAAATTCACTATTGAAATTATTGTTTTTATTTCATTATGATTCCTATTATTCTTTGATTTTGTTGTTATCCCTTTTATTAAGTACTGAGTAAACGGAGAAATATTTCAGGCTGATGGAATCCACATCACCGACGCTGTCTTGCATCCACTGATATTTTCCTTCCTTTCTAATTAGGTAAGAGGCACCTGCATTGCTGCTCCTTACATTTCATGTGCGCGTAAATTCCCGAATCGAAAATGAATTTTGGGGAGAATTTTTGAAGAATTTGGAATATTCTACCCAAATATTTATCATCGACATTTCATTCTCATTCGAAGATCATTCCAGTCTCATTACTAAAATATGCTTGAATAGAAAGATGATGATAGAATAGAATAGAATAATAGGAAGATTATAATGATTATGCATAAATTCAGGCTTAATAGGAAAGGAAACGCCTTTCAGTAAAATAATCCTAGTAAAATTTGACAAATCTTAGTTCAAGAGATTATTAGAATTATAATAAAAAATATCTTCATTGATAATAAAGAATGAAGCATTCAAAAACAGTTATTGAGCATCAATTTAAATGGCAATTATTTTTATTCCACTTCACTCCCATTATTTTTGCCCCTCGTTAGTTCTTTTTATGCCACTTTGCCCAATCAAATAGTATATAGAGTTTTAAAAATTGATACCTTCTTAAACATAGTTATTGATTATTGTATATTTTCTGTTGGGTTTTTTTTCGAACATTTTAGCCTTAATCTCTTGTTTCGGTCCACCAGACTGCTCTGTGAAGGCGTGATTTTTTATGAATTCGACTTAGCTATTTTGATTCAAGGGCTTGTTTGAATATTTTCCTAATAATATAGTCTGTCAGTTCAAAAATTTTGAATTATTCCCAAAGTTCTTGCAGAACTATTTTATTTTTCCAAAAAAAAATGAATAATTTTGCTTGTAGAATTCGTTTATTAGAAAAAGACTTTCTACTCAAATTATTCTGCAAAAAGTCTATTTCAAAATGGGATATATCAACATATCGAAAAATTACTTTGTTTTTTTTCTCAGTCATTATTCTTATATTAATTATTTAACTTAAATTAAATGCATTTTTCAAATCATTGATTCTTAAATTAAAGATTTATAACTATTTTGTAAAAATATGCAAAATTATCTTTAATACTATCTTAAATGGCATAAGTTCCATCAGAGAAATCTGTTCCTTGAAAATAAAATGTATGTGTCGATTATTCTATGTAGCTCTAAAGGATGCAGTATATATTGTCATGAAATGTATCGAGATATTTAAAGCTGTATGAAGGCTTTTAAATTGCAAGCAAATTAAGTTCAATGTCTGCCATGAAATTTCAATAAATATTTAATATTTTTTTTAAATTACTCGAACTTTTCAGAGAGATTATTTTAAGCATTATGATATATTTAATCTTTAATTTTTTTTAAAAAAAATTTAAGTGAAGCCTTTTTATTGCTCTAATAAAATACATTTATCCCGTTTATTAGTTTACATTCATACTATTACAATTAGGAATTTTTATAATTTTATCTCATTTCATTGCACATTTGAATTTAACGTTAAATAAAAGGTAAACTTTGAACTAAAGAAAACATTTTTTATTTCCCATATACTTTTGTTATTGAGTATTTTCGTCAAGGATTCTGAAAATAATTTCTTAATTAATTTTCAAAAGTACTCAATATTATAGTGCTTTAGAGTTTTCAAATAAGTTTCTTATGGGAAAATTTAAAACATTTTAACTTTAGATTTTATTTTTAAGGTATTTATAATAACGACCCATTCGGCCTTCTGTCTTCCTTTGGAAAGACTTTAAATTTACCTTTAAAATTTTTTCAGTAACTTTGAGAATTATGAAAGAAATACATATATGACAAAAAAGTACGGAAAATAAAAATAATTAATAAAAATTATTTTGCTTAGAAAAACTAAGTGTGATCGATAAACATAGAAATTTTTTTGAGGAGGGGGGGATTATAACTCTGCGTCATAATATTTCTAGTGCAACTAACAGAATTATCTTCTTCATACTGCCATCGAATCAATACAATTTCAGTAGTTAAAGAAACGTCATTTTTTTTTCTAGATGTTTCTTGACGTTTCTGGTACCCAGTCCTGCTCTCGGCTTCTGGTGTATCTGAATGTCATGAATACTAAGACCGATCGGTTGGTGCATTCTTAGATTTAATTTTACTTTATATCAAATAATATATTATTCCAAATACATGAAAAATATATTTTTTGTTAAAAACTTTTTGCAATATCTCTGCTTTGTCGGAAGTAAATGAGAACATTAACTCGCTTCTTAAGTAAAAATTCAAAAACAAAATTTTAAATTTGCTAGATTCAACAACTTTAAGAATAATTTATTCGGTATATAACCAATGTAGAGAAGGAATAATGCGTTTTGAGAGCTATTTTATATCCCATAGTTGTAAGTAAAGAAAGCAAACGCAAGAAAATAATACCGCAAAATGCCGGAAAGTGTTCTTTTTTCTATAATGTTTCTTAAACAAGACACATGCTTCTGATCTCAATAAGGCCTCGCAAGTGGTAAAGCAGTTACCCTTCCTAGTAGCTCTACTGGCCTTATAAAATCTCAAAGGAAACAAAATTTTCTATATTTTAAGCAAGACTTTTGAAATTCAGTTCATTGATATTTCCTTTAAACTTCATAACAAAAATTCACTGGAAATGAAGCAAATGAAATTTTATTTGGGAAAAAAATATGTTGAAATTAAAGAAATAAAATAAAACTTACTAAGGAAAATGTACGTCGTCGATCATTCAATGTCTTATTGATCAATTATAAAATGTAAATGGTCTTCAGAAATAAAATATGAAAACCTTTTGGAGAATTATAATAAATTGTTCGTAATGCAAAGTTTTATAGTTTTCGTTTTCAGCAGAAAACGTATTAATGAGATTTTAGACAGGGAAATAACCTTGAATGAAATATAAAACTAAATATTTATAAAATTTATGCGATTACATGATTATAAATTTTATGTTAAAACTTATTTAATTTTAAAAGAAAAATATTTCAAATTTTTTAATATTTAATAACCTTAAGCAATGGCGGATTTTGACGACTTGAGACCACAAGAACTACATTAATTTGACCCTCCCTTTTAGGTAAATTGTATTGATGATAAGAAAGTAAAGTGAACATCTAAACTTATTTCCGCTCTTAAATTTTTTATGCTTATATGATGTATATATTAAACAAATGAAGTTGTTGTCCATTATCATTATTATTTACGATTTTTTCCTAGCACAAGAAGATAAAATGACAGTGACTTCTTTGCGAAGTATCTAAATGAGGTGCTCATTACAGTGTCCAGACATTCAAATTTTGATTTTAGCGGAAATGTAAATTTAAAAATTATATTCTTTAAATAGATCATTTTTGTTTTTCTTCATTTAAAAGGGTTCGGGACGAAAAAATCTTAATTTTTTTTATTTTAACAGAATTTGAGGAGTTTTTTTTAAATCTTTAAAAGGCCGTTTGAATCATGTTTTCAATTTAATCAGAACAAAAGATATAATTATTTTTGTGGTGTGTTGTTTTGAAAATCTAGCACTTAGACAATTATGGTCATACTCTAAGTTCACTGGTAAACTATGAAAAGAAAAAGTGCTTAACTCTGTGGAAAGATGCACGGAAGAGTGAATGATACAACGATAAAAAAAATTTGCCAGATGTTACCGCAGCTTCATAGTTTGAGGCAAAAACACTGATCAAGATATAAAGAGGGACATTTATGCGATTCTGAAACACTGCAGCTCCAAAGACTCTAAACCAAAATATACAATATGCAGTGCTGCGACTGAATCTTGGTGCTTCTTTAATTGGGGCCTGGCGCTGAAACAGAAACCCACCTCTCAGAAGACATATTAAAACACCTCTGCTGAAAGACGTCAAATGATTCAAAGGCTAGCTTTAGACAATCTGTTGAAAAAATGTTCTAAATTAAACGCATTTTTCTCTATGATGCATTTTTTTTTCAAGATTTCTTGTATCCAGATTGTCATAAGTCAAGACTCGATAATGATTAAGAGGTGAAAATTGAAACATTTCTTTTTGAAACATTTTACTTTAACTCTGATTCAGTAAATTTGAAAAAAAAATGTTTACTTTAAAAAATATAACTTAAAATAAAGAGAATCTTAGAAATTTTAAAAATGTTCATGCAAATATGTTTTAACCTTTTATTGAAATAGTATTTTTTTTAATTTGCTGATTAAAAATTAAACCTATTTGCATTTAATTTTTCAAAATCTTTTGAAAATTTACCAAGACTATTTTCAATGATTTAAAATAATCTCATTCTTTCTTTACAAATTTAAATCCAAGATTTAAAAAAATCTTTAAAACTTTAATATTGTAATTTTTTAATTAGTTGGATAGTTAATCAGTACAAAAAGTTTCAAAGTTTCAAAATTAATTAATAAAAAAAAATTTTTTTTTTAAGTCTCGATCCCCATTAAGTTTAAAAAAAGGCAACCTGTTCATTAAAAAATTACCTTGAGTTCATGAATCAAAAAATATTTTAGAAACTAAGAAAATTTTTAGATAAACCAAGAACTATCGAGGGAGATATTCCAATTTATGTTCCTTTTGAACTCGAATAAACAGTGACAACGTTCTTTATTCCAAGGACTGCATCATATTTTCTATTCTTTTTCAGATTTTTATTTTAATTTTTTCTTAACCCTTTAATAAAAATGCATATTAAAATGCTGAAATTAGAATTATTATATTACTTAAATTAAGTAATAGTAATTTCAACTATTATGCTATTAGATTTATTATTATTGAAAATAATTATTTAAGATTTTTCAATGAGCTAAATAAATGAAAAAAATTGACAGAGAAAAAATTATTTAAAACTTGATGATTTACTTAAATGCTTTTCAATAAAAGTTTTCTTAAGCAAAAAAAATATTTGAACAAATAGAAATATAAAAAATCTTATTTTTAAACAAAATAGTGAAAAGAAACCAAAATCTAATAATAGAAGAGTACTTTTAGAATTAAAAATAGTTATTATCTATAATAGCTTTTCTTATATGATTATATATTATGTTTCATATTTATATCTTTTATTATTATATTAGGTACAGTTTGATATTGTATCTTTTCTCGATTTCTTTTACATATACTATGTTAAAATATCTCGGAAATCAATTTTTCCGATACTTTATGCTCACTGGCAGTAACAGTCAGAAAGTTTAAATATTCTTGATTTTTTGACAACTTATAAATGTTTTCCAGTAACTTCAGTTTCGTAAAACTTCGTTCACAGCTTCCATTTTTGACCATTAGAAATCTGCAAATTTTCAAATATGTCATTACATTCTGAAAAGTTTATTGTGTCTTATTATCATAGATTAGCTAATAAGAATTCGTTGCAGGGACTGTTTTTTTTTCTTCCTAAAAGTTGTCACATACATTTAAAATGAACCATTTCATCACCAAGCTGAGATTCGATATTCTATGAATAATGCTTTATAAATATTCATGCAGCTACCTTAATTTTAATGTTATTTCTTATTGGAAAAGTAATCAATATTCCAAATGTTGAATGAACTTTACTGTGAGCTTCAAAACATCGCAAAGGTTCCTGGCGAAGTATATCCAAAACTGGTAAATATGTTTTTATACTTAGTTTTTCATTTCCTCTCATTACAATGTCTTCCGTACTACCATTTCCGAAATGATTTTCTCTTTTTCTTATGTGACGTTCCTCGTTGCCGTATAGGAAATCAATTTTTTCGCTTGCCTTCATCTCATAATTGTCAAGCAGTTTCTAGTATTTAAATACAGCGGCCTCAATTTTTGCCACTTTTCATTACACCAAGGATCCTCCCAACAGAAGCAGAAAAAGAAATGTTTTTTTACTTTTACATCGAGCACTTTTAAATATTGATAAACACTAAATCATGAAAGAAAATAAAAAAGAAAAACTTGACTTATTTTTATAAAGATCCATGGGAAGAGATATATAGAAATACTGAAAGTTTTATTACTTCAAAATTTGATTAATCTGCTTACATGGTTATCTAAAATTCTACAAATATCAATTCAAAAGGATTAAACAATAAAATTGAATGTTTAAAATTGATCAGCCTTATAATCACCAGAAGAAAATTAACAAAAAGCCTCAAAGTGTTATTTTGACTATAATTTTAATACCAAAAAAATATATTAATTAATATAGAAAATGCAAATTTCGAGACTTGAAATGTAAGATAAGCTAACAAAGCTTTAATTTTCACTTAAATAATATAATTAAAAAGCTTAACATTTTTTTTAAGATTATTAATGGCATATTAGCAATCTTTTATGTTCTGGTTACTAAATTAATAATTAACTTTTTCAAAATAATCGTTTTAAAAGATTCACTGGATTATTAGAAAGATAATGAGTTATTGTGTATTAAATATATGATTAATTAACAAATATTTCGCAGATTCATTCCAACATCACCGGCAGTGTTTTAGTAATCGTGTGAGAAAGAATATATTCCAATTATTTCTAAAAGTTAAAATTATTATAATAGACAAGAAATTATCACGGTATATGTAACAAACTGTATTTATCCTTTTTATGAAGGAAAAATTCAAACTGAATTTATATTTATTAATATTAAATTCATGATATTCAAATAGAAAAAAATATATTTAAGGAGACAAATACTTCAGAATTTCTAGAATTAAGATGCTTAATTGTTTGAATGTAATTCACTAAACTTAAATGCTTCCCAATTTATTTATGCATTTTGTATCTAAATTCTATTAACAGAAAATAAAAGTGAAAAGTCATAATCTAATTGGAAAGAATAAAAGAAACTAATTCATTAAAATATAGCCTTAAGAGAGATAAAATTAAATGAGCGACTTTTCAGTGTCCATAATTTGGTTTTAATAAATGTTAATATTCGCATAACTGGGTCATTTTAATAAAAACCCACCATATAGCTGACAGCAATTCTTTTTCTATAGAACAATAAATATGCGATTTTAATACTAAAATAAAATAATTTTAGTAACTTTTTTCGTAATAAACATTTTTATGAAAACTATTACATTAAATACATTTTTAATGTTTTTTATATTAGATCTTAAGAATCAATGAAATTAGTTCTAAGAATTATATATCTCAAGATTTCTTGTTTAAGCACTTTTAGCTGTCTCATACTGGGAAAATTCAAGTAATTGTATATTTATGGTTTGTATAGGGATTTTAAAAAAGAATTTACATTTTTTCTTTTAATTAAAAGTACTAAATAAATGTGAAAATAATTATACGTTAAACATTAAAATTAAAATATCAACTTTTAACTGTTATTTATATTATATATTTTTGAAAATGTGTTTGTTTTTTCAAAAGAACTTTTAATACAGAACTAGAACTTTAATACATTGAAAACTATTCAAAAAATTATCCTTAAATTATTTAAAAATTGAAGTTAATAAATACTTATGACAGCAGAGAAAAATTGCCTTTTTAATTTTTTTAACTGGATTTGTCGTTCCCACATATTAAAATATACCCAAAAGTTGTCTATCTTCAAGAATAAATGCAAAAAGAAAGAAAGAGTTTCAATATCTTGTGAGAATAAAAAGCTGTTATGAAAATGGGGACAGACAGGAAATGAAAACACGCAAAAATCTCAACAAAACAATGTCATCCACTCTACATAAGGTTGGGGGTGGTCAATGCCGCACCCTTTTCTCCGAGAAGAGAGAAAAGGGTGTGGCATTGGTATTTCTTGTAAATAAAGCTTTTTTTATTTATTTTATGATAGCTGAAAATTATTGATGAAAACAAACTGAATTTGAATAATCTGCAGACAATATTGAAATAAATAAATCATGAGAAAAATATTCTGAAATTTTAATGAAAGTTGATTTAATTAAAATTTCGATAAAATACAACAACATTGTAAATCAAAATAAATGAATAAAGCACATTTGCTTGTTTAGTACAGAAATAAAGTATTCTATCATCGTTTCGGTATGCCATAATTCCCTCGGTTAATAATGATATTCGAATCATATGATATCGCTAATCCTACAGCAGTTTATTTAGAACATGTAGTTTTGATTTATCGGTTGTTTTTTTTATCAAATATTTTTTTAATCTCATTTATTTATTTATTTTGCATTCTAAAATTTCCTGTGTATCACTGAATTTGAAATTATTTATTAAAGTGGCTTTTTGCGTTTCTATTCATGCTTATTTTCCCCTATGTTTTGCTTGCTTATCATTCGTTTGACACATTTTCTTCAATTTCTTTAAAAATAATAATAAGGGATAAAATTGTGAAATGGTCTATAAGACAAAATTATTGCTGTCAGCTAATGCTCCTTTACAGATTTTTACCCTTTCCCATCTAAGTCAAGAGGTGACGACCTCCAACGCCTATGCGGAAAACCGCCGCTGATCTTAAAAGTAATAATAGAATAATTAGTATAAGCAAAGGCAATAAATATTAAACAATCTTATTTTAACAAATTTCGAAGTAGCAAAGAACACAATTCAAAAGCATAATTAATCAAATATTATTCACAATAGGGTAATGAATTATTACATTTTATACATACTGACTTCAATTTCAGTAACAAGAACAATTGGGAGTTAGTTCTTTTCATTATTTTATTCACTTATTTATTTTTGAATTTTGAATTTTTATCGTATGTTTTTTCTATAATTGTTGCATTTAGAAGTGATATTAATTATTCATCATAATATTCATAAAAGGCATAAAATATTTAATTTTTAGGGAAGAAATTGTAATGCAAATGTTATTTTAACAATGTATTTATTGACTGGTTAGTTAAACACATTCTTATTTTTTATTTCCTAATATTAGTTCACACTCTCCCAATAGATACATATTTATTTATATATCTTGTCCAAAATTTCAAAATTTAATAAAATACATTTTTTTCATCCACTCAAGTTCAAATACATTTTTTATACTTGTAGGGGATGACACTAGATGTTAATACAGTTTTTTTCAAATATTAATTCATTAATTAAATTTGATTAATTTTTAATACTTTAAATAGAATTTTAGCAAATAACAATGAATGAAATCATCAGGCAGTAGCTCAATAGAAAAAGTGCAAAGATTACAATATTTTTCGTTTGAAGGTGAAGAAAGCGAGTTCAATTCTTGCGATGAGAAATTATGAATTATGAGATACCATCAGCTTCATAAATTAGAAGCAAAAAAAGAAAGTGAATAAATAGTAACAATCAAAAATAATAGTGTAACACAATACATAGAAAGTAAAATGGAAAATTGCAAGGAATTCCACTTTCTATTTTGCCACGTAATTCGGTTATACGTATATAAATATTTATATTAATTGTAATTATTTAATAAAAAATAACTAAATTTTCTTTGTTGACCTAACTAGGAATTGATTTAAAAAAGATTTTTTATGTTACTTGTTCTAATCAATAACTTATTAGTAATCAAGTGTCTGATGATCAGGAAATAATTGTTCCTAGTGAGATACTCACAACTCAACCTATATGACTAAAGTTTAAAAATTACTTTTGTCGACAAATGAAAATGCATTTAAAAGTCTATATCCATTTAGAGTATGAGTTCAAATATTAAAGAGAGTGTAGGGAGATGTAATTAAATCGCTCAGAATAGCTATACCATTATATAAGAAAAGCGACTTCCAAAACAAATATTTTAAAATTAAACTATACCAATACCGTGTCCCTACCTAACATTCATATAACATGACTATAGCAATTTTTTAAATTTCATTATCTATGGATCCAACTTAATCATGCACTCTTACAGTTCGTTTCAGTCTTCTGAGGTAACCTCTTTTCGATTATCCCATCTCACTAAGGAATGAGACGATGAAGGACGCGCATTTATTGTGGAATGTAAGCATCTTCACCTTTATCTCATGCCTATTTTGTCGAATTAAACCTATCTTAAAGCATGCGTAAAAGAGCGAAAAGTTTTAGAATCCGTTGTCAAACAATATATATTATTTTTGATTAAAAAACAATAGGGTGTGAGTATGTCAGATCATAGCAAAATACTTCTTAAAAACCTTAGTTGTAGAACATCCACGGGCACTACAAACAAAAGAATTGAAATGTAATTTCCTACAAGGACTTGTATGAATTTTGACCCATTTATTTTTCATCACACATATTTATTTTCCGTTCATCTTACTATTGGGTAGTAGAATCCTCTCCATTAACTGTATTGGACAAAATTAAGTTTCGACTAAGCATGGCAAATAAGCATTTTCATTAAAAGAGCTTTTCTCAATGTAAATTAAATGCACTGATCATTAGTAGTACCCTAAGGTAATCTTCGTTTCTTGTACGTATTTAACTATTTTGAAAGATGTCACTTTATTTTTGTTAGATTAAAATGTAATCATCCAATTTTTTTTTCTTTTAAGTATGCGCAAAAGTCGAGAATGGATATCAATGCAGTAACTTATCACAAAATACGGATAAAATTAAATGATTTTGTTCAGTTGGATATTCTGATTATTCAAAATTTAATTTTTAATATCTTTGGATACTTCCTCCTAATGGGCATTAAAGGAACAGTTCAATTAACTTAGGAATATAACAGATAATATTATTTTATTTTCTGAAAACAAGAATAAAAAGACTTCATCATATTTAATGTGTATTTTTTCATCGATGCAATGTTTTCATGAAATTCAATTTATTTTAATGGTATTTTCTTCGTTTACCCAAATTTCGGGCCATCTATGAAAAATGATGAAATGAAATAACTTTTTATGCAACAGATTGAATAAAACTTGGTAAACCATGAACTTTGCTTTAACAGAAATTAATAAAAGAGTTATAACGAAAAGGAAAAAGTAAGGTTATTTCATTAAGGGAATAATTTTAATAAAATTCTATTAAGAGGTACGAAAATGTTTCATTCAGACACCTGTTTTAATTATTCTAAAATTCTACCCTTAAGAAAAAGGATAACAGTAGATAAGTGCTCCAGTAGATATTATTAATAAGATTATAATAAGAATTTCATATTGATTGCACCGTAAAAATTTAATTTTTGATAAATGCTTTATTTTCAGGTAATTATGATTTTTAAGCATGTATGAAAACATCATATAATTTTCATATCGTTTGAAATTTCATTCAAAATTCATAACAAAGTGTACATTTTTACTCAATCAAAAACTTATAATCATTTTTAAAAGTGGGTTAATCATATAAAACCATGAAGTTGCTAAGAAAAAGTTAGTCCTTTTTTTAACAGTTTCACATTATAAGGCATTTTAATCACCATTCTCCAAATTCCAGTGGATGTTTTTTCATTTTGTATTTCTTTCCTCTTATTTTCTTTAACTAGTCTCTTGCTTTCGGCATAAAGAATACAAATTATTTGGCTTGAATAAATGTCATATTCTGATTAAACTTAAGAATCTTCATTATTTTTTCTCAGTTATTTCTGAGAAAAAAGTGGATTTCTAAGAAAAATTGGAAAAATGGAAAAAATAACTTTTTACAGCGAAAAAAGAAGCACAATTACTTCTACACAATCTAAAATCTAACTTTTTAAGAAAATGAGAGAAAAGTTCAAAATTTCAAACATAGCAGACCTTTACGAGTAAGTTTTGATGGTATGGCTTTGTTAAAGATTAAAAGATGTTTGCTTCATTAAAATAAATAAGTAGTTTTGCCCAAAATATTCAGTGTTTTTGAAAATGTGATTTAAAAAACATCATCAATTTGATTTAAACATTTTTGAGGCAGTTCATTTACAGAATTCAACCGTCATTGACTCCAAATTTTTATTTAACACATTGTGTTGATATTTTTCAAGTTGAACTGAAAACATCCTTAGTTTAGATTCTGTATTTTTATTCTTTACTGAATTATAGTTCAATATATCTAAAACAAGCTCGCTTAGAATGCTAGTATCTTTTATTTTAAATAAAATAACAGAAACTTAATATTCTAGGGGGTCTACGAAGTCCCTATTTTTGCCATATAAAAGGTATAGTTCTTAGACATGGAACATTGTATATTTATAGAATTATTAAATGAATAAACGTTATTTTATAAAATCTGACCTTATAATGCATTGATTGATTAAATCTATATTAAAACTAATAATTTACATGAGGAAATTTTAATTCAATACTTCATATCAATAATATTTAGATAGAGAAACTAGAACTATGTGAACAAATGTAAATCTTTGGTAACAATGCTATTAAAAGATTTAAAAAGAGAATTCCAAGAATTATTTGCTGTAGTTGCCATTACAGTTTTTGCTACACATTTGCCATATATAATTTCGGAGGGCTAAAAGTTAAAATTTAAGCTCCAGGAAGAGTGAAATTTCTCTGCTTTTTTCAAATTCCCTTTTCTGTCATTGCTGTGTTTTAAGGAGTAAAATAGAGTTAGATTCTTGCTTTTCGCTTAACTGGACACATTTCAAAACTCCTGCTTGTGTGTCTAATGTTATATTTATTTAACATTTTTCTATCATTTTTAAGTAAAAAGTTCCCATTAGAAGAAAAAGTGTTTTATATTCTCGACAATGAATAAGGATTAATGTGAATCGATAAAAATTTAATCAACAAACTCCGAAATATAGTTGATAAGAAAGTAAAGATTTCAATGCGAGGAATCTTGTCCTTATCTAGCATTTTTCTAGATCCTCAGGTAGCTCAAAATAAAACGATAGTAAATATTTGAATTTAAAACCCCAAAATTTCAATAATGCTGGTTTTAAAGTCTAGTGAATGTATTTTGCATTTTAATCTTAGAAATAATAACGTTCGTGTTTGGGATCATTGAATCTTTCATTCATTGATTATTAATTTGATTCATTGATTAATCTTTAAGATTATGATTTTAAGAGGGAATTTGACTCCTGAATTATGAAATAGTATAAAAGTTACAAATAATTAAAAGATTCTATATGATGTTTAATGCAAATATCATACATCATTTCAGGAGTTAAAATCCACAAAAATTAAAGTTATAGATTTTTAAAACAGAAATAAGACATCAGAAGCTTTGAAGGCAATCAAAGACAATTTTCTGCAATCGTACATTTAGTGTATCTTTTCTTCATATGCTGATTGTTATGCCTCATTTTGACTTATAAAACGTTGAACATTTTACAGAATGCATAATTGAGACTGGCTCAGACAGAGCAGTGATATTCATATGGTTCGCAGTTACATATGTTATAAATCATTTATAATTATTTTTTGACTCACAAATAACATTATTTACAATAAACGTTATTCTTTTCGTGTGATTGATGATTCCATCAATTTGAATTGTTACAAAAAATAATTGAAAAAGTTGTATTTTGTGTCTCGCTTTTAAAACGTCCATTGAATTAAATTTGAGAAACACTGCTTCATAACCCACTCGATATACATTCCCCTTTCAATAACTGTAGAAAAACTAATTATTATAATAAGATTTTAAGAAATAATTCAGTCTAATTTCAATGAATGAATACAAAATTATAATATGATTCTCCATATTTTCGTTGCTATTCCATTTTTGTAGTTGATCAATAGCAATAAAAATTATAACCTTACAGTACGATTTAAGGATTTATGAAAAATGTCTGAACATATATTTTAAAATAATCAGAAATATAACAAGGAAGAATAATAAGCAATATACAAGTAAATTTCTGGATCTAAACATGCATTGAGGTGCAAAAATAAATGCTTCAATAGGTTAAGAGGGAGAACAGCAATATAAGTAATAAAGCATGTTTTATAAATGAGCATTTTGAATTTTTATATTCTCAGGTGCTGAATTAAGGAGCTTTTCATCTATGATTTGTAACTTTTAATTTTTTGTTGGTAATTTATTTTGAGAAAAATGTGTTACTGTCCTTCAATTTTAAAACTGTAAAGAAAATCATGGATAAATCCTGAAAATTTATTCTATCGTAAAGGTGGATAGAGCAAAAAATGATTTTAAAAATAACTAGACAGCTTGCAATAAACAGTTTAATAAGTCTCATAAATTTATAAAATGCATTTCTTAAATATTTCAAATCCATTTAATTATCTGTTCATCTTAGCATCCGTAAAAGTAAATAATTAATAAATAAATTCATAATCATAAAAATTTGTTTAATTGATAAAACTATATTTCATATAATTATAAAATACAGTCATTCAACAACATTTCACAAAATAATTCTCTCAGGTGTTGAGGGATTTTACTTAAAATTGCATCTCGTGATAATATGTGTTTCCGTAATTAAATACTTTCTCCTACTGAGGAATTAAGATTCCATTTCATGACCCATCCTTCTATCCCAAAATGCAAATTTATTTGTAGGATCATTCTCATTCAATGCAGAAAATTTTATTAATTATTGAAAATTTTGATAGATCTCATTTTAACCTTTTCTAATTATTTAAATAATATACAACCGAGTAAAACTTAATAATGTGCAAAGTGTTGACATTTGAAAGTTTCTGATTGAAGCTGTATAAAAATAGCTGTATTGATAAAAATAAAACTTTTCTTTCGCATAAAAATAAATTTTCAATTCACTCCATAAATAAGACAATTTAAAATTTATAATAGTTTATCTGAGGAGAAATATACTTACAAACACTATCATGAACAAAAAATTTATTTAAAAGTTTGGACAGATTATTTATAAGTATTCCAGTAATTATAAGTATTCCAAACAATAATTTTCATTTCAATTCATAGATTACTTTATTTTATTGAAGAATTTGATTTAAATTAGAGCTATTCTAATTTTTGTGCATAACTTTATTCTTGTATTCTGCTGCTGTTTATTAGGAAGTAAATTTTCTTGTGCTGGAAGTTATTGAACCAATATATGTTATTGACACGCTAAATCGTATCTTTAAAAGAATATTTAAACAAAATAACATCATTATTGTAACTTATAATAATCAAGAATATCATTAGATAAATCACATTAGTTAAAAGCTAAATATGGTGAAAATCAGTTGAATATAAATGAGCAAGGTTTTTCAATCGAGTCGTGAGATTTAAATAATATTGGCTTTCAATGCTTATGATAATATTTATTACTGGAAATGTAAAAAATAAGCTTAAATAAAGCAACACAAAGAATAACACATGAGAATTAATGAGAATGAGCCGAGTTCTTTTCGAAAGAGAAAATCCAATTGTGTTTTTAAAGGAATAAATTTCCATTATTAGAACGCTAATGATTCTTGTGAACCTTACAAGATGTGAGAGAATAGTCAAATGCAAATCTTGTCAGTTAATTGGGAGAGCTTTGAGAATACCACATCGGAAGTTATGGTTGGGTGGGGAACTAACGGAAGGAGAGTACTTACTCATTGAGATCTACATCTGCATCTACAAGACTACTTTCCGCTCTTGACAGAGAATATTTTTCGACTACTTGAGACTACAAGCTCTAAGTCTAAAAGACGGACTGTTGGCCCGGCAGTGTTCCCACTGAACACTGAGGCTCCCTCGCTGGAAGAAAACTAGGAACTAATGGAAAAGGCTGGCTGCATCTAGTCCCAGCAAATCAATAGTCAGTCATGGAGGACTAGACCACTTTGAGGGTGGAGGGAGGGTCTGCCACGCTTCGGACCTGTTTCCCATTATTTCTATAATCCTTAGGATACAGCAATGATGTTCTTTTTTAAAAAAATATTAATTTACTTCCATTTTTAAAAGGAAATTATTCGAATAAACAAATATTATTTTCAAAATTTTATAAAATTTTCGAGACAGCTTTCTTTATTTTTAAATTAGATAAATAAGTTTACTCTTTCAAACTTTATCAGAAGAACGTTTTCATCATATTTAGTACATTATTTTATCTTACTCATTTATTTGTTTAATTTTTTTTTTCAAAATTTTCTTTTACATAAAATTGCATCAATTCTTACCGAACATCTAAAAGTGGGTAATTAAATTCTTTGGAGATTCTCGAACGGGAAAACTTCAGGAAAAACTGAGACTGAGAAAAGGTCTAATTCCTGATTGAAAATCTATGTAAGAAACTATTTTAAAAGAATCAACAAAAATGTTTAGTATTTTGTCTCCAAGTTGTTTAAAATGTGGTAAAATTTATTTAATATATGTATTTAAATAAATGAACTGTCAATGAGTACAGAGGAGTTCAAAAGACATTTCTCGAAACAATGTCTTTTGGAGATTCACTCGTCTTTAAAATGCTTCAGAATTCTTAATTTTTGGGGAGCATTTTACAAAATTTCCAGTAAGGATTTCTGTTAAATGCTAAAACTCATCCAAATATCTATTTTAGATGTTGACTTCATTTATAAAGTTGGAGCCAATTGTAGTTTAGAAGCACATAAATTTTGAGCATATGCAGATACATTTTCTGAAAATTAATTATTAAATGAAATTAGGAAACAGAGTTCAATATTATACTAACTATTTTTAACCGATCATAAGAAAATAAAAAATAAAAAATAAAATACGTAGAAAATTTTTAATATTTTAGCAATGCATTCAATTTGATAATATTAAAGGTATCAAACATAGCTGGATTGCAGTGAGTATATCTATGTAACGGCTAATGCGATTAATTGCTTATTATTAATACTAACTGATAAAAATTGTTTATAACAAAATATTTATTAATACTTGCTAATAATAATAACTTAACTCATACATTACTTACAAAATATCTTAAGTTAGCAATACACAAAAAATTTTTAAGGCCTCTTAAACTATTATCTTGAAACAGAAGTTCAAACCTTAAGAAAAAATACATTTTTTGTCTGAAAAACGAAATAATTTTGTAACGGTTTCTTGCGTAAAAAATATAATTGAAGCTAATTAATGGAGCATTTCATAGAACTTATAGTGAGCTTATATAATGTAACTTATTTTGCTCAGAAAAAAAATATAGGTATTATTATAAATTTTTATCCGACATATGAAATTAAAATATCTCTATTGCCTTTCTAAACATATAGAGTTAAAGATTATTTTTTTTACCAAAAAAACCTGCTTAAGTTCGATAAATAATTTTCAGGAGAATTCTATGATTCCTTTAAAATTTAATCCTTCTTAACTTCGATTTTCTGTAGAAAGAATAATTTTATACCTCAAAATCCATTTAGTTAGTTAATTTTATAATAGACATGTTTTAAATACCAAATGAATCAATTTTCTACAATCTATTGATTCATGTATTTTGTTTTATTTTTTAGCTGTTGATTTTTGAAAAGAATGATACAAAATGGAAGCCCTGAAAACTAAGGCAAGTTGCAGAAATTTGTCTTCATAAATAATAAGTTGATTTTCAGTGATGTTTAATGCATTTTATTTTAATGCTAAATAGTTGATTTTTTAATGAAAAATACATCCATTCAAAATGAAAATCTACACGATTAAAATAGGTTAGATGAAGATAGGCCTATATATCAGGAAATAATAATTTTCAGTTATACCTTCAAACTTTTAAGGCGTGCTTTCCCAACGATATATCAAATAGAAGAGTTAATTTTGAAAAGTAAAAATATAAATAAGGAAATCAAAGACATTGACGATTTTAGTTGATTCCAAAAAGCTTCTACTTTCCATATATACCAATAAGTAGTGATGATATTTTAATATCTCAAAAATGCTTTATAAATATTTAGGAAACAACAAGTTAAGTTTCAAATGAAATATATTTCTAAATGAAAAAAAAGGAAATAAATCCTAAAAAGTATTTTAGATTTATAACTTCGTGAGTGTGAATTGCGCATTGAATTACTCAAATTTGAAATAGGAATTTAAGTAAAGGTATTAAGTAATTTAAAATGCAAAGATCACATAAAAATGCTGCAATATTACGAAAGTCCTTATATTATTATAGGAATTAAAATAATAATAAATGTCCCCAAATAGTATGTGTCTTCTAATTAAGCGCTTTTAGTTACTAACCTCTTTCGATATTTCATAGAGCTCTCATTTTATTATATATATATATATATATATATATATATATATATATATATACACTGAAGTGACAAAAGTCATGGGATGACTGTTAATATCGTGTCGGTCCTCCTTTTGGCCGGCGAAGTGCAACAACTCGACGTGTCATGGAGTCCACAAGACGTTGGAAGTCCTCTGCAGGAATATTGAGCCATGCTGTCTGTATAGACGTCCATAATTGTGAAAGTGTGGATGGTGCAGGAGTTTGGGCACAAACGGGCCTTTCGATGATGCCCCATAAATGCTCGATGGGATTCATATCGGGCTATCTAGGTGGCCAGATCATGCGCTGGAATTGTCCGGAATGTTCTTCAAACCAATCGCGAACAGTTCTGGCCCGGTGACATGGCGCATTGTCATCCATAAAAATCCCATCGTTGTGAGGGTACGTGAAGTCCATGAATGGCTGCAAGGGATCTGCAAGCAGCTGAACATAACCATTTCCAGTCAATGAACGGTTCAGTTGCACCAGAGTACCGAGTCCATGCCATGTAAAAACAGCCCACATCATTATGCAGCCACCACCAGCTTGAACAGTGCCTTGCTGACAGTTTGGGTCCATGGCTTCGTGGGGTCTGCGCCACACTCGAACTCTACCATCAGCTCGTAACAACTGAAATCGTGACTCCTCTGACCACGCCACGGTTTTCCACTGGTCTAGGGACCAGTCGATATGCTCACGAGCCCAGGAGAGTCGCTGCAGGCGATGTCGTGCTGTCAGTAAAGGCACTCGAGTCCGTCTTCTGCTGTCATAGTCCAAGGAAGACAAATTTCGCCGCACAGTCCTATCGGACACGTCCCTCATACGTCCCACATTGATTCCTGCAGTTATTTGACGAAGTGTTGCATGTCTATTAACATTGACCATTCTACACAGACGTCGGTGGTCTCGGTCGTTAAGTGCAGGTGGTCGCCCACTGCGCTGTCCATGATGGGATGTGATGCCTGAAATTTCATACTCTCGGCACACTCTTGATACTGTGGATCTCGGAATGTTGAATTCACTAACGATATCCGTAATGGAATGACCCATGCGTCTAGCTCCAACTAACATTCCACGTTCAAAGTCTGTTAATTCTCGTTGTGCAGCCATAAATTTCGAAAAACCTGTTCACATGAATAACTTGAACACAAATGAAAGCTCTGGAAAACGAACTGCGCATTTATACTTTTTCGCTGCGATACTACTGCCATCTGTATATTTGCATATTGCTATCCCATGACTTTTGTCACTTCAGTGTGTGTGTGTGTGTATATATATATATATATATAATTATTGAGATGAATATTTTTAATTACACATTCTTATTTTATTTGATGATGATTTTAATGTTGTTTTGTGTCTTTGCTATTAAATTGATGTTTCTCTTTGGCATTAATTTTCGGGTCACGAGGTGTCAATACTTGTGACCATTGTCCATTGATGTCTCACAGAAAAAAATCCCTTATTTTGAATCCTTGCCTGAGGATGCCCCTTGAAAAAGTCTTCAGGCTGGATTCTTTTTCTATTTATAGTAATTACGATTCCATTGTATTCCTTTTTATTTTGCATATATTTCTAATTTACTTAGACTCATCTGTATTTTGGTAGTAGCAGCATTAGCGCTCTCTAAATACAATGATAATTTTTAATAGTTCTTTTTTAATTTTAATTTTTTTCGAATATGAAATAATTATTAATTTCGATTCCTATTTTTAGTTCTGTTTCCATACTTAGTTTCGTTTTATCTTATATTGCTAATTTATTTGATTCATTTGTATTTTAGTAGTAGCTGCATTCGCGCTCACTAAATACAATGATAGCTCTTGAGTCAATAAATTGCGGAAATTTAAAGTTCGACTTGATTCAGTAGAAACTAACACTAATTCTATTACATTAATGCATTTCGACATGGGGTTTTTTAAATGATGATGAGCCCAAGGTGAGGGCCCAAGGCCCACTTTTTTAAGGTGAGTACAAATGATAATAATCAATAAATGGATTCATTTGTGGTGATTATCCTTTAAACTTATTTCCCCTGGGAATAAGAACATATAAATTGCAAGAGGAAAGAGAGATTTTGAATTCATTTTGCAATAACATGACCATTTCACAGTAAAATAGTTGTAAATAAGACTAATTTCCTTTTTTTTTTTTTTTTTTTTTTTTTTTTTTAGGAAATTACCTTAATCGTGGTTTTAAATTCCTAAAATTAACTTTAAATAAAAACTGAAGGAATTCTTATTTCAAATCAAATTCCTGATTTGAAAAGTACATAAATCAATAACTATGAGCCTTGCTGAAATACTTTCAATACATATCTTAAATGAATCATAAACGTGATTAGTATAAAATCACTTTTTCTTCCTCATTTGTTACTGTTGTTTATGATAAGTTTGGAATAATGAAGAATTTTTGAGGTATGAAAGACAACTTTTTACCTCTGAATTCTGCTTAGATATAAAAAATAATAAATGAAAGGGCTACTTATTTCTGTGAATAGCATATATGACGGTATTTTTCGAGGTTACCTTAATTAAAACCCCAAAATACAATTTTTTAAGATGATGTATTTTAGACATATACTAATATATACTATAATTAAATAAGAGGGAATGAAAGAATTGTAATAAATGCTGAAAGAAATAATAATATAAAACATTGTTTCATTAGACAATTTGTTTTTAAGAATATCTGTAAATCGCTTTTCCTGCAAGGAAACTAATATCTCAGTAAGTAATATTGCAGATTCGTAACAGTATATAATTCAAATGCCGTTCAATTAAGTAACATATGGAAGAAATTAAAATCAACATGTGTTAATTGATTAACAATATTGGGTGTTTAGGGATTTTTATTTCAAACATCGCAGTTGATTGGGGAACTGAAAAGATATTAAATAAATTTTCAAGAAATGGATTTAAAAAAGCAGTCTGGTAAAATGTGTAGCATTGAAATCGGGAATTTTACACCAAATTATGGAGAAAAAAAATATGAAAAATGAGAAAATATTTCTGACGTTTCGACGTTAAATTTATTTCGTAAATAAACTTGAAAATTTTGAAGTAAAACTATTGATGTAGACATTTTAACTTGTTCAGGTATTCATTGGAATATTTTATTTTCATTACCCAAAATATCATTTTGTTGAATATTTTAATAATTCCGAAGAATATGAATATGAGAATATTAAATTTAAAAGTATGACTTAATGTTATACAATTAAAAACTACATCAAGACTTCGAAAAAGGAATGAAGATATGATTCTATCTTTACAATTAATTAATTGTTGTAGAACTGTTACATATTTTGTATGAAATGTATCAAAAAAAATCTCCACGTTGTGCTTCATATTAGATTACTCATGAGCCAAGTATTCATAATACACTTCTGTTAGAACAATTGATACATAGCGTAAAATTTGCTGAATATAAAAAAATTGAAGATTTTATTACTTTTTTCGCACATTTTCACCTAATGCTTTTCAAACATTTGAGATGGACCTTTTTTGACAAAATACAAATGAAAAATCTAAAAAAAAAATAACATCCTTAAATTAATTAAAGAACTAAGTAAATCGCTATTCTGAGAAAAAGCTATTCGATTTAAGGATTTAATATTTGAAAACAATCTACGATTTTATTTGGTATTATTGATGAAAAACAAAGAATTTTTATAAAACTGGAAAACTATTATACTATTCATTTAAAAGTAAATGAACTTCATAAACTTAAAGATTTTAGATGGGAACTATCTGATAACAAGTAACTAGATGGCAATTATATTGAAAATATTTCATATGAAAAATATAACGCTTATATTCATTATGATACTGTAGGTCATTATTAATGACTGTAGGTCAGTCATTAATATCTTTGAAATGGAGAAAAAGAATTATATTTTTCAAGAGTGCATAATCACATTCTGAAGGGCTAGTTAAAAAAATATGTTTTCTAAATTAAGTTGTCAGTTAATCAGAATCATTCACAGAAAAGTTCCTAATTATTCCGGTGTGTTTCCAATTTTCCTACAGAGTATGACTTAATAGAGTGCACTATTGCAGCTTCTAATAACAGTAGAGAATCGATATGAAAAGAATGTATTTGAAATAACAACAAACTATTATATATTGCTTCAGTAATATATTTAAATTCCTGTTCCCAATTACACCAAAGCATTGCTTATTTTATTGGGCTTTTTAAATGCCTTCTATTCATGGAATAAAAATTTTGAAATATCACAATTTTATTACCTTCAGTTTGGAGTATTTTATAATATTTCTGCCCCTAGTTTTGTCAGAAAATCAACTTTTATATTTAAAAAAAAATACCTTTAATATTATGTCACACAAGAAAGAAATATCTAAGTCTTTAAACTGATATGAAAATTAATAAAAACTAATGGTTCAAGTATCATTAAACAGTAAAATGTCAATTCATTATTCGTTAACACATATATTACCCGAATAAAGTCTGCTTCAACAAAAAAATTCTATGAGTATAATTTTATTTCATTCTCCAACATCTCAAATTTTTAATTAAACACTGATATGAAAATTTATAAAAGCTAATTGTTTAAATGATCATTAAACAGTAAAATGTCGATTCAAAATTCATTAACACATATATTACCCGAATAAAGACTGCTTCAACAAACAAAAAGTCTGCGAGTATAATTGTATTTGATTCTCCAACATATCAAATTGGTAATGAACCTCAGAAACAAATTTTTATTTAGTCAAACCAAAAATTTAAATTTTTTACATTCAGTTCATCGCCTCCATTTCCCACTATGTTACAGACATGCGAATATTGTCTTTCTTTTTAAACTGATAAAAATTTGTATATTTGTTGACAAATTAAGCATACACGATTCTAAATACGTCATTTCCTTTTCAGCTTCAGGTTCCTCCTTCAGCATCACATAGTCTTCTTCCTCTTCATTAACTTCCTAGTTTCCTTCCATGTTTGACTTGAAATGGCTTCAAGCCATTATTGATTATCAATTTTCGCCTTTTTAAGCGATAGATATTAAATCTATTTCACAGAATTTTTTAAATATTCCTTGTTAATTTATATAAAACATTATTAGCGTGACTGAAGGCTATCGCATTATAAAATTTAATAATCTCCCTATCAAATAATAAATTACTCAAAAAATACATGAAAAATGTAGATTTTTATTATATTAAAGCGATTTTTCAATCATCCTATATTGAAATATGTCAAAGGTAATTGAGAACATTAATCTGTTTCTAAGGAAAACTCCAAAAACGAAAATTAAAGTTTCCTCGAACTTGCTGTGTCCTTCATATTCAAGAAACGTAACTTAGCAACTTACCCTGCATATAACCAATGTAGTGAAAGAATAATGAGACTTGCGAAAGGTTTAATTTCTCCTTTCTTGAGCATAGTCTTAACTAATAATAGTAACAATTTTTTTAAAAAAAAGAAATACTGTAAAATGGCGAAAAGTCTTCTTTTTTCTTTAGAGTGCCTTAAACAAAGCTTCTAAAGCTCGATAAGACTTCAACAGAGCATACTGCTCTCAATCACCCTGCCTGATCCTATGATGCATAAAAAAAGAAAGATATTTTTTTATGGCAATTAGTTTTTGGTTTCAATACGCGTTCGTTTAGCGTTCGAAAGTAAAACGAATATAACAATTCTATGAAAGAGGGACCATGTTTCCTTCCTGGGTATTATACTATTCTGACAAAGAACTCATAATATGTCTTATTTGTATTCCTTGGCAAAGAAACTTAATGGAATTTATCTCAAAATATTATTTGTATATATTCATGAAAATATAATAAAACACCGATATTTCAAAAACACGAAGCCTTTTAATCTTCTTGAACATTTATGCTTGATATTAAAATCAAGTAATATATGAGAGAGTAAGATGACTTTACTATTGGGGCCTATTAATTTCATTTGTGTTTGTTTGAATTGTGTTTTATTGAACAAAAATTAGTTTGAGCTATACAGCTTCAAACCCATGGATCACAATTCAGCTGGGTCTTAGAGTTCTAAATTTCCTTTAGGGTGCTGTAACTTAAACCCGTCACAGCATACTGATGATTTCCGCGTAACTTAAATTATACACTTTTGAATTATTTTAGATTCAGTAAATAACTAGCTGATAAAAAATATATTTTTGACTTGTTGTATATTTTTAATGAAACATTCTTATAAAAAAATTTTAATTCAAGAATCTTTAAAATAATTTTCTTGGTTGTTTTGCTGCATCCTTACTTTTGTTTATAAGTATTATAAGTATTTAGATGATTGAGGCCTAACATTAAAACAATTCTTTAAAAGTTTTAAGTTGAAATATATGCGTATGCAGAAATAAAAATAATATTCTTTTGATTATGAATCAAATCTATTAAAAATTAAATCTACTCTTTTACTTTCAGTTTGGGTAAGAAGATCAATATCCCTTCCGTTAATGGTAGTATGGCACTCAAATAATAATAATAAAAAAAAACTGCATATGGCGGAATAAAACTCCCTTTGATTAATGTCGACCAATATTTTTGGTACTAAAACCTCTTTCCGAATATCAGTCCATTAAATGATATGATTCTGAATATACACACAGAATTCAGAAAAATATTTCGTGGATAACCCTCTAAAACAGGGATGGGGAAACTTTTTCGATCGCGGGCCAAAAATCGAAAAAATAAAGTTTGGCGGGCCAAGATGAATTTTTCTAAAATTTTAAAAACAATATACAAGTATTAAAATTTAATATATTAATGAGATGAATGAAATTGCGATTTCATTTTTAAAAGTTCCTTATGTTGAGGTTCGAAAAGAGATGTACTGATTCTAAGGGACGAGGCTAAATGCTCATCTGTCAGTCTACTTCTGAAATAATTCTTTCTAAGGTTCATAGTTGAAAACACTTTCTTCACATATATAATATGAAGCAAACATAGCACTGATTTTCTGGGCATGAGATATTAAATTTGGGAAACTTACTTTCGATAATGATTTGTAAAACTCTAACTTTGGCATATTTAGAAACAATTGCTTGAGATGATTGTTAGATTGCAACTTAATTTATTCAAGCTGCAAATCTAACCTCACTGCTTCACAATTTATGTTGAATGGCATGGTAAAATTATCCAATTCTGCTTGAATATATTGAATTTCCATACGTCTGCTCCACAAGAAAAAGATTAAGATTAGATTGTTGGCGCCAATCTACAGCTATAACTAACAAATAACTTCCGCTTTTAACACTTTACCGATTTAAAACTGCCTGCGTTGGCTATTTCCTTCGATTTATGTTTTGCAGAACAAAAATAGAGAATGTAAACAGATTACCAGCTCTTTGAAAAAAAGGAAGAAATAATATAATATTAAAATAAAGTAGAAAAGGAGATGGATATATAATATATGAATATTTCTTTTAATTTGCCTCTGACCGGCAAATTAAAAGTCTATCCGCGGGCCGGATAGAAACTTCCGGCGGGCCGGAGTTGGCCCGCGGGCCGTAGTTTCCCCATCCCTGCTCTAAAACATGAATATTCCTCAAAATCTCGATAAAAATTTAAGCAATAACATTATTTTTTCTTTGATACTGCGAGTTTGAGGAAAAAGAAAATGATTAACTAATGATTTATAATCATATATTTAGCTGTAAGTGTAATTTAATGCTTTTTAATCTGAATTAATTTATTGGGTTTTTTTAAAGAAAATTTATTCATTTACACTTTTTACATCTTATTTTGAGAAAATAATACAACGCAGAGGTCAAAAACACCTGTATCTAATATTCTTTAAAAACTTTTGTTACTTGAAGTTACCAAAATGCTATTTGCCTTAAGTCAGAATAACAATGGGGAAGCAGAAATTGGGGAATCCCCTCCTTGCAGGCATTTCAACATTCGTGATAAAACGATTACCTGTAGTATAACTTTCAATATAGAAGATATACAAATTTAAAAATGCAGCAAATTATTCCAATAATTTTTATTTATTGTTATTTCTTCAATTTCCATTCTTATTTATTTTCAAATTCGTTTAGTTTTTAATGTTATCTCTGGAAGAAATTTAGGTATGGAAAAAAAATTGAAAGGGTTTCTGACATCAGTAGATCCTGCTTTTCTGACTGTATTTTTCATTGTTAAAAACTATATTGAAAAGAAAAGAATACAAATGAGCATAATCAACTGATGAAAATCAGGACAAAGGGAAATTAGAGTACTCTTAGGCTTCTCTGAATCGGCTTATAAGGTTTCTCTGAAAAAACAACTAATTAAAAATTTTTATCACATAGCCTTGTTTCTTTTCTACTCTTGGATGAAAACGCTAACGTCAACGCATCTGATTTTAGGCTTTAAATATCACATGCAAACTAAATAAATGAGAGATAAAATTATTATACAGAAAAAGGTTTAGGGTGCTGCAGTTAATATACATGAGCCGCCATTGATTGCCACCACTTGAAGCTGAATATTTAAAGTTATTTACTAGTAGGGAAGAAATTTAGCCAATAAAAGTGCCAAACCACTGGAGATTTTTTAACCTAAAGTGCATTCTTTTCTCAAGATGTTGCAGTACTTTATTTCAACAAATCTGCAAGGGAGAGTTGCAACTCATGCACTCTTATTTACACTGGTTTATATTTTTTTATTATAAGTTACAGAATATATTATATGTGTTCAAAATGAACCACGTAATTTATTATTTATCATATTTATTGAACTCCATACTAGTGTCTTCGCTAGATACCGCCATTTCAACATCTTCAAAGAGATGTATTTTATCCCAATCATTTTCATTGCCAGTGTCATCACATTTCGATTGTTTTGATAGATAATGCTTTATAAGCATGGTCATTTTAACAGAATCTTTTTTTTTTCATCGGAATATTTTTGAGGATTTTAGTTTAAGCTTTCTTACAGTTTTCCTTTCTTTAAAGATAATGTAAACTTTTTCGTTCAATTTTATTTACTTTTGAAAGTGGTATGTGTGATTTTTCTTTGTATTTGCATTGCTACCAGATCTATATTTTATCCTTAATCGATTTTTAAAGACAAGGGTTTCATTTTTATTGATTAATATAGCGATATAATTTGAATTGAAGGTGGATTGCCTAGCAAAATTTAATTGAACTTTATTCTTATGTCCAAATAAGGAAAAAATTTGCTTAATCACATATATTTAATATGGAAGCAGAAAAAAGCACAAAAATTACATAAAATTAATTTACAAACAGAACAAATCACAGTAATCTAACCTGAGAATCGAATGTTTTGTTTTCAGCATTCATACAACTTTTCTGATTGTGATTCTTGTAACCGCAGTTATCCTTCAATTTCTCTCTATGAATGTGCCTCTGTCTGGGTGTAATCTTAAAAATACATTTGGTGTCTCATTGTCATACTTATTTTTTTCCCTTTTATTGTATTTAATTGTGTTCATTTTTCCTGTAGAATACGAAACATATTTTCCGTTTCACTGACTCACTTATCTTTTTATGTAATTGAAGGGGTCTGATCTCAACACAATTGATGCTATATATTTTGCATCACTCTTTTTTATACTGTCATCGCTGTCAGATTCGGATGACTGAACATTTCAGTTTTTTAACTAATGGAATCAAGTTTCGAATCAACTAATAGTTTCAAGAGTCTTTCTTCTGTTTTTAGAAACATTTCTATTTTATAGTATATTCTTATATTAAATGACTATGAAATTTTGTATTCCATTTGAGATATATTAATGACAACAAGTATATTCTTATATTGAATGTCTAAGAAATTTTGGATTCCATTTGATATATATTAATGACAACAAATCTGACGACTTTTCTTCACATCTAGTCATATAGAATAAAAATTTTCGTTTGGTTTATATAAATTGATCAATGAAATATTTATTTGGTTATAAACAGTTATAATATTGCTGCCAACTTTGTTTTATTTTCGTACTGAGATTTGTTACCATTTTTATGTGCGGTGAGAACAGAGGAACTTACACTTAACTGTAAAATATATATTTCCAATGAGGCGACAGAAGTTATCAAAAGGGCGATAAAGCGATATTTTTCTGTTCTATATCAACAAAATATTATAATTTTTGGAGCGGTGGGAAACAATCTCACTGACAAATAGGAGAATTTAATTTGCAATCCCAAACACCTAGGAGAGGAGTTATATACAAATATGCAATTAAAGCTACGATTGCTATTTGAATAACACCTGTATTCTCGATTCGATAATAAATGCATATATTACATATTCGTCACGAGAGTTGAATCTTTAGAAAATTTCGCAAAGTATTCTGCTCATCTGAAAGTATTCAAATGGTCTATGTAATTTCTAATTAATATCAAATCAATAATTTATAATGCTGAAGGTGCATAATCTAACTCAAATTTTTATGAAGTAATTGAAAATAATTATTATTTAGTGCTTACTTCTTTCTCATGACAAAAATTGAAATTTCAGTTGATAAATCCAAACATTCTGATTTTAATAAAAGTAGACACATTGTTTGGGACTATATTATATCGCATTAAAAGACCGAGATTTTAATTTTTGAGGTTTCTGGAGGGTATTTGATTGCTCCATTAAAATCCAAATCCCCCAAAATAAGGGTATTTGATTGATCTCAAGTTAATAAGACAGTATTTAACATCAAAGAAAATTCTACCACCCAACTTTTTCTTGAGGGCAAGAGGAGATTTCAAAGAAATTTATAATTTAATTAAAATTTCATAGGTTTTAGACATTGAATCTTTTATTGACAACTGGAATACCTATGTGTTATATCACAATGACTAAAATCAGCTTTATTTCAAAACAAAATTTTACTGTGAAAATTTTGTGAAAAACTTTTATTTCCGATCTTTTGGTTTCATAGTGAAATTGGGAAATATTAACGATAAAAACTCTTTGAATTCCTTTTTCTTTAGGTTAATTAACACAGTATCAGAATTTGCTTTTATTTCTTTTCTAAGAATAAAAATGACTAAAATATCCAAACTTAAAATTTTAAAGATAGGAAACAGTTAAGAGAACTGGAAACTGAAGAATTATTAAAGATAAATACGTCAGCTTCAAAATGTATAAAATAAGAAATTTCAGGTCATAATCATTCGCAATATGAAATGATACAACATCAGAATAATATTCACTCATTCATTTTAATCTTTTATTAGCTTTTTCGCTGGCTTAATATAAGTTCATTTCATAATCTTGTATAATAAATGGAATTAATTTTTCTTCTTTTAATGGAAAGTTCATTCATGCATCTACACTGATGGAAAAAAAATCAAACACCAAGAAAAAATTATTGTACAGTAATGAAATTTTAGGAATACATTTGTCCAGGTAACATATTTAATTGATTAAAGTTTCAAGATCACAGGTAGAGCCATTGGCGAGAAGAGCCTTTTAAAATGTGAAATGTTGGTACATTAGTAACCGGTGTAACCGCCAGAATTTTGAATGCAAGTATGCAAACGTGCATGCATTGTGTCGTACAGGTGTCGGATATCAGTTTGTGGGGTGGAGTTCCATGCCTGTTGCACTTGGGCGGTCAATGCAGGGACGGTTAATGCTGGTTGTGGATGACGCTGGAGTTGTCGTCCAATGATGTCCCATACGTGCTTGATTGGAGAAAGATCTGGTGATCTAGCAGGCCAAGGCAACATGTCGATACTCTGTAGAGCATGTTGGGTTACAACAGCGGTATGAGTGCGAGCGTTATCGTGTTGGAAAACACCTCCTTGAATGCTGTTCATGAGTGGCAGCACAACAGGTTGTATCACTAGACTGACGTACAAATTTGCAGTTGGGGTGCGTGGGATAACTACGAGAGTGCTCCTGCTGTCATACAAAATTGCTCCCCAAACCATAACTCCAGGAGTAGGCCCTGTGTGTCTAGACCGCAGACAGGTCACTAGCAGGCGTTCACCTGGCCTCCTTCTAACCAACAAACGGCTATCACTGCGACCAAGGCAGAACCGGCTTTCATCAGAAAACACAACAGATCTCCACTCCGTCCTCCAATGAGCTCTAGCTTGACACCACTCACGTCGCAAACTGCAGTAGTTTGGAGTCAGGGGAATGTACTGTACAGGGCGTCTGGCTCGGAGCTGTCCTTGAAGTAGCCGATTTGTAACATTTCGTTGTGTCACTGTGGTGACAACTGCAGCTCGAATTTGAGCTGCAGACGCAGTACGATTAGCCACAGCCATACGCCGAATACGACAGGTCTTCCCTCTTAGTAGTACCACGTGGCCGCCCGGAACCTGGTCTTTTTGAGGCAGTACTTTCCCTTGACCATTGCCACCAATACTCATGCACAGTGGATACATTCCTGCCAAGTCTTTCAGCAATATCGTGGAAATAAAACCCACCTTCTCGTAGCCCTACAACACGACCTCGTTCAAACTCTGCGAGCTGTTGATAATGGCATCTTCGTCTTCTCAGAGGCATCTTTGACTAACATTAACCCACTACATCAAATCTCAACTGTAAATAACGATCACGAACCTTACAGCGCTTATTTAAAGCAAACCTCATTTGCATGTTCATAGTGTCGCTACTAGCTCCAAACTTACGCGCGTAGCTCGAAATTTGAATCGACGTCATCTTTCTGATGTATAAACACGTCTACCAAATTTCGTTTATCTAGCATAGCTCCTTCCTAGTGTTGGGATTTTTTTCCATCAGTGTATATCCCAATATTTCTTCTTCAGTGAAAAATCGTTCACAACGAAACATAAAAATAATGTTATTTAGGGGAGAAGAGAAAACCTCCATTACATGCTGAGGGTCTCAAAATTCAAAATGCAGTGTTTTTTAGAATCTTCATGAAAATTTTGAGAAACGAATCCTCCAATCGTAATCAAATAATAAAATATGTCAGGCTTCTAGGTACCGTAGAAGGAGAAGAAAAAGTAAAATATCATGCAAAATATTTCAAAAACGTGAAAGTTTTTGTTAAACGAGTAAAAAAAAACTTAAAAAATAGTTTAAGATCTATTGATTTTTGTTACTTTCTGAAATCTTGCCATTCATTCTTTGATAACAAAGAGTATTCTAATTCTGGACCTTAGTTTCAAAATGTATTACCATAAACCGGGAAAATAAAAATTTATTTAGTGTTAGATAACATTCTGCTGTTATTATAAATCATTGATAAGATGATATGTGAAAGTTAAAACATTAGGAATTAAAAATTATATATCAAAGTAAGTTCATGTATTTTTTGTTTATTTCGGAGGAAACGCATAGCCCGAAGTTACAAATAAGATCTTAACGATCGCTGCTATTGTAAGCACATAATGAGAAATTTTAAAAACTGAAGAAAAACAGTCTAATTTTCATAATTTTTACGACTTTAAAGCACCATGCAGAGGTGGAAGACTTCATTTTCTTCGTTTTATATTTCACATTTGACAAATGTTTTTTATGATATAACAGCCTAAACAATTTCGATTTTTCTATACTTAAAGTATATGCTTAAGCTTTAAAAAGAATGAATTTGAAAAAAAAAATCTTTGCAAATGCAATTTTTCTAATAAAATAAAATTCAATGAATTTGAGGCTAGAAAACAAGCTTTACAAAAGTTGGATGAATTGGATTGTAAAAACTGCTAAAAAATAGAACTTTTTAGATAAATAATAAAATAAGTTTAAGTAGTTTCCAAAAATGTATTACCACATGTGCATTATTACAAGCACATACAATGAAGTGACAAAAGTCATGGGATAGCAATATGCAAATATACAGATGGCAGTAGTATCGCAGCGAAAAAGTATAAATGCGCAGTTCGTTTTCCAGAGCTTTCATTTGTGCTCAAGTTATTCAAGTGAACAGGTTTTTCGTGATTTATGGCGGCACGACGAGAATTAACAGACTTTGAACGTGGAATGTTAGATGGAGCTAGACATATGGGTCATTCCATTGCGGATATCGTTAGTGAATTCAACATTCCGAGATCCACAGTATCAAGAGTGTGCCGAGAGTAAGAAATTTCAGGCATCACATCCCATTATGGACAGAGCATTGGGCGACCACCTGCACTTAACGACCGAGACCGCCGACGTCTGTGTAGAATGGTCAATGTTAATAGACACGCAACCCTTCGTCAATTACTGCAGGAATCAATGTGGGACGTACGAGGGACGTGTCCGATAGGACTGTGCGGCGAAATTTGTCTTCCTTGGGCTATGACAGCAGAAGACCGACTCGAGTGCTTTAACTGACAGCACGACATCGCCTGCAGCGACTCTCCTGGGCTCGTGAGCATATCGACTGGTCCCTAGACCAGTGGAAAACCGTGGCATGGTCAGATGAGTCACGATTTCAGTTGTTACGAGCTGATGGTAGTGTTCGAGTGTGGCGCAGACCCCACGAAGCCATGGACCCAAACTGTCAGCAAGGCACTGTTCAAGCTGGTGGTGGCTGCATAATGGTGTTGGCTGTTTTTACATGGCATGGACTCGGTCCTCTGGTGCAACTGAACCGATCATTGACTGGAAATGGTTATGTTCAGCTGCTTGCAGATCACTTGCAGCCATTCATGGACTTCACGTACCCACACAACGATGGGATTTTTATGGATGACAATGCGCCATGTCACCGGGCCAGAACTGTTCGCGATTGGTTTGAAGAACATTCCGGACAATTCCAGCGCATGATCTGGCCACCTAGATCGCCCGATATGAATCCCATCGAGCATTTATGGGACATCATCGAAAGGTCCGTTCGTGCCCAAACTCCTGCACCATCCACACTTTCACAATTATGGACGTCTATACAGACAGCATGGCTCAATATTCCTGCAGAGGACTTCCAAAGACTTGTGGACTCCATGACACGTCGAGTTGTTGCACTTCGCCGGGCAAAAGGAGGACCGACACGATATTAACATTCATTCCATGACTTTTGTCACTTCAGTGTATTTTGAAATCAAAGTAATACTGATGATTTGGGAATAAATATACAAATTATAATTTAATAGCAAATATAACAATGGAAAAAGATGTTATTGAATGATTTATTTAAATAATGAAATCAGTTTGATATTCTGTGAAGTAATGTAAAATGTTACTGATAATCAAATATTTTTTTTTCAAATTAAGAAAAACACTTGATCGGAAAATAAACTGACGTAATTGAAAATATAAATTTTGAATTTTCAGATGGTATAAATGTCTCTTTCGTTCAGTATTATTTTCGGGGATCTGATATTATTTAAAAATAGAGAAATTCTGCTTAATCTTTAATTAATTAAACCTCTAATTAAATTTTAGCTAAATTCTTACCGATTGAGCATTTCCAGCTTTCAAATTATATTTTGACCAAATTTTGTATCCTTAGGTCCAGCAATCGAGAGCAATAAAGTGATATGCAAACACACATGCATTTTCTTCAATAATATTATCAATTAAATAGGGTAAAAGATTCAGATTTCTTAAAAATAATTAAAAATTAATCACCGACAGTAAATTGATCAAAACCGATTTTCAAAACATGGCTGTCATGGCTTGATGTCTACTAATATTAGAGTGTCTTTTCATAATTAGGATTATTATTCTGAGTTGGAATTTGTTATTCATTTAGAAACTTCTATTTAAAAGCAAGATTTGCTATATTTTCTGACCCCAAAAATTTCACAAAAAAGGGTATTTTCAAAGGATGAAAAATTTTACTTATATTTAAACACCCTTTTCAGTTAAAATATTAATACATTTTTCTTACAACCAGTTGGTATTGTTCAGGTTCTTTTGTGTATAAAATAAAAACCTGCAGAATAACGTAAATATGTCTTCAGACGGTGTAATCAAAACATTTATTTCTAACCGTTGTCCTCGAAATTTTCACAAGCACTGATTCATAGGTATATGTGCATGAAAAAGTATTTATCCTTTGTGTAATTTAAACCTCATTTATGGATCAAATTCAGATGTCTTCAATTTTGATTTAGCTAGAACCAGTGAGCCATCAAAAAGTTTTCGTCCTTTGGTGTGTTCTCGTTCTAAGATATTCATGAGAGGTCACTAACAAAATTTCTAAATTAAAAAATATTCATTTTAAAAATCCGAATACCCACCAAAACTTTATCTCTTGAGCATATTACACAAGTAGTCGCAGATTTCATTTTCATTTATAGAAATTGAGATCAAATGTTTTTAATTATAATTTTGATACAAATAATCTTAATTTATATCTTAAAACTATTGCCATTCCAGCTGTTAAGAAATTTATTTATTTAACATAAAAGAAATTTAAGGATTTTGAGCCGATTTTTTCGAAGACAAACCGATGGTACTTCCATCATATTCACAAAGCATTTATTTAATTTGCCAAGTAGCTTTAATTTAGTTGCACAACCTAATTCATTTTCCGTACGTATTAAATTTCAACAAAAAATGAAAAATGTTTTGCATTTTAAATTATTAGAAATTTATTCCTTAAATTTCCAGAATATTCTGAAATCTTGAATGGAAACTGCCAATTCAAGGAAGTATCTGTTCTTAATTCATAGAAGTGTTCTTTCACTTCTAAATGTATTTTTGCGTATTTTTCCTACATTAAATATATCAAAGGAACGATACTCTGCTGGGATGAAATTTATTTATTTTAATAAAATATTGCTTGTAATAACTTTAAAGCACTCAAAACGCCATCAATTAAAAAAAATTACGAATTGTGTTTGGATATTGTGTCAGCGTTTCCAGGAATAAGCTAGAATTAGTGACCCCATCTATAAATGAGCATTTTTTATCCTTTCGATATATTGAAAAGTAAAATAGGTAATGAGCAACAATAAATATTTTTAAAAGTTTGATTCAATTTTTTTTTATTTTCTTTCAAATCGAAAATGTTTTTAAAATAATTTTCTCTTCGTAATATTGAAGAAAGACATTCCTCAAAATTTGTCAGTCTGAAAACCACATGATCACAGCTCAAAAATTTCAATCTTATATCAATTCCAATATGTAAAAGTTAGCCTCAGTTTTGATCATGCTATAATTTATTTATGGATTTATGAACACACAATTTGAAACTACTTTTTAAAAAAATTTAACAATTAAATATAAATAAAATGCTAATGAAAATTATTGTTTGCTTTAAAATTGACTCATTTCTCAATTAAATGAAAAAGCAATTAAACTACGTTTTTTTCAAATAAAAAAATGTGATCATGAAATTTGAGGCGTAAGAAAATGCCGTTCACAAATACTAAAATTTCGTTCAATATGAGTAACAAAGCAAGCATGCTTAATGAAAAATAACTTTAAGGATAATGTGAAATAATGAGCTATGTTGCAAATAATAAAATTTTAATCTCAACATTTTCCACATGTAAACAAATTTTAATAATGACATACAAATGCATCAAGTAGCTTCTGATGAAGAATAGGAGAACTCTTTTTTTAACTGAACCAAGAATTCTTCCAAAGTAGTCACAGAAACTTCTCAGTATTTGTATACAAAAATTATAAAGAAAATTATACTTACATGTAATAAATTATACTTACATATTTAATACAAATTGTCATTTTCATGATAGGAAACTCTAAAGATAGTCAAAATATTTGTCAATAAAAATAATAAAATAACACTTTTTAGTAGTCTGTAAATGCGAGCCACTTCACAAAGAAAGCAAGAGTTTCGTTAACAGTAATTTACCCATTTTAGTTAATAATATATTGTTTGCATAATTTGATTAACCTACTATTTTTTTCATGAGGCTTCCTTTAAAAAAGAATTTTTTATAAATTATTCCGCCTAATTAACGAAAATTCCCTCTAAAAGCCCACATCTTTTATTTATTCCTGCAAAATTCGCACTGTCAGTATCTCCAGTACTTTATTCGGAGTCTCTCAATTGATTTTTTTTTATCTCTTCTTTCGAAAGCACTTATTCTTCGATCGAAACGACTTCAGCAATTTATAGATCTACTTTTTTTTCCTTCTAAGCATTTAATAATTACTTTCGGTGCGCTGAAAGGCTTCTCACATTTCAAAAAATTGTAAACGCGTTCGACAAATAACTTAAACTATAATATGAATTTATCAAGACTACTTTCTTTTGAAGGGAAAATAAATATTAATTAGCAAATAGTCCGAGATAACCAATGCTCTCCTATTTTCATTTAGATATAAAACTATTGCATTTACCCTCAACGCTTAAAGAGCAGATATATTGAATAAGCGGACATGTGCTGTTTCTTCAGCTTCATTTATATAAAACAATATTTGAAAATTACAAAAATATTTATTTATTGAAAAAATCATTAGTAAAGAGTAGGATTATAAATTCTTACTCTATACTTTCGCAAAAACAAGCTTCTTTCCTATTCTAAAATGAACGATACTGCATCTTTCGTTTTCACCATAATTGTTTGAAATACCTTTAAAAAGCAAAATTTCAGTAGAATAGCTGGTGATAAATCAATGTTTTGATTTTTAAAAAATAGTTTAAAAAGAGTAATCCGTAAGCGGAAGGACAATACAATAATCTTTCTGCAAATGTTAAAATATTTTATAGCAACTATTTACAGAAATTAGAAAAAAATTTACAGAAATTTAAAAACTATTTACGAAACAAATTAGCACCTGTACTACGTGTTTTTGCTTGAGCCCGATTCTCTTTGGCCATAGTAAGTTTAGACCAAATTTTTTGACAAAGATATTCCTATGGGATACGATTCCACACATTATCGACTAGATTTGGAGCAATCAACTTTAACAGTCTACTACTGGTTGGATTTCAAGGGACTACTTTGAAATTTGAACTTCATGCTGCTTATTAACAAAAGAATTGGACGATTAGCTATGAACTTAATTTTATTTTTCTCACTTAACCTCCTTTTTTTTTTCTCCTTAGTTTCTACATTTACTTTCCGTTTTTAAAGAGAATATTTTTCCTCTGATTCGTATTTTATTTAAATATATTTCTGTTTCAATAAATCGCCACTTCGCACAGTTAAGTTTATTTGTTGTTGTTTCTAATGGCACTTGTCATTGACAAGTCAGCTGAATTAAGTAGTCGATGATTCAATTCGAAAGTTTTGCGTCCTATGTTTTTCAGTAGCGTCATCTAGGGTCAAGAGTACGAGTTAGCTACTCACGCGTCACACCCACATTTACGGGCAGACTTCATTCATACATTTCACTCACTCATCCACAAATCTTATTTTAGATCTGAATCAGAGAACGATCGCCTTTGAATCAATACCCTCAGTGGTATTACTTTCGACATGGAGAACTTTGTGCTCATGGCAGATAAATATGAGCGCCAGTCACAACACACACAAAGATGTTTGGCCGGCGGGATTCAAACACTCAACCCGAAGGATGCTAATCCAACGCCCTACTAACCAGGCTACCAAGGCCATAAAGAAAACAGAATGTTTCCATCCGGGATCGAATCGAGGATCTTGCGCGAGTAAAGTGCATGTGATAACCACTACATTACGGAAACTTAAGTCTATTTAAGATCTGCTAGTGAAATTGAGGATACCTTGGATAACTGGGTAGTCAAAGTATACCTTTCAATTGATTATGGTTCTGTTATTTGGCATTTCAGAAAACCTTAGTTCAATCGTGGTTTTGCCCTTTAGTAGTCTTGATTTTCTTAAGTGCTTCTCTACCTGGCAAATTGCTTCGTGGCGCTCCATCTTTTCCCGTTTGGTTCCGCTTCCTACATATTTTTATGATTAAACAGTATATCATGGGCATATTTAAATCTTTTTTTTATTTTGCTGAAATTTTTTACCCATGCCATAATCAAATCATCCACAAAAATTCCAGCGAATACTTACGACTAGCTATAGTAGATATAGATTAGGGAACTTTTACTAAGGGGCCATGTATTTATTTTGAATATTAATGTGAAATTTGTATTTATTTACGTATTATTGTTTATTTATGTAACAAAAATTGGACGATTGACGGTCAAAAGAAAACATTTTATAGACTCGTGTTCACAATATGCATTTGCGGACTACTTTTTGAAATATAGTAGCATGAAAGGGTATTACTTTCTTTGAATAAGCATTCGTTAAAATTAATATAATGAAAAAGTTTTTAAACGTTAGTTATCCATGATTAATGAAATAAATTGAATCAACAATTTTCAGAAGTAATCGCATAACAGTATTGAAAGCTTTCAGCAGAATAGCCATGCAACTCGAGTGAATATTCTCTGTAAATCTAGAGCTTTTTCATTCGCATTTGTTTATATCATTAGTAAAGGCTTTTCCACAGTCGCAGCATTTTTAGAATCAGATTCAGAAAATTTATTAAATTCAATAAGAACTGTATTTTCATATTATCAAAAGGACAGATACTTGATACTTGAGCCATCTTTTCCTTGTCCTCTATAAGCATACACACCACATTGAAGAGAAAACGTCTAAAACCAATGAACTTAACTACCCCCAAAGATGGAACCAAGGTGGAACTCATCAGATTCCACCAAAAATGGAATTTTATGATTTTTTTTTTGTTGTTGTTGTTGAATTTCATGAATTCACTTGATTCTTCCAAATATTTAGTAGAGCTTCGATGGAGTTGGATTTCAATTAAAGGTACCGAATTCCGAAGAATCAATATATTCGAAATTAGGGATATTAAAAGATTCAGATTACCTCTTCCCCTCCCCTAGAAAATGTTGGAAGGATTCAAATAGAAAAGGTAAAAGTAAATCTTAACGGATAATCAAAACATCTTGCCAATTGTAGTGAAAAACTTCAAAGAGGTCAAATTTCTTTTTAGTAGTTAACAAGAGAAACCAATTTTGGTTCTTCACGAATTATATCACTCTTTCAGATTAATTCAAATGACGTTAATATAGAGGGTATCCGAATAAAGTTAAAAATGACTTTAATTCCTGAAATATTGATCTTAGGCATTATTAAAAAAGTCATGCACAAATAAGTGCAGAATTTTATGGAAAAGATTAAAAATTACTGCTTATAAGTTTTTAAGAATTCGGTCACTCTCTGCACACGAAATCTTTGAAGGATTACAACCTCTCACCAACTCCCATACTCTAATAAGGTGAAACACAAAATTTCAGCAGCATATAACACATATCCAATTTTATTAAAAGTTCTAATGAGCTATTCACAGATAAAAATATAAACATTTCGAGCCAGAATATAATGCTACTATACGTTTAATTTTCAATCCTATTTTATGTTAGGAATACACTTCCGAGAAAAACTACAATAAGTTTTATAACATTGTTTGTATAGTTAGTATCTTCTAAATCTATGACATCGACCTCTGCGTCAAGAGACCGAAGTAACCCCCCCCCCCCCTCTTTCTTAATAAGTCATATCACTCTCTCCGACCAGCCCAAAGGTAAAAGGATAAAAATTACTGGAAATCTGAACGCCACAACAGCAATACTGATGGGAGCGATGGTTTAGTCCTAAGGACCATCACCAGCCACAGCACAACCCTTCCCTAAGGAAGTACGATGGGAGGAACCACACCCCCACCTTTTTGTACCCTCCAGAGTGGCAAGAACCAACCACCACGCTTAAAGTTTCTCATCCTCATTTCAAGGCCACCCCCGAGAGGACACCGTTCTTAATAAATATAACTTGAATTAATGAGGTGTTTTTCAAACAAAGCAGGTACATCAAACGTCAGAAGAAGTGACATTTGTAACATTCCTCAGCACAATCAGTTTTTAATAACGTGTGATGTTCTTTCTCCTGAAATCGCTTGCTTAATTCCCACATTATATGATAATAATGACATACATAATTTGAAACAGAATTTACATGCAATTATCTCCATTTTTATTGACGGACCCCAATAGCTGCATAGTTCTACCTCAACTGTTTGAAACGAATGGAACTCATCTCACATCTTCTTGACTTCCTTAGTCAAACTGTCTAATTTAGCTCTTTATTTATGCAATCACTTACGCAAAACCGATAGCAATTCCATCTGATATTATGTAAAGGTTTTCCAAACGTCAATCATAACGCCAAAGAAAATGAATAGAATTATTATCATATACATTTATCTCTCCGTGGAAAGAAAGGAAAATATTTTAAGCATGTTTCGTAAATTCTCGCTAACAATATTATTTCTTCAAAGTTTGCTTTCTTCTGTACCAAAAGAATAGATTCTTTTTAAAGCCAACTTTTCCCTTTGCAATTGCATGGGAAGTAAAATTCAACTATGTAAATTTCCTCCTACGAGTAGAGTACTTTTGCATTCGACATTCTTGTGTTTAAATATTTCTGAAACTTTTTCATGCAAAAGCTGTAATTTTATAAGTGGCCTCATTAGTGTATGACAAACGTTTAACTCACCTGCAGTTTTGACGCAAACGGGACTAAAAAAGCTAATTCTGAATTCCTTAAAAAATTATTTGTTAGGAATTTTGCCTATTTCTATTTAAAAAAATTAAACATTTTACACATATATCTCAAATAAAAATTTAAATAATTAAAAATGAAGTTAACCTTATTTGGGTGTTCCGTACACATAGAGTCCTAAAAAATGGAACAAGCTTTATCCCCTTAAATAATGCACCCAAACTTATACTTCTAATTATCAAGTTCCATTAAATGAAGTAATCAATGCTTTGGTTTCCGTGAAGGCTGATGTTTAAAAATCTTATAATGTAAAAGTATTTAATAGTAAAATTATCCTCTTGTACTCACCTTCAAAAACACAACGTTTGACGTTTCTATTGCAAAATTTCTAAAATTATTAAAATGTGAATTCATTGACTTATTCATACCTCAGAGTGATGCTCTTACGAATCAGAGATAGTAATGCACAGACTGCTATAAATTATTAAAAAAGGGGAAATCTCCAAATCATAATACAATAACACAAAATAACACTAATGAATGAAGCATTTATAAAAATCGTTAAAATGTGTACCTTCAGTACAAGGTAGGCTGTGGTAGCGTATATGCTCTCAAACAAACGATTTTCCAATCACATTTCTCTAATGAATACATTTGAAATACAATTTTTTTTTAACAAATTTACGTTCTATTTAATTGTTAATATCTAAATTGGGTTCAAAATAATTATTGACGTTTTCTTTTTCATATGAGTTATAAATATTCAAGATGAATATATGTGAAACGACTTTCCATCGAGATATGAAAATAAAATTAATTAAACTAAAAAAACTTTGAAACAAAATAAAAAGTGGGAGTAGGAAGTCAGACCTTGGGTGGCAGTGTAGGAAAAAAACATGAGTTATCCTCAGGCCAAATTGGGTTACTGAATGCTCAACTCAGACTAAATTAATATCAGAGAGATAGATTTTTCACTTAGTCACTCAGCCGTGAGCAGTGGGCGAAGTTTGGCACTTTCCTGTTTTATTTATTGCGTGGCGTCCTCCTCTTACTTGTTGGTTCCTGTTTTTTTTTTTGTTTTTTTTAAATATCCGTTTTACTATGTTTTCTCCTTTTCCATTGAACCCTCAAGAGTTGCAAAGTAATAAATAAGAATAAAAACATAATACAAAAAACTATCGGCAAAATCGTAATAATTAGAAGATGATGATTCGCTATTAAAGAAGTATTTGAATTTGGCAGTTTATCTTCATAGAATAATCGTTATCATTTTCATAGTTCGCATCGCCATATAATATTTTATTTGGCAAAGGACTACATTTTAAATATGATTTCAACGTTTTCGATTCAAATATTAAATTATTTCAGTGATTTGCATGTACATAGCATAATTCTTTTCAACATTTTTATCTTGGAAAGATCTTAGATTTTTTGACAAAATTCGGATCATCATTTTCAATATCAAATTCGAAATCCTATTTTTTATTTAAAAAATTTTAATATCATTTGAGAACCAAAAAGGAAAATTATTATTAAAGGTTTTTGTAGTTACAGGTTGAGTAAAAAAATTTATTTAAAATAGCATGAAAGTTACAAGCAGCAGTATTTTTGTCATTAATTGTATCTAAAAAAATCGTCAATTTCTCGGACCCAATGCTACATTCTTAAAAATCTGTCAGCTTAAAAGTCAAAATTAAAATTTTGATACCTTTATTAGCAAGAATAGGCACTTAATAAATAGAAGTCTATAACGCGGGATTATGATTGTCGACAGAAAATAAAGGTTTATCATTGTGAGAGACTGAAACGCTATCAAATCGATGCCAAATACTTATTATTACAATTAAAACTAATTTTGAATTGGTCCAAATTGTGAGAGTATGCAAGTTTTAAAAAATACTTCCGCTACTGGGTTCAAGCTACTGTCTTAATTTAAATAGTCATTTACGGATAAACTGAAATCGCCATTAATGAAACCATTTTCATTAAAAATTGAGCCATCTCAAAATAAGCAAGTAACTTCATAACTAGCAATTATAGAAGCAGGTGAAAGATATAAAATATATAAAAGCCTCTTTTTCTGATTTTTCATATCCTCTAAAAGCTAGAGGCATTCCAAATCCGAACCAAGGAGATTAATATTATGAACTGTTAAGCATTTGTAACAGCCAATTCTCCGCCTTTTTTTTTTTTTTTTTTTTTAACCCTTTATACGATATTGTTATTGAATCGCGGCTATCACAAAAAATGAAGGACCTAATATCAAATAAATCGGGCGAATTAATGTCGTAACTAAGTCATATTTCCTTCAAATATACCATATCGTAATCTTCAGAAACCATGAGCATGAAAGTGTCTAAGGAGTAGTTATATCACTGACTCACCGACCCGCCCAAAGGCACACCGATAAATAATACAAAATGACCAGACCACCCCAACAGCAACACTGGCAGGAACTTTGGTTGAGTCTTAAAGGTCACCACCAACCGCGGAACAACCCTTTCCTAAGGAAGTACGTCCCATTATCGATGGGAGGAGCTAGACTACCACTTTTCTTTGTACCTTCCAGGGCGGTGAGAACCAACCACCATGACGTAAACTTCTCATCTTCATTTACAGGGTGCACCTCTGGGGGGATGTGTATAAGGAGTCGGTAGTACGGAGTGTATTCACTTTCATTTGTATAGATTATACACACTTTCTTGTAATGCAAGCTCACTTCTGTGCAATAAACATGTTTGAGAGCAGTGGGATTTTCTTTTAATAAAGAAGAAAAATGCATTCGCACGATGTCAGCGATTGAACAGAATCGTTGCTTCTCCGGTGCTATCCCTGTATTGCCCTTGTATGGACAGATGAAGCAATGTCACTGGGACTATGGCAAATGGTTATCTCGATTTGACAAGATTTCCCATCATTTTCTGTTTCTGCGCATAGTAGAAATTTGTGTAAAAAATGAAATTTGTTGACTTGGAAGTAGAATTTATTTGTCATGATAAAAATGGTATGGTACATTGTATTTTTTCACCTAGTCACATAATTTGTGTTTTTTTTCTCTGAGAATTTTTTTTCTAAGTTCGTCTTCTGTAACTTTTATTTCATCTATTTGTTTCTTTATCAGTTAAGTTTTATTCAGGTTTATTATATATTTTAAAATTGTATAAATTATATATTTTAAAATTGTATATATTTAAAATTGTATTATATATTTAAATGAAAATATATTTTAACTCAAAGAAAATGTGTATTATTAAAATATGTTATAGACCTTTATTTGTCAGGCATGGTAGAGACATGAGAAGAAGTTCTGTATATTTCTGTCTTTTAGTCAATTAGTTTTAAATTGATGATTACATTTTAATGGTCACTTTTTCCCATTTCTTTATTCAATTAATATACGTTTCGAAAAATCAAACATTTATAATGTAACATAGAAATTAAACATATACATATAACCACAATAAACATATACATTTGGTAATAATTATAACAATAAATGTGGATTTATATTTTTATAATGAGATTAAGTGAAAGGTCTTGAATGTATAATTCACTTCTTTTTTTAATTATTTCCATAAAATAATTTAGTAATCATGAATTCATTATCTTTAATACAAGTATTTAATTCTATTCCGTGTTGGGAATTGTTTCTCAAGTTTATCAACAAAAATAGGAGTGAAACTCATAAAAATTTGTGCAATAATAAATTATCTCTCACCATGTGTTTTATGAATATTTGGTACAGTTCATATTCTTTTAAGGAAATTTAAATAATAATTAATTAATAACTAATAATTAATTTCTAAATAATTAATTAATAATTATTTAGTTTTGTGTAAATGTTTCCGTAATTACTTAATTTTAAACTTATCTTATCATTTACAATTTTGATTTTATTTTGTGTATCAGCTTAGTTTTAAAAATATAGGTTTCCAAAAAAAAAAAAGAAAGAAAGAAAGAAATACAAATAAATGTGCCTTCGTTTTTTTATTTTTTTATTTCAAGCAATAAACTACAAATGCAGAATCCTCACCATATCACTAACAAACTCCAATTATTTAATAGTTATACCAGAAAAGTTTTGGTAATATAATTATGCTAACATTCCAACGTATAAAAATTATTATTATATTTACCTTTTGTTGTATTTTATTCAGCTTTTAATTGCTTCATAACTTTCATGGAAATATATATATGTATATTCATATATTAAATCTCTAATAATGAAATTATCTGGCAATGAAATTTGTATCACTATATCGGAGAGTTGATGTAACACTAATAGTGTTTCATATAGCTGTAAAATTCTAAAACGAAAGAATAAGTTACCTGTTAATTCGGTTGCCTATTTCTAAAATAATATCTTTGTTAATTTTATGTGTTTTTATTACAAAAATATAATCTCTAATTTAGAATGTATGTACATCCTTTCAAAGTTGTTTATTTAGCATAAATTTCTTATTATATTAATATAAAATTCCTTTAATTGCATTACTCCAATTTTTATAAGTTTCTATGTTTCATTGAAGTCAGTTTATTAACTAATAGATGTTCGAACGAAACGGATATTTTTGAATTTAGAGAATTTATGGTTTTAGGGTTTTATTATTGAAAATCGAGATTTCCGTTATTTACTTTCAAATTTAAACGGAGATTGTTGTTTATGCTGTACCACATAACCTGGTCATCAGAGATCAGGGTAATATATCATATCGTAATATTCAGAAGCCCCGGATGTTAAGAATTACATTATCTAAAGAGTAGGTTTCGCAATGTATATTCACTTCCATTTTTATAAATGGCCTAACCTTTCTCGTATGTTGATTTTAATTCATTCTTGTATCAACACTTTGAGTTTTTGTGCAATAGTATAGTTTCCAATTTCATGTAAAGAGTTTTTAACTTTGCCGCAGAGTGCTATATATAATATTATTAAACGTTCATTGCAAACTTTAACAAATGAATTTAACGATAATTATAATGATGGCGAAATAATTCGATATTTTATATCACTATAGATATAACTTGCCAGAGCTTTTCAACTATTTCATGTGTTAACAAAGTTTTATTTCAATATTTAATGCAATGTTTAAGAGCAAAGAAATAACATTTTCACTATTATCCATATGTGTATATAACTGTTTCAATGGATTCAGAGACTTAAACACATTTCACAATTTCGAGTATGATATAAGTAGAAATCCATTTTTAGTTCCATATTTCTAATGTAGTGAAAAGTTTCACAAAACTAACTATTTAACTTTTTATTTGAACCTTATTTAAGTTATCAAAATTAGTAAAATTAATATGGAATATAATTATTCTGTGTAACTTAAGCATGGATTTTTAAAAGCTTTCAAATTAATTTCATAAATTTTTTTTCAAACTTTTTTTTCGAAACATTTTTATAATGCTTTTTATATTAAAGGATTATCCGTAAGTAATGATCATCGTGAAATTATTCACAACGTGTAAGTCATATCAATTCAAAAATACTTCACATATTATTATTTAAGCTTAACTGCACTTTCAACCTTTGCATTCCTCCACATAAAAGATCAGAAAAAGTGAAAATCTCATTTCAAAAGAAATAGAGGGAGTGGCGCAGTTTCGGTATTTAACTTGGGCGCTATTCTTTGAAGGTATGCTAAAGAGGTTGTGAAATTTTTATCTAATTATCAATAGCTGAAAATTATCATCAATCACCTAAACAAATTTTGATTGAATCAAATTGCTGCTCTTCAAACCTATCACTTTCACTTTACCATCATGAAATCTTAAGAAAGATAATTGTCATTTATTCTGATATCTACAAGATAATCGATCAAAATACACATATTTGTAGGGCAATCAACCATAGATGATTCAAAATGTTACTTTTTCTATTTCACAATTTCCGACTTTTATGAAAAAGAGACAAAATCATCATCTCCAGATTCCTCTTTCATCATCACATTTTTTTTCTTCCTAGAGATTTTCTTCTACACTCGATGTTAATCAATACCAAATCATTATTAATAAACAGCTTTCGCGTGCGAAAAGTGTTATGTATGTCGATCACAACTCAGAATCTTTAAAAGTAACACTTATCAATTTGACATAAAAGAAAATATTATAAGCAGAATAAGATACTATCGTGTTTTTGTATCTCTTCCCACTGTAAAATAAAGTTTTCCAACTGCAAGAAAAATACTTGATGAGTTTTCCTAATTATCCCACGATTACAGTTGCAAGGATAGCATTGTTTTGTTTCTCAGGAAAAAATAAAACTGAATTTTACTCAGAGCGTTACGATCATAAAGATCCATTTAATGACGTTATAAATGGAATAAATAACAGTTGATTTTTTTAGGATAGTTACAACTAAAGTTACTAGACTTTAGAAAATAATATAAAAAGAAGAGAAGTGTTGTTCGTCTCTCTCTCTAGAGCTCTTTAAAGTTTCACATCTCCTTACTGCCGTACTCAGCCACTGTTCTCTATAATATTCATTATTCTAATACATTTTTAAATGTGCATGTTCAGTAATTTATAATAAATTGAATTCATATTTTCCGTCTTAACAAATAACAAGGCGAATTTTAAGGCAGGAAAATCAATATTCCAGGTCGACAAATAATGGTACCTATTCTACGAATAGTAAATAGCGATGAACATAAAACACTTGTACTCTAGGACGTAGCGCATACGGTTTTCTGTTGTTTGAGATGGTCGTGATTGCAAGGTTTCATAGTGTGAAGACTATTTTCCTTCTCAGTATCCTACTGATTTTGTCATTTCGAATAATAGATTAGTTTTTATACTGTTTTAAGAAATAATAATATTAATCTCTAACATATATATATAATTTAAATATTAATTCATTTCCAACTTTTTATCTTAATTCAACCCATATTAAGTTCATGCTAAAATGTTCTTGTGTTTTTTGATTCAATTTCATATTTTTTTTATTTAATTAATGCTACAAGCGTTCTATAAAATGCTTACTTATGCAATTTCTCACAGTTCGAGTGAAGGGATAAAAACCCTTAATTTTGACCCAATTCTTTTAAAGATACCTAAAATCCCTTACTTAATTGAAACGTGTCAAATAAATCCTTATCAGAATTTCTCAGTATAAAATCACGGAGGAAAATATTTTTCCCTCCCTTTTGTTCTTGAATACGATGTGAGTAGGCGTCAGTTTCATCGTCGCTACTTGTACATAATAAGCCTCCCGGATAGAATAAAGCGAAGTTTTAAACTTTTTAAAAGCTTCCTCTATTCAGCCACGCAACTAAGAAACACATTGTAATAAGTCGATAGGATTGTTATTTGTGCTAAAATCGCTAATTATTAAAAATTCAAATTGTGGGTGAGACAAGCAAAATGAATGGCGCAGCAGTTCCGACACCGATATTAACTTCATTGCGTCTCAACGGACATAGTACTAGTACTCTAGGCTTAAATTCTGAGCTACCACTCGGCGTAGTTTGAGAATTACTTCATCGATGAAGTACTCTGTCCTACATTTTTTATGCATCCTTCACTACATTCATCCCTTTGTGTGTTCCTTGTCATCTTTTCTCAGAAATGTTTAAGCTCCTTGACCGTGCCAAATGTTTCTCCATATATTGATGTTAATTATGTGTTCCATTCTCATCATAATAATCACCTTCCTAGCTGTGCTAAAGTTTAAATGTGTTGCTCTATTTTTCGGTGCTCAAAATTTTGCCTTCACGCAACTCATCAAGAAGTTATTAAAGTGTTAAATGAGGTTCCTGACTCAACAAAAAAATGATTATAAGTGAAATGATCAATGTTGTTATAATTCCATACAGAAATTTAAGATTTATATGCGAATTCTTCATTTTATTTTGTATTGCCTACTTATAGTAAAACAGCAAATAAGATTTTTAAAGAATATTTAAAATATTGCGAGCTTTTTAATCTTTTATCTATATTTATGCTCATTGTTATATTTTTTATAATCTTTTTTTTTATATTTATGCATATTAAAATATGTGTGAAATTGAACTTAATGCTATTAAAATCAAGAAAATTGATTTACCCATTTAAATTAAATTTATCTTACCCTAAGGTTTTAAATTTATAAATAAAGAAAGAAAAGTAATGAACATGATAATCAGTGAAAATAAGTAAATACCTCAGAATAATTTTTTTTTCTACACCTCTGATTTTAATTAAAGTATGTTATCTATTATTTCAGAATGCTTTTATATATTAGTGTGCATATAAACCTTGTAAATGAAAAAAAATAATAATAATCCAAGATTCTAATATTTCCTAATGGCATGTGATAATCAGACTAAGGTAGTAAATACCTCAGGGAATATTTTTTACACCTCTTATTGCAGTTAAGCTATTCTCTACAATCTCTTGTGTCAGAATACTACCAATTGCCAAATACAAGTATTTTGTTTTCAAATAGCCAAATATTTTATTTTTCTGAAATATTTATTATAAAAATATTTTGAGTCTTCTGTTTATTACAATACATTAATTTAGAAGTGTTTGGTATGAAATCTTTGATCTTGCATTATTTCCATTTCCAAGCGCTTTTTATGAAATTTTTATATCTATTAGGTTTGCAAGTTTAAATTCCAAATATTTCCTTTGAGTGGCATTATAATAATACTAACATTTTATTTAATAATTTACAGCAATTTTGTTGAATGAAATTTTCCAAAATGTAAGGGTAATGTAATCAAGTCCCTAGACTATCTTCTCCAAATTAAGTTCATCAAATGAGTTTCTATCAAAAAATGGTCAAAATAAATGTGCACTATTATTTTGCACTATATTGTATAAATATATGGAACAAAATAAAAATACAAAATAGTGCACTATATTGTATTTTTATTTTGTTCCTGTTGATTATTTAGATCTGAATCATATCTTTGTAAATATACCACTTTATCTTTTTATATTTCTAATATCCTTATTGAAAATGATTTTTATAACAATGTACTGGTAAAGGAAAGTTAGGTATCACTTTCAGTATGCATTTAAATTTCTCACATAAACATCACCATTAGGTAGGATAGTGTGCCAAAGGGCCTTGACACACCTCCATGTCTTCCACTGGGCATGAGGGTAATGATATCATAAAATCTAATTTAAATATTAATTCATTTTCAAATTTTCAACTCAATTTAGCCCATATTATGATAAAATATTTTCTTCGTGATAAAATATTTTCTTCGTGATAAAATATTTTCCTATATCCTGATCCAATTCCACCTTTTTAAAATTTAATTAATGTAACACATGCTCTGAAAAAAATACTCACTTCTACAAGTTCTCATGCTCAGAGTGAAAGGATAAAAATCCTCAATGTTTACCAGCTTCTTTTAAAGATACCTAAATTAAATTCCCTTTTTCTAAATAGACATAAGTCAAATAAATCTCCAACAAAATCTCATAGTATAAAATAATCGAGAAAAAAAATCATTCTCTTCTCTTGTGTCGCGATGCAGATTGATGTATCTCGTCACTTCTTTAATGTGGATAATTTATGCCTACCAGAATGAAATAAATCGAAGTTTAAAATTCAAAAATGGCCCCACAACTACTCAAATTTTTTTAACATGTACTATATATTAAAAGGAATAACAAGAAAACTTCGGAAAGCGAGTTCTAACAAATATTATTTTAAAACCATTAAAAATTACGTGTTTTTCCTAGTTAGCAAAAATTTGAGAATATACTAGAATCATAAACTTTAATAATTAAATATGAGGCATTAATAGACCAAATAAGAAGCAGATTTTATTTAAAATGTTAATAAAAGGTTCTTTTACCACACATTAAGAAATACATTATTATATTTCAACATATCTCTACAATTACTATTTCCCAAAACAAAAACTTAAAACTGCTATACCACTGTCCTACTAAAAATGTATCAGTCGTTTCGGGGCAATTATGAATATTCTATGAAAAAAAACTCGGATAGGAAACGATCGGCTGAAGATGACTTTTTCGCATAAAAAAATTGAAGTGACAATTATTACAATCTCATCATTACTATATTCCCACCGGTCTAAAAAAAATTCTTTTTATCTAGCATCATCTGAACACTCACAGTCCAAATGAAACACACAACCCAAACAGAAACTGAATTTAAGACACTGATTGTTGGCATTTTTAAAAGTTCCTAATTTACATAAATACTTTCTACTTTTTGCGAAAAGTAACATCTAGTGGTCAAAATTTAAATTGTTATTAATATTTTTCTTGTGGTCAATATAAAGCATATTTCCATAAGTATGTCAATGAGAACGGGTTTGAGTAAGGTTGCTTTAATTAAAACTACCTTGTGTATATAAAATAAAGGAATAAATGTAGGGTAAAACAAATTACATGTTGGTTTCATTGGATTCATACTCAATATGGCCAAGATCAAAGGATACAAACAGTTTATGCATACTTTTAAGCATTCTAAATTCACTAAGATAATTTAGAACAGATCAAAATTAAATATATGCTTTTCTTTTTCTTTCTTTTTTTTTGTATATTTTTGAATAAAATAACAGAAATTGCAGAAAAAAATCAAATAAAAATTGATGCCTTTTAAAAATTACTTTATCACAAAATGTATTGAATGTCGAGAAATGAAACACATTGAGACAAGTTCTAGAATAGTAAGTATCCATCTCATTATAATAAGAATAAACACATCAGAAAATATTTAAATAAATATGTTTATTAACCCTTTTATAAAAATGAGTAAAATATCATTTACATGCTTTGAAAAAAGCTTTTTCAAATGTATAAGTTGAAAATTGCACAACCACAGTATGCGGACTAGAAATAGAAAAGAAATAAATCATGGTAATAAACATTACTTAATTTTAAAAGTTTGGAATACAAAAATTTTAAAGATATGTGAAGAATGAATTAAAGTAGTTGATAGTCGCATACTATACAGGAAATTCATAACCTTGAATTGTAAGGACATAAAAACCTTTTTTCCTATTAATTTCCATAACTTACACAACAATATAAAGTGCTGAAAGGTTCAATACTCTAAATTCCATGTTTATATATATTTTTTTTCTACTTCAAAGCATGAGAACATAAACGTAAACAGGTCTTTTTTGCTTTAAGCCATTTTGTTTTTTTACGACATACAAAACAAAATAAAATAAAATTCAAAATATTAATAAAGTTACAAAAGTAGAAATAAACATCATTTCTTTACTTAAGAGAATTTTCAAGATCTAAAACAATAACAACCAACTTCCATTCATGGTGAACTAGGAAGGTCGATCGAATTTATTCTTTCATGGAGATTATCTGCTTCAGAAACATCCATAATATTTGATAGAAGAGCAGCAGATATATCCCCTGCAAATAAAGAAGTAAATTTAAAAAAAACTTATTCATATATCTACATAAGATCTTTAATATAAAAAAGGGAAACACCAGAGAAAAAAATTCTAAGGAAGAAAATTAACATTTCAAACAAACGTCGCATTTTGTTTGCAATCTTTACGCTGGAGTTAAGGTCAAGGAGATCAGCTAATATTTCCTTCACCATTATTTTTATTTTGCATATGGCATTGGATTTTCGCGGAAATGATTTCAGTTTTTGAAATCGAATTTTATCATTTTTTGAGATGAATTTCTTTTGAATAAATTTATTCATTTTATTTTTCATTTAATCATATTAATTTTAGTAATCAATATTTATAATTGGCAAAATTCATTATTTTATTAAATCGGCTTTTTTATTACTTTTTTTATTCCAAACCTGTGTCATGTTTGAAACGTGTAAATTTTTTTAAGAATGGCAACGTTATTTAAGAAATGTTTTTAAGCTATCTCGTTTTGTAGACGGCAGCTTGTAGTTCAATCTCACGATGGAATAAAATCGCGTTCAATTTATTTCCGGTGAGATATTGTTTTTCTTATTTTAATGCAAAAAACGAAAGGAAACGGTGTTTTTCTTAGGCAGCTTTAATAATAATTTTATTAATTCAGTGTTTGTGAACATTACGAATAGATAAAATACCGCAGTAACGAAACAAATATATAATGCACTATATAGTTTCATCTAAAGTCTACTACGAATAATTTTTTTTTTACTTTCCCATATACGAAGTGTAGAAAAATTATAATCGTTGAAAAATTCGAATTCGCGATTTTGACGAATATCTACATTTTAGAAAGTCCTGCGCTTGAAAATCACATTTTTCGGCATTATGTTAATCTGTGAAATGATAAATAAAGAAAGCTCTGAGCTAGACGGATGAAATTTGGTATAATGACTTTAGACCAGATTTGTAGATTTCTAACGAATTTCTAATTAATTCCATGAAATTATTTTTTTAAATAAAATTTTCAACGAAATCATTCAGAGGAAGTGGTGTCGGTCTGTTTTAAGTATAAGAACATTAGATAAATTCAAAATGTAAATAGCTAATCACATAAAATTTAATACACAGATTTAGAATCTAAAATGTGTACTAATTTTATAAATGTGAAAATTTGGATGGATGGATGTTTGTTACTCAATTACGCCGGCTGAACGGAATTGGATGAAATTTAGCACAAAGATAAATTATAGTCAGGAATAGAACAAAGGCTACTTTTTACTCCGGTTAATTGAGATATAACTATTTTATTAATTAAAAACTAATTTTTACGCCAAAAATCAGAGGCCAAATCCAGCCAAAGATAAGTAAGGCTCCAGTTTTTTTTTTTTTTTCCTCCGACAGAAATGAGGTTAGGCTTAGCAGAATTTTGACCGATTATTTCAAAAGATTATATTTATTTTCTTTGTGTTTGATGTATTTAAAATGAAATGTTGTTAATTAATCGATCTTTCAGATTCACTCTGAATTACTTTTAAATTAAAAGAAAAACAGAATAAAGGAAATAAAAAAATTCTAATCTGTATTGCGTTACACCAACTGGCGTTGAAAGTTCGCGTGTGATTATTGACAAATGGGTTTTCATTTAAATTAAGAGTTTAAAAATTATGTGTATGACACTGTTATAGCTGTCTTAATCTCAATCAGTAAATAAAATGGATTTGACCGGACTTGTTTTGTTTTATTTTGAGTATACAATGCAAATAAATTTTTTTACGTTAGTTATGTGTTTTTGTTATTAAATTATATTTGTTATAAATTTTTTGCAAATGTTTATACTTTTAAATGTATCTTTTTAGCTTTGATTTAATTTTTTTATGTCATTATTTGATAGTTTTTCGTACATATGCATCAAAATTTCGACGCGAACAGAGTCGCGGGTAATAGCTGGTGTAGAAGATTTCCAAATTTTGAACCAAATTTGTCAAAGCCGACCATCTGCCGCTCCACAGGTTTTGCATGCACATAAACGCAATAAAACTCAAAACGCAGTGACTTAAAAAAATGAAATTTGGTACATGATTTTGCAACCGGTTTTTTCTAATCTAAAAGTTGATCCGTATCAATTTTTGGCTACAGTCGGTTGGAAGAAATACATTTCATATACATATTAGCAAGATGCATTCACAGAAATTCTAGACTAAACTTTATTCCATAATTACTGTTCGCTGTACCATGCAAAATATTCGTAGTCTAGCCTAAGGTTCTCTACACTATATTGTCTCTACACTGTCTACATATTTAAAACAGGATTTAAAGGAGGGAGGGGGGTAATTCAATCAGTGGCGGATTTTGACAATACAAAACCACAGCGTTGAAATATTTTAAGATTCCTGCTTGACAAATACCGACAAGAAAGTAACGCCATCTTAACTTTTTGTGCTTTTCACTTTATTTTCTAATACAATTTGAAGATAATTTATGTTATTTAATGCATATATAGCCTTTATTTCTCATTTTTACACATTATATACCTTTTATCGGCACAATTTATAAATTATGCATTTTTTTTACTGACTTTACATCACTGAATCAAGTATTTCACACCCACTCACCAGGTGTCCCAAAAATGACTAATAGATTTTGGAAATCAATAACAATATAAAAAGAAAAAAGATATAAATGTGCCGTTTACGGTCTTACGTTCGAGAAATCATTGAATTTTATCTTAACAAATTTCCCATTTATTTAACATTGCCACCAACAGGTAGCGTCGCAAAGGGAAAATAAAGACATATATGAAAATGCTGTAGGGGTGTTATTGCAAAATATTAAACAACGATGTTCTCAAAATAATCCCCATTTGTGGCAACAACTTGGTTCAATCTAAAGAGAAAGTTTTCAGACATCCATGCTAATATGTCAGTTGGAATTGTTTCACATGTAGTACAGATGCGTTTTTATTCAGCAAATGTTTGTTAGATTTGGCGATATATCAAGCGTTTTAGGTATTACGAAAGAAAAAAGTCTCACCGCTTCAAGTATGAAAGATAAGACGACGATGCCATACTTTTTCTAATATGCATGTCGTAATCTAAGGCTATTACCCGATATTGAAACGTTCACTAGAGAAATCAAATATCAGGGTTTCGATGTAGACAAGCATTTTCTTGCATGAACCAGGAAACGTTCGGACGGACCTCCAAAGCCGTATGTAACGCCACAAATTATTCCAGAATCCCGAGATATCGTCTAGTATTTATTAGTTGCTCTCGGAAAAAGCTAATAATTCCTTTGGAAAAAAAACAAGACCGAATTGAAGGTTCTGCATTATGAGAATATTTGGCACCCAAAATTCGCGAGTTCTGCTTGTTGGCATAGCCATCGAGGTGAAAATACGCTTCGTCAGAACCATATGTTGCCAACTTCAAGCACATCCCCTCCATAAGCTGAAGTATAGTAGGATAATTTCCTATACGGATACGGATATCGACTTTATAAATGAAGCATGTGGTCGGCCGACATTTATGAAACGCTCATTATTCAAGTGCCCTGTTCGCATGAATTTTTGAAATAGGGCCTTTATCGCATAGTCTCAAGGTCCTTTTTTCAGATCAAGAAACTTTTTAATAAAGGTACACATTCCAACTCCCCATAAAATAGTGATCAATACATCGTTGTAAACTTCACATATGCTAAGATGTTTTTTTTTTCTGACATCCACATATGGCAATTTTGTGCTTCGCATCAGAAATGAAAATCAAAAATGCAGGTTTAAATACTTTTTTTTCGAATGAAATACGAATGAAATTAAAATTAAATACAGAACTATAGTTTTAATACCAAAAACACATTGACTTAAGTCGTTGCAATTTTTAAGTTATCATGTGAACATGCAAGCAAAATTACAGATCAACAGATGGTTACCTCTTTGACGGACATGATTAAAAATTCGATAAATATCTACAACTTAAATGCTAAATTTGAGTGTGAAATTTTATTCAAATAGTTATTTACACTTTGTAATTATTGTGTTTACTTGTCCTCGGACAGTCAAACTTCCTGCCAAATGAATTTAATTTAAAATTTTTTAGAAATATAGAAATTTAATATAATAATTAAAAATCAAATTTCATCTGTTTAGCTCAAGGCTTTTGTGTGCTATTGTGTTCGCAGACAGACAAACATAATTCCAAAACTGTGCTTTATGGCTCAGGTAAGTCAAAATCTCGTATTCGAATTGACGATTACAGTACTTTCTCATTTTTATATTTCGTTTTAAGAGTAAGTAAAAATGGGTTTGAGTTCATCAATCACTGAATTCCTTATGAATTATAATAACTATAAAAAACAGAAGGCTATTATGGGGAAATTTTATATTCTTTCTGAGCATCGAGCTAATATAAAGACTGTAGACTTTCTATAACCTGAAGACTGAATGTCGTATTCTATGTTCTAACATATTTTATGATAATTAAAGTTAAATAAACATTTTTGAAAGAAAATAATATTAATAAAAGAAAGTATCAATGCCAGATAATAAAGCAAAATAAGTTTTAGAGGAAGGTAAAAAAATGTACATAGAGTCGCGTTTTTATTTGATAGGGTAATAAATGATTTTTTTTTTTTTTTTTTTTTTTTAAAAAAAAAAAAGTAAAATTTTACAAAGATAGTAACCGATATTGAAAGACATCAAAATACGAGAATATCACTTTTCTTTATTTTAAGTGAGAGAACTTATGCATAATTTTTTGACAACACAATTTTCAATCCGACAACATTCCTACACAACAAAGCTCCGTAAATAGTTCTTGGCTATTTTAAAACACAAAAGGATCTCTGATCATTACGAATCCGAAATGGCTTTCCTCAAAATTTCTTTCCGGATTTCTTCGGGATTCTCTCGCAATTTAGACTACTAATTGGTAATCAGTAGTCTAAATTGCGACTAATTTTATCAATTGGTAATCAAACCTTATTTTTACTTAAATATTTAGTTACCGTTTGTAACTTATGGCATTTAGAATGTTTCCACTAATTTAGAATAAAAAAATGAAGCAATATTATTCTCATTAATTTAAATGCTCTGACATTGAAAATGGAAGTATCAGATTTGAAAGATTACGACACTTTATATACATTTTTTAAATAGAATTCCTTGATAACTGTCAACTTTGATTCTTGCAGAAAAGAAAAATCACACTATAACACTAGAATTCGATGACTGATATCAATGATCACTATTCAAAATTAATTCTTATCATTGGATAAACAAAGATATCGACATATAATTTAATATTTTTATGTTAAAAGTATCGATGACCAGCAGTTCATCTATATTAAAAGTAAAAATTTAGCCATTTCAACCACCTTTTATCATAAGAAATGAAAATAATATTTAAAGCATTCTTGCACAATAAACATAACTCATGATGACTGATTAACTATGCTTGCTAAGTGACGAAATTAGTTGCTTGATAAAATTGACAAAATCGTTCCAGTTATTAAGGGTGAAAATTATAAATTTTGCAATAACTCTGGAAATGGGATGCTAGGGAGGACCGGCAATCACTGATGACTTATCTAAAGATCATGAGCTTTCATGTGAAACAGAATTTAGCAAAATCAAATTTGGGATTGTGGCCGAGTGACTAGTTAATTTCTTTCTTATTATCATATATATACATTAATTAATTTAAGAATATTGTTTTTTTAAGGATATTTTTACCACAAAAACTCTCTGAATATCACGGCTTTCGAAATTTAGTAATATTAATTTCCGTCAGTGTTTATTCCTCTCCACGTTTCATTTGGATCCCTTCATCCCCCCCCTTTTTTTTTTCTTTCTTTTTAAAGAAAAAATATGAAAAATTTCTGTGAACCAGACAGAAGGAAATAATCTATGAACAGAAAAATTTAATCTCAACTTAACACCAAGATATATATTGAAATAGGTTTTGAGGCCCTCAAGGCACAAAGCGATTGCCTCCACTGCTAACAGCTGAAAAACTCGTCACTAACTACATTATAAACTTCATTGAAAAAAGTAAGAAAAATTATTGAAACTTTCCAAATCAGATATTTAATGACTAATCTTAATAATATTTCTGCAACCAAACGCATATCTTACAATAAATTGGGTGCAAATATTTTTTTAATAAACATGTATTTTTTTGTGAAAGAAACTTACTGAGCGTCTCTCTATCAATAAAAGGGCAAGTTAAATTTTATTATGTATTTGCAAGCTAATTTTTTAAGCAATCAAAATCTTCTACAAATATTACCAATAATGAATTAGAAAAGAGAGGCAGACAGTTGATTTAACTTCATAAACAGATCCAACTACGATAATGAAATTTACTCAGTGTTTTTGTTTTTTCTGTAAACTTATATTAAACTGATTCAAAATATTTTTGTGGACAAATTTTAATTACTTTGTAAATGCAATGTACACTATTATTCCATACTCTGATTAATATTTTAAAAATTCAATTAGAAAACTTTCTTTCCATCCACAGATTAGTTGCAATTTTTTTAATGTTAGCCATGCACGCCCATTTCAGGCTGGTGAAATAATTAAAATGAATAAATGAAGCTGAATATTTATCTCTAGACAGAGTAAATTTTTAAATAAATGTGATTCTTTAAAATTCTTATTGATAATTTAATCAATTCAGTCATCCTAAAAATTTCACAGAACATTCTTAGATAATTTTAATCTTACCAAGTAGACCACATCACTGCGAATCATGTAGAACCAGAAACCATATCATAACATATTTCTTTTCAAATTATTCTCAATTTTGTTAAGTAAAATTAGTTGGAAAAAATCAACTTCAAACATTCAACTGAAATTTATTTAGAAAATTTTTAAAATTAAAATTATTATCAATTATGGAATTTAATATTTTGCAATTCTATTTATCTTTCAATTTCAGAGTAGTAAAAAGGAAAAAAGTGAAATCATAAAAATATTTACTTCTAAGAAAGGATTTCCTAGGGAATTCCATGAAGATTATACAGCTTTTAAAAAAAAATAAAAATGCATTTTTCTAAAGAGGTTACTTAGTCTTCAGTTTTTAAAACTTCCTTTTAAATTTCACTGATTATGCCTCAGATTTTATACAGATATTTATAAGACAAAAGAATAAATATAATACAGCAGTCATCTTCATACACTATAGCAATTAAAATTACTTTATTACCCCAAGTTCTCCATCCACTGCTGCCAATTATTAATTATTTAAGGCAATTTAAAAGGCATCTAATAGTGGTTTCAAATTATATTATCAAACAAATGATTAAAATGCTGCTTTATTATATTAAATTTTTATCAGTTTTATTATACTAACATCTTCATTTAAAATCTTTTTTTTCCAATAGTAAACAAAAAGTTGCCAGACACATTTTTTTTCAAGAAAATAATTAATTTTATTACCATTTAAAATAATTTCCCAAGTCGATTGAAATTGAAAATAGCTCCTTTCTACTAATATGCAAAATTTCTTCACTGTAGAAATTTTACAACCATTAGTAGTCGAGTATACACTACTGAATTAAATTTTTAAACACAGCTTCATAATTCGTGAAATCTCGGGGGGGGGGGGGGGAATAAGAGTTGTAAATTCTTCGAAATCGTTCTTTCAAAATTTACTGAAAATTTAATTAGAAAGGCAAATATTTTTAGCTAAATAAAAGTGATCAATTAGAAGAAAAATATAATATTTGCGGTAAATATAGTCACTCAAAAAATGTTACTGGATAATTACAACTACAGAAATTAGATCCAACAAAGAAGGGAAATACCAGAAACCCACACAAATCTGAAGTTAAAATATTAATTAGAAAATATTTTTCTCTATCAACAAGTCTCATATGACAGCAGGATGTATTGTTTCTACATAGATTGATAGAGAAAAGAATTATTTTCATATAGGATAGAACACATACAGGAAAATTACTAAATGTGATTAAGTTTTTTCTTTTAAGCTGTCTGAGTTAGAAATAAATATTCGATAAACAAAAATACCCAAACACACTTGTTAAAACAACATGGAGCAATAATATAGAGTCAAAAACTGATCCTTATGAAAATAAAATTAATAAAATTGTTACAACCTAATCAAATATTTTTAAGTTGCAAGACGGTTGGTTGTTCATTGGTGATTGTCATTAGTTGAGAAAAAAGTGAAGAGAATATGTCAGAACTAAATAATTTATAAAATGGTTCTTTTTTGTTCACTAATAAAGAGTTACTGAACATTTTCGTACAGTTCGTCAAAAAAGTATCGGAACATTTATTAATAATCGTAATCTAGAAAAGTGAAATGAAAGGCCAAAACTTTAATCGATTTGGAAGAATATCTTCGCTAAAAGAATATGTAAACTGCATTTTCATGCGGGGCCATCTACAAATTTATTGTTACATACTCTTCAAATTTTCAAATTGTAACCCATAACTTATTCGTCTTTTAGCTGATTTTGCTGTTTCAATATATACAAATGCAGCAAATAGGTCATTCTTATAATATTTTCCTATATTTATGCTTTTATTTCAATAAATATTACAGTAATTTTGCACAACGAAAAATTAATGCTTTGTAATGCATAAAATTATTAGTAGTAAAACATGATTAAAAAACTCGAAATCAATATTTTCATTTGCATACTTCAATTCAAATAAATAGTAAAATAAAGCTAATTAATCTATACAATTATTAATAAAAATAGTTAAAATTAAATTTGTTGGAGTACCTAAAAAAATTCTAATGCTTTTTTTAGACATTTCTTTATAGCTGAAACAACAACAAAAAAAAAACATTATGATATTGATTTGCATCTTTAAAAATCCATCAAAGCATATTTATTTATATGCGAGAAGTATTTATATTTAATTTTTATTGGGAAAATATCAAATAAAGAATGTAATTATCGAAAACATTTATATGGTTTGAGTGCATATTTTGTTATCCGTCTACGTTAAAATCTATTTTCGACCAATTTTTCAGGGAAAACATTTTTTGATAGTTTTATTTAAAAGGCCATATCTTTAAATTTCCAAAACTGTTTTTATTTTATTTCAAATATACCTAAAAAGGAAACTAGCGCCTTTTATGTAAAAGGCGTAAACTTAAAAAGAAACCTGAAGTTCCTTTAAATTCAAGGAAGTGATACACAATTGCGATGGAATTTTCGGTAATTTCAATCACATTAATGATTATTCGTTTAAATTTGTTTATTGCAATAATTTATGTCTGCTAATCATTTTTCAGTTTTCTATAGCTTTCCTTTTAACTCTGAATACTAAAGTTTGTGATGAAAGTGAAAGTCGAAAGCTTAATTAATTTGGTTTAATTTAGTTATATTAATGTCCCGTTTTGAAGCAACACTAGGGCTATTTTAGGACGGACCTCGTAATTTTGAACCGCGGTCAGATGACGAGGACGTTACACCTGAGCTGACACCCGCACTTCAATCTTTCACACCACACCAGCGAGAGGACGTGTGGCCCCGACGTATTTAACGTGCACCAGACCCGCTTACACAGCGGCTCTTTCGATGGAATCGGGCTTTGAGCCTACAACCATAAGGTTCCGAAGCTATCGCAACCTGTGAAAGCACACAGACAATTTTGTACTAAAACTTCGAAACCCTATGGGACAGTCAAAATAAACAATGCATATAACATTAACTTAAATTCAGTGGAAAACTCCGAATGGTAGTTCCTCCCCCTCCCCTCATGTGTTTGCTCTCATAAATCTAAACCAATGCATGGACAAAACACATTGACAGCAACATGTGTTTATAAAAGCATAAAATACGAAAAGGTTGCCAAAAATTACATTTATTATATCAAAGATTGCGTATCGCAATATCTGTATGATTTTGATTTTTAAGTTGATGTTTATATTCAAACCGAATACCGAATCAAAATGAAGCATTCAATAGGTTCATTTGGAAATACATTCCCAAAGAAAGGTTTAAGAAACTGGAAATTCAGACATCAAGTGTAAAATTATAGTTATACAGTTTAAAAAAGACTTTAAAAAGATTTCAATTTCTTTATTTTTATTATAAATCTATATCAAAAATAAATGCTAATTTATAAATTATATATCTCTCAAATCTATTAAGTATATGTCAAAATATTAGTAATTGTTATGTCAAAAAATGTTAATATGTCAAAATTATATTAAATATATTATATGCGAGAATATATGTTAAATATTTGTCATAAAATAAGCACATTATTCAGAGGTCTAAAAATCTTTTATGTGTAAATTTGCCAAAGGACACGCACAGGTCAATTTACAAACTTTACATTCTAGTATATCGATAGTCATATTACTATTCATTTTTCTGAACTTTTTAACCCTGTACCGGTCACGCTCAATAAAGTCACGTAAAAGGTCGCGCGGATTACAATTGTAGTCCATTTTCAAATCAAAATAAAACTCCAAAATAATTAATCAACATTCTTTAATCAACTTTAAATATAACAAGGCACTTCTTAATTATTTTTTAAACATCAAACTCACTTAAAGTTACTATTGTAATCCGCGCGACCTGTGCAGGGTTAATGAACTGGGAATACTTCCTGGTCAATACATATTAATAAAATAAGCAAACTTTGATAATAAGAGAATCTTTTCTTAACACCCGCAGTATTCGACAGCAACAAAAGCAACTAGAAAAAGAGTTAGGCTACCAAAAAGAAAAAAAAATTAATACAAATCCTACAAATGTGGAGAACTTTGATAGAAAGCATTATATATATTTAATACAAGACAAGTATAAACTCGAAATGCGTTTTTTTTTTTTTTGTGTGTGTGTGTGTGCGTGAAATGTGGGTTTTATTAAAAGCTTTTTTACACAAAATCCGATAGTTTAAAAACTTATGAATATATTACCTTAAAATTTAGACTATAAGTTATCTTACGAGCTACGAAGTCAGTGAACTAGGGAGATAAGCAATAGAATAGTTTTTGGCGTAAAACTACTTAATGTAGTTAACAAAACTGAATTTTAAATTGTTTGTACACAAATATTCTATAAGATAAGTGAAAATGCACATATTGCTTAGATTCTAATTGACTGCCCTCACCATAGCTATTGTGTACAAAAATTGTTGAAATATGAAATTAGAATCTTTTTAGGCGTTTTGCTTTTTTTTTGTGGCAATTTTCATAATTTTCTATCTAGACTGGGCCTTTTTTCTGGACAAAATTTCCTGATAAATATTTTTTCATTGTTTTGAATCACACTGATCCAGAAAATGAGCTGAAATTACTCGTGAGAAAAGGTTTTTCAAAAATTTGTCACCGCAGGTTGTCACGGTGAAGGAGGGGCTCGGAGAAGCAGTTGTTGTCAGGGGCCCATATCGTAGTATTTAGTTAATATGGTAGCAATCCTGAACTGGCATTTTGGCTAGACTTAGTTATAGATATTGAAAGACGGATATCCAGACGTTAGTTCTGGATATTGAAATTATGGCGTCAATAAGAAAGTCATTTTCTTCGTTGGGAAAAGTTGAGGTCATCACTTAAAAAAGCTAAAGCTCACAATGAAAATAATGCTGATTTCACTAAATTAATTGAAGTTCCATATTCAATTTTGCAAACAACTTAAAACAAATTGATGTTCTGAAGCAAAATTCGATAAAAGATAGAAAAATCGAACAAAAAGAGAGAGAGAGAGAGAAAGAGAGTGAAAAGGCGAAGAATCGAAAAAATTTCTGTTTTAATAGTCCAACAAAATTCGTACAACTAGTATTCCGATAGATGGGACGAGTAATCAAGAATATTCAGTTCAAATGGTGGGATCGACCGTTTTAAGAGGCACATTTTACATTACAGATTTGTTTAGGGCAAGTCCTGCTGCAGTTACTTCCGAGACTGTAAAAGAATGTATTTAAAAAAAAGCATTACAGCTATTGATACAACAATAAAAAGTAAAAACATTTTCAATGCTGATGAGAAAGGATTGTTTGACATTTCTTTTTTCTGATAGGACTTTTGTTTTAAAGGATTTCGCATTAAAAGTTACGGTGGGAAACTATCGAAACTGCGATTGACAGTTTTGCCAAACACCAGCTTACATATGAGCTAAAAGTTAACACCATTAGTCATTGGGGGAGGGGGGGGGATTGTCCAAGAAGTGAAGAATTTTCCCATTATATACGGCTCAAAAAATTTTGGGTGACAAACTAAACTCCTAAAAACTACCTTCGCAAATTGGACAGACAAATGCGCTTATAGACATGTAACATTCTTTTGTTTACTAATCGATTAGCAACTCATATTGAAGTCTAAAGTTACAAGATATGAGTGGAATTTTTCCGCCTCACTGCACAAGCTTGTGATTTGAGAATTGTCAGATCGTTTAAACTGTACTACCAAAATCAACTCAGAAAAATACTCTGAATACAAAATCTGCAGGCAGCAGCTAAACGAGACAGAAGCATTTCATATTTCTTCATCGAGAAGTGAGTTGGAAGCAAATTCAACACAGGTTCTTCTGATAAAGTTACTTTTAAAGAAGTCAGAGTTGATGAATTTGAGAATGAAAATTCTAATAAAAGCGAAGAATTCTTTCCCTTTCCAAATGACTTAAAAGATTATGAAACGAAGTATAAAGGTTCTTAGATTACAAATTCTGATTCGAAGTGATTTGATAAACACAGAATTCGGCTGGTGATTAAGAGGGTAATGAAAAAACATGGGATTCCCTCAGCGAAAAAAATCGATAACTGAAAATGTGAAACCGTTGCTTTTATTAATGAATTAAAAGAAAAATTGCGAAAATTCGTATGTACTGAAAATGCAATTTGTGATACAGCTGATAAAAACAAGACGGCAAAGTAAAGTAACCAATTTCTTTAAAAAATAATTTTATAAAACAAATGTCCAACCATTGTGAAAGAAATAAAAGATGTGTAAATAAATAGTTTTTATTCTATAATCAGTGTTTTTTCCCATAACCGATTTAGTATTTTCTCGCACATAACGTTAATGCCTTTTCGATCCCTAGAAAGCCAAGTAAAGTCTGTACTATACTGCAGTTTAATTTTACCATTAGTGCCACATACAATAAGCTAAATTATATTAACTATGAAACAACCATATCGCATAAAAACATATGTTTTCTAAATTTTAATAATAAATAATAGCATTAAATTACATAAAAAGATGAATAAATCCTACAATGTATAAGAAACTAATTTCATATATTACCTTGCATTTGTTTAGAACATCTTTCTTTGTCTTCAACAACATAGAATGAGTTTATAAAAAAGCACGAAGCTCCTACAACCAATATAAACACAGGTAAAAAGAGAGAATACTGCATACTAAGATATTTAGTCATAGGACTTTCATCGACACCTGATATTCCATCAGAGATCTAGAATGAGAGTAATAATTAAGAACATTGCAAAGAAATTATAATCAAAAAGAAAGAAAAGAAAATCAACTTACAAGGCCTACAATATACGGACTACATGCATCTCCAAAGGCATGAGAGACGGTTATTTGAATAGCTTCTGCCATAGACCTACGCCTCGGCACAACAACATACTGAAATATTTTTTTAAATGGCATTAAAAAAACATAATCGTAAACGAAGAAGACTTACAGAGTATCTGGATTATATTATCCTTTCTAATAAATGTAATGCCCTGTTTTTTAACTGGTTTCTTACTTACATTCCCAAAATTTACATCCCAAGCAACTTGTTTTCAGAGATGATTAAGAATTTAAAATGTTAACAGACCCAGATAATAATATTTAATAACGATAAAAGAATGCAAAGAAAAAATTATGATGAAAGTGTATTATGGTCTTAAAGTTTCGAACTAAGAAAATGCATGAAATGGCCCTATACTATGAAAATTTGTTAAAAAGTATTTATTCTTACATATTTTAAATTTCAGTTTAGAATGATGTATACAAAAACAGGTGAATTTAATGTTACATATGAGAAATAATAAAAGCAACTTCAAAAATACTAATACAAAAAACCATGCCAAATGACTTATCAAATTACAATTATTTATATATAATAAATGCACTTTCATTGCTGACATTTACAAAAAGGATTTAGAGAAAAATAGCATAAAAATTCCAACTATACTTTTTACCAAGAAAAACATTGAAATAAATTTATAATTTACGTAACAATAATTGCATGAAAGATATATTTGATACATACCAAAACAATATCAGCTACTAACACCCAATTCATACATAAAAGTGTCACCCCAAAAAAGATGAAAACCTAAAATATAATACAACAATTAGCCATAGAATATAAATTAAAAACATCTTTATATTAAAAAAAAACTCAATCGACGAGTATTGCTTTTAAAATGTGTGTTGCATAAAATAAAAATGATCAAAATAGATAGAAGTAAAAAGAATAGAAATAAATATTCATTGAGAATTCATTGAATTTTTAAACATAGTTTGCTTATTCACTAAAAAGTTATTGGAACATAAAATAATGAAAAATGTAGGGAGTGCAAATCAAGCAACTATATATTACTAAGAGAATTTGCAAATTACTGGCAGACATAACATGACTATTGATTGAATTGTTATTGAAGTCATGCTTTATTGATTTTGATAACAAATGCATAAATATAAAACTGTGACCATAAAGCTAAATTCATGTTAATTAAAATTAAGAGGACAGTTAATTCATACAGATAAAAACAACAAGTTTGAAAATTAAAAGATGACTAAGAAATGAGGAAATTTTTGAAGCTGAAAGAAAAAGACTTTTTGCAAAAATCAAATAAATTCTTTATCTTCGAAAAATCAATAAAGCTAGTCAGTAATCAGTAAAAGCCTACTTTTTGATTTGTTAGGCCTAAGAATTAACAATATCATAAATGATTTATTTTATATCCTTTTATTTGGTTAGCAAAAATAAAATCTCTCTTCAATTAAAGGTAAAATCTATAGTAGATCTGCGTATAATAAATACCTTCTGTAGTATAAGAATACGAATTTACACGAAAAAAGTGGTATATGAGAAGTTTTCTTGCACGAAGAGAATAATCTAAAACCACATGTTTATGAGGCTTAATTTCATCTTTTACCATACTGTGTTTTGAAAATAAGTGCCACATATGTGCTGTTGGTTCCAAATATTCTAAATTTAAGAGAGAGAGAGAAAAAAAAAAGAGCAAAGGTTTAAAAAAAACATAACCCTTATTATACACATTTACTTGTTCGGTTTTAAAATTTAAAAAACTACAAAATACAAGAAAACGTTTCTGGAGAATCAAGTCTTCATTTCCACCTACTAAATCAATTTATCCATTCAATTCTTTAACGGCGAAATTATCCCAATTTATACTGTTTCGTTAGGTACATTTTACTTTCTTGTATACGAATTGTAGAGAAAATATTATAATCGTCAAAAAATTGAAAACGAAGTTCGAAATAATTTCCATATTTAAGAACCATGAACTCGGAAAACATTTGTGACATTATGTCTGTCTGTTTGCAAACATAAACGCTTTACAGCAAAATAGATAAAATTGGATGTAGACTTTAGACCAAATTGTGGATTGCTACCCAGTTCTGAACGATATCTATTTTTAAAAAATCTATGTCTGTCTTGTTTCAATTTAGAACATAACCTAGAAGATAAAAAATTAAAAAACAAAAACGTTTATTCACAGTAATATCACAAATATTTTACTTAAAATCCTTACAATGCTTAGATATACCTAAAAAAGAGATTTCAAACTCTGGAGACATTTGTTACTTTATGCCATATGAAGTACACAACGTGAAAGTAGTGCAACCATATATAACGATTGTCTAAAAGGAAATTTATTAAAAATGACAAAGGTTTTTTTTTCTTCCAGAAATGGACTGTCTTTAACCTTGAAATGCCGATTCTGAATTTTATAAAGCAAGTATATGCATTAAATACTTATCCATATACATAAAGTAGGAGCACAGAATAAATTGCAATAAATTAGGCATAAATTTTTAAAAATTATGTTAGCAATAATTACTTGCACGAATATTGGACTTCTAGTACTGTGTAACTTGATTTACAATTCAACGGGGTCAATTCATGTGACGTAAAAGTCACGTGTCATGTACTTATGCACATGGCATTTAAACCTTCATCCGCAACGCTTTAGTACACGAGTCTATCATTAACGTTCTCCGCCATGTATGAAGCGGGTTTTTTGTTTACATTTGAAGTTATAACTAAGTAATTTTCTGTCCTCTTAATTTATGTTAAAAGATGAAATATTGATGTAATGCTGGAAGGGGTGCTTACTTAAATATGAAATTCTGTAGTATTTGCCGTGTAAAATGTTTTTTTAGTTTCCTTTCAACAATCCTGAATTGCGTTGTTAGCATTTGAATAGAAGGTTATAAGCCTACTTCGAAGTCGGTAATATGCTACGATCATTTCGAAATATTTATTCTATATGTGCCCATTTACTAACAATGGGAAATTGAAACCAATGGTGTTCCAGTAATTTTCGTACTGCGACAGCATATAGGACAAGCAACTTTTTATTAAAAACTATCTGGTGCATGTATTAGAACCTAATGATGTTGTAATAAACGTAATAAAATAAAGGTTAATAAATAAAGGTTTCAAAATTGAACAAAAAATGATAAACGATTTTTAGTTCATGACATTAATATAAAAATGCATCATGAGGTTTTACTTTTTTTATTATGAATCTTAATGTTTTCTTTATCTTTTAGTAATTCGTATTATTCAGTTATTGCTGGGTAAATTCAGGTATTGCATGTTTAATAAGAAAAGAGTTGATTATTTTCATTGGTATTTTTTTTTTTGATAATTATCATTTTTGTTTCTTGTATTTAAACTGAAATTGATTGTTATAATGCCATGCTATATCATTGTGGATCTCAGTGATTTCTGTTTTAAGAAGTACTCATATTTTCATTGAAAATCAATTTCTATACCAGCATTTATATTTTTTATTTCCAATTTCATAGCTATATTAATGTTTCACTCTTTTTTTTTTCTCTCTCCATTTTTATAATCAATTTTCAATCATGAAATTCTGTAAAAACATAAAAGTGTTTCTTCCAACTACTTTTTATGTCCTATTTAATTTCTATATGTATGTATATTTACCATGACCTTACTCGTGTTTATTAAATATACTATATTGTATGTTTTTGTTTTATTTTATGATATTCATTCAATGCAGATTTAGCATTTTAAAATGAATTTCAGAAATGTTCAGTTTTAAAAGCGTATTGCTCGACATTACGTTTTATTGCTGATAAAAAAAAACTGTTTGGTATCTAGAATGTTTCTGTTAAATGAAATTGATTTCATCATTTACTTTGACATTCTTGTCATTCTACATTTATATTCTTTCTAAAAGTCTAGGATAAAAAATAATTTTTGGGTTATTTTAAATAGTTAATTATACTGTAAAAACCATTTGATCATATTTTTTTCGAATAATTATTCATATGTATTTTATTTATATTTTTTGTAATGTGTACTCAAAATAATGATGTAAGTATTAATTATTTTGCTTGCTTGTTTTTTATTGATTCCAACAAATTAAAATGAATTTGCTAATGAATAAATTGCTGAAATTTAAAAAATGGTGTCTATATCTTTTATATTTTATAATTTGAAATTGTAATCACAATTTATTCAATATGTACAAATTTGAGTTTCATGCTATTTTCTCTGAGAAAATAGAAAACTACAATGTCTCAATATTAATAAAAAATAATTACATAAGAAAAAAAATGTAATAATTTTATTAGTAGCTTAAAAATGTTAACTTACTTAAGAGTAATAATTATTCAAAAGAAACTATATCAATAAAATTCAACATTCAAAGACATTTAAATAATATATACAAAAAAACATATATAATTTTAGGAAAAAAAAACTACCAGAGCCATTTGTCAAAATGAATCGTTTGAACAAAAAAAAAAGATACGGGAAAGGAAGGAATAAAACGGTATTAAACCGAAAAAGTGATATTAATTATGTAAAACTATAATTACATTGAAAATACCAATTAAAATTTAATATAAGTAGAATTACATTACTAGGAAAATTTGAAGAAAATAATTCGAAATATTAATTTCTTTTTTAAAAAATCAAAAGAATTTTATAAAAATTCGGCTAGCGTAATATTTAACTTAGGCGTTAATGTGTCGGATGTCTTCGGATAATCAACGTTATCGGCAGACATCTTGACATACGCAGAACGGTTGAAAATTAAACACAAACTATTTGTTTGGTACATTGCACGTGACCGCGAATTGACGTCATTAAAAGCTTCCGTACATCTTTATGCTTTTGTTTATTCTGGCAGATGCGACGATTATTAATATCAGATAATACCACCTTTAACTGCTATTATATAAGCGAGATTATATGCTAGTTTTGGAATATTACTGCAGGAGTTGTTCATTATTGTTGTAAAAAAAATCTGGAAAGCCTGTCACTAATAACAATGTTTTATCGAAATGAGATACAGATTTCTGTGCAGATTTATGAAACTCTTTTAAACCTACGGTTTGAATTGGATTATCGAGTTCGACAAAGATCACAATGCCCCACATATAGTAGTGGCCAAAACTGTGGAAACTGTTGGAAAAAGCGTATTTTTGATAGTTCATAAAAGCAGTTTTACTAAGAAAAATACCATGAAGTTACAAATAATTTTCAAGATGATTTCCACAAAACTTTGTATCAGTAAGTTTTTGAATGGAAATTTGTATTGTTATATCAATTATAAAGAAGAAAAATGAAACAGAAAAAGTTATATTTACAAAATTTTTCATTTATGGTAATTAATATTTAGTTGAGTAATCTTTAGCACCAATTACGGTTTTGCTAAGAGGTTCCATAGAGTTCACCAGTGATTTTAATTTATCATCAGGTGTTATAATGTGGTACAGTGAATGAATTATTAGTTCAAATAATTGTTTTATTGTTAGATTGCTTCTGTGCATCTAGCTTGCTCCACAGATTTTTCATTGGGTTATGACCTGGGGTATTTCCAGGCCATTCCAGTACTGAAATATGATTGTCTTGAAACCAGTTTTTACACACTTTGGCTACATGATATAGAGCTGAATTTTGTTGAAGTATCATTTTTTCATTACTTGAGAAATACCATATGCAGAAGGCAGTAGCTTACGGAAAGAAGGTTTCATTTACACATTTTGGGGCATTTAAATTCCCAATAATCTTGCAAATTCTATCCACTCGTTTTAATGTTCTACAACCAAATCAAAACACTAACAAGATATTTAACAATAGCTGACGTGCAGTCTAGATGGAAATCTTTCTATTCTTCTCTCTATTTTATACCAGTGCAAACAAATATATAGAGATTTGGGTATCTACAGTACAAATTACACTTACCCATTGCTGAGTTATCCGCTTAACATTGAATTTTGTTTAATGTAACCTTTTCAGGTTTCGTTTCCAATTGAAAAAATTGCGTCTTTTTTCTTGCCTTTATACTTGATTACTGCAACTTGCATCGAATGGCCCTCGCATTCAACTTCACATTGCATTGCGATACTTGTCTTTATATACCCCCATGTTGTTTCTGTCTCTGACGCAAATACAATCTACTATTTATTCTACTCTCATTTGATGTTGCGTCACTTTCCTTGTCTTTATTTTGTTTTCTGGAGCCTGACTTTCCTTATTTATCTTTAAGAATTTTGAAATACCGCCTATAACTCGGTTCCCACCATTTTCTTTCCTATCTCATTATAAATAAAGCCTTCTTTAATTTAATATACAGTCAGTTTTTTTTTATTGGCTTCATTTAATCTTCTTTTATTAAAAAATGAAAGAAAAGGATTTTGAATACACATTTTGTCACACACATCTTCTAATGCTTATTTTTGCAAGAAAATATTGTCTATTGAAAATCAGCATCAACTAACCATTAATAGAAAATACATCAACTATAAGATAAATAGAAAATGTAGAACTAATTTAAAAGTCTTAAAAGCACTTATTTCCTTATTTGTTTTTAATTAGATAGTTGCAGATATTCCTTCTCAAACATTACCCATGATTCTGCAATTAATTGCATAAAATTTATACTCAGTGTAAGAAAAGGAACTATGTGGCTTCCAACTGGAAAATTAAAAAAGAAAATGAAAATTATAAAGACAGTATCTGATGAGAACGCAATTCACATGAGAGGGCCATTAAAAATATCCCTGAATGTCACAACAAAACGTAACATTTATAGACAGCAAGAAATAAGCGTTCAAATCACTTTTCAACCGACAATACAAAATAATGAAAAGTAAGGCAGGGCAAACAAACAAAAAATATTACTTACATATGATAAATAAGTATAAGGTGAGGCAGTAATACAAGCTAAATACACAAGAGGAACTGCTAAAATCATGCTGTATGCACAAATTAATGGGTCAGCTCTAGGATTATATTTCCTATAATATTGAGAAGTGGCTGATCCGAGAACTACACCAACAATCCCAGCAAAGCATGTAATAGCACCAAATACAATAGAGACACTGGAAAAAAGAAAACCTGATATGTATAAGATTTTTTCTCTTTTAAATTACTATTTTTCTAAATGAATTGCAATCCTCATAATAACTTAATATATTAAAAACGTAAGAAATTTCAGCTTTACTTACGAAACTTTGTCAGGTTTTTCACCATGCACTTCAAGAGCATTTGTCATGAAATCTGGTACCCACCATGCTAAAGCTCCAACAGAAAAGGTAACACAGGTGAAGCCCAAAGTCACCCATAAGAAAGATGGTCTGGAAAATGTTTAAAAACTCCTGAGTAATTAAAGTGCTGTATTTTTAAATAACAAATAAAAATACACTGAGTTTTGGATAACATGATAATAAATGAAATGTCAATGATAAGTGCCAACGACTTTTAAAATTAAAAGATATACCGAAATATGCATTTTAAATATAAAATAAATATTTTAAACAAAAAAAAAATTACATTTTGAATACTGCAACTATATCTTCAATCACACTTGTAGACTTTAGTGAAACTCCACCTTCAGCTTCCCCACGAGGAGGTTCTACTAGAACAGTTAAGCATAATACTACGGCCAATATTCCAAGTACAGGAGTCACCTACAATTTAAAATATTTTATTAATTGTAATATAAAACATAACTGTAGAAAGTCGCATTAAATCAAAATACGCCTTGCAGTCTTCAACAAAAGAACATAAAATTCAGATTTAATCTGATATATTTTTTGGAGAGTTTCAAGAAACATAATTGTTTTCCCCTACCAAAAATATAAGAAATTAGGTCACAAACTAAGTATAAGCAAAATATTATTTTGGCAACATCAGAAAGATAAAATTCTATAGCTGATTTTACAAGCTAAATTCAATTTTCTGTAGTATTATGGATTTAAGGTTATTTCTATTTCATAATGGCACAAAATGGCTTATGTATATTGGTATATGGATACAGAGCCGGCCTTTTCTGTGAAGGGGTGCCGGTGCAAGAAACCATTTGGGCCCCAAAATTTTTTAGCTAAGTGTTAAAAAAACATTTGCATATTTATTTAATGTGCGATTTTGTTTTTGCTAATAATTACTCTCAGAAAATTACGGTTTTCCCAATTTTTTTCAATACTTAGTATAGCAAAAGCGTTTAAACATTATACCAATGTGCTTGACTGAATATAATCATTTATTTTAATTTGCTGAAAGAGGGTTCAGCACTTGTTATAGAAACTGTCAATATAAAAAAAATTAACACAGTTAATACACATTTAGAAATAAATCATAATTATTAATTAGTATATATTGTGATATGTGTTGAGCGTTATTTACATCCCTCTTTTTCTACATCAAATCCCATTGCAAATAATTATTTGGATAAAGTTTTCATTTACATATTTATTATATAATGTTGCAAAGTTTTTGAAACAATTTTCTAATTCATTTTTAACGCTTTTATGTCAGTAATTAATTTGAAATACTTTTAAATCTGTCTTCTATCTATGCAATACCAGTATCCGTCACAGAATTAAAAAATAGCATCTAAGTTCCTCAGCCAAGTTTTCTATAATTTCCTCTTCTGATGTTTCGAGATTTTTTTCTCGAATTCGTTTTTCAAGAAAATGTTCTGAAAAATTCAAATTACGTGTAATCTCTTTTGCTTTGTTTAAATACGATTAAGTTCCTTAAATTTTGGGTTTCAGCTTTAATTTCATTGATAAAAATTAATAGCCCATTCAAAAACAATTATTTTTATTTGAAATAGTTTAATAATAGCTAATTTTGGACAATATTGTAAACCATTCTATTAAGTATAAAATAAATGTCATTTCTTCATTGAATTCAATAAATAAACTTTTGGCTTCGGAACTGCTGTAATATTATTTGCATCAATAAATTTTTTTAGGGCATTACAAATTATCTCAAACTGTATATACACTGTTTTGATCGTATCCATTTTGGCTTCTCAACGAGTGTTGCATAATGATTTAAGACTAATGTTTAAAGGCTTTCATAGATTTTCCCATCTTTTTGTAGATGAAGAAAATAAGCAATACAAACATTGCAATAACTAAAAAAAATGTAAAATATATTGTGGGAAGCGACATCACTAATCAATAAATTAAAAGAGTATGATATGCCAGGTACACACATAGATTGCATGAGAGCAAGAGAAAAATTTTTCTAAATTTTATACTTTCCTGTTTTATATATCTCCATGTTTTTTATATTTCTCTTTCCTGTTTCTATCGTGGTCGTATGCCTGTCCAATATAATCCATAATATCTAAATAAAGTTCACTTAAAATTTCCGAATGGATCTTTTGATAATTCTTCTCACCAGTTACATCAATAAATCCTATAAATGACTCTTTTATACTTAATCTTTTCTCTTCAAAATTTATATATCTATTAAAGACTGAAGTCTGTTTTTTATGAGAAATATCAGAAATTAAATACATTTAGATATTGTAATACATAGCTGCAGTTACAATATCTTCAATTTTGTTAAGAACTTCATTTCGTAAAGTAGGAATAATTTGATCTTGTAATATATGAACTAAATCATTGACAATTTAGTTTGTAGAATGTTTTATTTTATTTATATGATGCATAAGCTCAGAGTAATCCAATTTAAGTAATCCAATTACTTAAAAATTTTCCATTATTAGGTGTTCCTATTATTTCGTGGGTTCCACTAAGTGGATGATTATTATACGCTAAAAATAGAATCAAGTCTACAATTCTTTGAAATAATAATTATCAAATCATGCCATTTCCTAAATTATATTAATTTGGATTTGTTTTATCAACAGTCGAGAATAAATTTAGTCCTAATAGTAATTATTTCTGGAGTATGCATTGCTAAGATTTGATTGTTTAATTTATCATCGTTTTACTTTTTGTTTGAACAGCTTAGTAAAAACAAACATACACAGATGCACGCATAAAAAATATTACATTAGGTATAGACAAAGGTAGATAGCTGATGATTTACAAGTCCATTTGAACCCAGCCAGCCACCACTTCTGGGTGCCCGGCGCACCGCTCTGTCTTAATGTGTCTGACGGGGATTTCTTTATTCATGAATAAACTTTTCCCGCCTTTTTATAGATATCACTGCGATCTTCGCCTAATAAAGACGTCAGTCGATGCTCAGCCAGCCACGTAGAACACGCTAGTAAACTTTTTGTATCTGCAACAATATTGTTGTTCAGAACACTATTTTAAATCATAATGACGTTGAGAATCCCTCTCAATCGCAAGGCCCGGGTGCATAGCACCAGCCGCACCTCCCAGATGGCCGGCCCTGTATTGATACACAATGCAAATAAGTAAACATATTTTGTATCATTCTAAGTAATACGGGACAAAGCTATGTTTAAATTAAAAACAAGACAGAAATGAATAAGATGGGACATTTTTTGTTACAAAAATCAAAGTAGTCTATAATTGTTTACCATTAGCAAGAAAGTAAAATAATGCAACACAAAAATTGTATGAGGAAAATTTGTCACAACACAGGCCGCAAAGGAAATCACCGTTTCTATTACCGATGACAAATGAGTCAAAATATAACTTAGCATTATACGTTATTAAACCCTCGTCTAAGTGTTAGAATACCATTTATAAAAAATGCCACTAACAACCAATCAAGCTACATCCACTGCATGATAATCATCCAGTGACAAAGGAGCAATAAATAGCTTCATAGCTTCCAGGTATATAATGCAATTCTAAGAGAATTTGGGAGAATGATAAATGTAACATTATGTTAGGTACATTTTAAAAGCTTCAAAGTAAAGTTTTTGAACCTGAAGGAAATTGCTCGTTTTTTTTTATTTGGAATTTTAATTATAGATACCCACAACTCATCCTCATTCAATATTAATGACAGTTATGTCAGAAGCCAGAAAATGGCAATGATTTCATTTCATTGGCAATTCTCTAATGTCATTCACTGCACTTTTTAATAGTGTATTCAAAGTTATGTACGTTTCTTATAGATACAGTCTCGTAAACGATTTATAATTTTTCTAATAACATAATATACAGGGTGCGCCAGTGAAACTTACCTATTTAAAAGGTCAATAAAAACGAAAGTACTTTAGTTATTGTTTTAATTCTTTTTTTATTTGAGAAAACAATATCCCATTTTTTTCCCACAGTTTTGAAAAAGACATCGGTTAAATGGTGGCCCCCATTGCGCATACACTTATTAAGTCGATTTTTGAAGTTCGTGTCCACACTTTACAGCATATCAATCGGTATGTTGGCAATGGCGTGGTGAATGTTGGTGAGCTATTGTCTATGGTCGATCGACATAAACCAGAGATTTCAAAGTGAGCCTCGTCACTGAAAAAAACGACCGCGTCTTCAAGCAGGTTGTCAAGCAGCATTTCACATGCATTTTGACGGGCAACAAAATCGCGTTCAGTTAATTCTTCCACAACAGCCAATTAACAGGGATGAAATTGAAGGTCTTGATGGAGAATTCGTCGAAGAGTGGCGTCAGAAATTCCCAGAGCAGCTGCGTGTTTGCGAGCCGAACGCCGGGAAGAACGCAGAACTGACTGCCTCACTCTTTCGACATTTTCCGGAGTTCTGTTGGTCCGTTGACGTCCATTTCTGGGTTCAGCGACACTCCCGAAATGAGTTAACAAACGACAGAATCGAATTACGGCCAGGAACGGGTCTGTGAGGAGGAATTTCAAAGCGAGAGCGGAAGGCACGTTACGTAGCAAGAAGTGAGCGACTGTTAGAAAAGAAGCTCTCGACGGCGAAAGCACGCTGTTCTCTAGACAAGAGCATGGTGGCAAGAGACTAGAGGAGGAAACAAACTTGGGGATTTCCCCCTCCAGTAGCGCTACCTATCACCCCCCTACCCACCCAACTCACCGCTTGGGGTTTTTTTCAAATAAGTAAGATTCTCTAGTGCACCCTGCATAAAGGCTTTTTCTTTAATTTATATAGCGATTAACAATAATATGCTATTTACCAGCTCAAAGAATTGATATGGCACAAAATTTTAAAATAATTTAATACAGAAACATATTCATATGCAGTAATAGTTAATAAGCAATAAAAATCAATGAGATTAAGGGCTAAATATAGTCATTTAACTCATTGCAAATACATCATTGATTTTAAGACAGTATTTGCCTGAAATTATGTGAATTTAAATATGTTTACTCACTAGAATATTTAAGGAATAGCCTGAATAAAACTGAATAAATATGAGTATTCATTTTCTAGCACATAATATAAAATTAATGCATAGTAAAATTGCAGGTTATATTTAAACATTTACGTATAAGCAGACGTTCCAAAATTTAGTTATATGGGAAACAGATATAACCTAGGCATTGGCAATGATATTATTTTTGCAGCAGTTTAAAAGCATGCATAAAATTATAATCGGCATATTGAAATTGACTGTTACTTGATGTATGACAAAATATTACTGTAAAAATTTATGTTAGAAGATTATTATTTTCCCTGAAACTTTCTTCAAAAGCTTTGAGAATTTTGTCTAAATTTCACCAGACCCTCAATCATCATTAAGCTCACAATTGTGAATTTTTGTTTTGTGAATTAAAAAAATAAGTTATTTTATTGTTTGAGAGTAAGATGAAATTAATCTTGATAGAAAGAAAAAGCACACCTAATTGTATTATCAGGCTATATTAAAGATATACTGAAAACACTGAACTTATTTTATTTCTTTAAATGCTACCCCCCCCCCTCAAGAAAAAAGAGAAATGAATGTAAAAAAAGAATGAGCACCAGAAAAAATAAATAAATATACATGAAGTATATTCCATCCTATTGAGTTCTGTACTGGCTTTACTGATTATATACTTCCACTAATAACAAATTCATATTTTTAAAGGATATATTTTTTAATTCCCAATAATCATAGCATTTTATTGCAATTTTCAATCAAATTAGCACCTTTTCAAATTTTAACAAGTAACTAAATTCCTCATCTTACACTTTTTTTAAATTATTTATTATTTTCACAAATTTTATAAAAATTTTGATTGCTTTGCAGAATTTATAAAAGTCACAGTATTTACAGTAAACATGACACAATCAAAATAAATAATTTTTGTAAGGAAAAAAGTGACAAAAATTAAGAGCAGAAAAGAAATTTTGAAATCTTGAAGGCATTTTATCATTGAAAGTTATGTTCTACAATAAAATAACTGAACTTACCCGTAAGGCCCAATACCAGTGACCAATAAGATTAGCAACTTCTGGTCCAATAATATAACCTAAACCGCTATAAGAAAAACAATTTTATATCATTTAAAAACTTGTGATTACTTTCTTCTTTTTAGATGACTCAACTTTTTAATGATTTAATTATAAGCATCTCTGGCCTTTTTATGATTTAAATAAATACCACACTTCTATTAAACAATAATTCCCAAGTGTTAAAGTAAATGTACACCAAATTATGCTATAAGTTGTAAAAAAAATAATAATAAAAAAAACTGACATCCCAGCAAGTTCACAAATCTGATATCACACCAATATATTTAAACTAGAATAATATCAAAGATTACCTTAAGGTGATTGTAAGACTACAATGAATATATTCTTTAATAAATACTGCCTGTGTTTAAGTTTTACATTCACACTCTATTATCACTTTTTACAGTAATTTTTTTTCATTCCTTTATATTTAATAAACTTATTTTAATAAAGATTAAATTCTATCAAGAAATAATTAGTGGATCATAATCTATTAATTATAAATATGAATTTGTGAGTATGTGAGTGTGCGAGTTTTCTGTTGTTTCTTTAATGCCAAATAGATTATTTAGAATTGCTATAAACTAACAGAATGTGAAGAGCTATGAATTTTCATTTATGATATAAACATCAAATATCGAAATTATAGGCAAAACAATTTGATGTATGAAGCGTGAACGGAGTAATGAACTATTCACTTGCAATATTTTGCTACTTAAAAAAAATTAACGAAATCAAAGATTTTCAGATGTGTTATCAAGTTACAAATCAATCAAGTTACAAAATCAACATTTAAAGAGATATTTATTATAATTAATGTTTATGTTATTTTATTATAATTAATGTTATGATATTCTTTTATAAACATACCTTCCAACAGGAATGGCAAAATAAAACAAAGACAGCATTCGAGTTCTAAGATTATCAGTAAACAAATCAGCTATGACAGTTGGTGCAATAGTGGAATAGCTTGCTTCACCAGTACCAACTAATGCTCGAGTGAACATAAACCACCTAAAATACTGAAATTATTTACTAGAATTATTATACTTTGATATAAACAACACAAACTAATCTTAAATGAAAAAAAAGAGTCATAAAACAAAGACATCATGAATTTTATTCCTAGTAGAAATGAGTACATGAAGTATACACATAAAAATAGATAACTATGACTTTTTTCTTATTGCAAAAATTTTTAAAAACACAATTATAACTTTAGCCACTGAGAAATTAATCATTCACAAGACTCCTTGTAATTATATGTAATTAGATTCTTTAACATAAACTTAAAATTGCTTTTTCTACCATTCATTTTAATTTTAAACAAAGCTGAACACTGCTAGCAGCACAATATAGAAAGAAAGGTAGAATCAATTCAATGGAAGAATTTATTAAAGTAAGCAGTTATTATTTATAATTAAATGTATACGGATATAGATTCTTTTTATATCAGATTTTTACAATGGTTAATACAAACTCGCATGATAGATGTAAACGGGTACACGCCAATCAAAATTCAGAACCCTGGGCAAATAGTTCACTTACTGCTAGCAAACAATTGCTCAATGCTTCTTATAATTCCAATTCTTACAATAAAACCTTTAGCTTTTTACTTGCATTTGCACTTGAACTCTAAAAAAGGCCAGAAAGTTAATAATGTTTTCTACTGAAATAGGAATTGTTTCTTTTAATTCAGCATAACAATTTGTACTATATTAAATTAATTTTAATAAATTATGTATCAGATTACTCCCATTTTTTTATAAATTTAATAAATATGTGTACTAGTGTGCTAGGAAAATCTTTACATTTCAAACTGTGTTTACATTTCAGTGTTGCAGCATGTACTTGAATCCATAATCAATACTTTTCAAGAATTCCAGATATTGTTTCAGTTTTAGCTTTAAAAAAATAAAACTAGATCTATATATCTACACAACAGCCTTTTATTATTATTATTATTATTATTATTATTATTATTATTTAATTTTTGAATGCCAATCATGTCTTAGCATCAACACATTTTTTGTACATGAAATCTTCACAGAAAATGCAAATACAGTTTCACAGTACTTAATAAGCCACACAGCCTAATACATACAATATTTCTCACTCTTTTCTTTTTAATATAAAAAAACACCAAGCTCATCAAATTCATGAATGTCATAGAACCCAAAAGTAAAAATACTTAGTAGTAATCTTTTTACTAGCATTTAATCGTAATGAAAGAAGTAATGTGCTCGATTCACACTCATTTAAATAAAATCTGCATATTTTCATTCAGGTGTAACCAAATCTAGAAGAAAACTATCTGAGAGAAAAATACTAAGCAATTAAAGATAATTTCTTATAAATTAATCTTGAAATCCAATTAATTTAATCAATATTATACTGAGTTGATTAATACTCAAGATAACTATTAAGTAGCTGGAAAACCTTCATAATAATTTTTTAAAGAATTTGAGATTTAAAATAAAATTTATTTCACAACTATCAGAAGAATCTAGAATTATCAGTGCTTTTATTAACCATTATAAAGTACTAAATAGATGAAGTGTTACTAGAACATAACATTTCTTTAAAATAGTTATTTTATTTATAAAGTTTAAAATCTTTGCATGAGTTTTGAATAAAAAAATTTTTAGACTGAAAATTAACCTACCACTTTCTAAAGTAATAAATTGAAAGATTTTAAGAGCAAATTTCCTAAGTAACATATAATTTGTCTATTTTTAAATAAATTTCAGAAAATCAAAGTTGAATTACTTACTGAATTAGGAATGCATGATCCTAAGAATGTAGTGGCACTCCAAAACAATATACCAAAAGCCATAATATAGCGTCTGTTGTAACGGTCACCTAAATACCCAAATACTGGAGCCATAATTAAATAACTAATTATAAATGAAGTTTGGAGAAGACCAGCATCAGAATCATCTAATCCATAATAGGATTTAACATCTCGTAAAACACCTACAAATTAGATAAATCTTATAAAAATGTAAAATAATAAAAACATTGCACACCATGAAAACCAGATTCAACAGCGAAAAAATCTAATAAAAACTGCAGCAAACAAGACTTTTTTTCTAATAGTTCAAGAAAAGTCTAAAGAATATTTTCTAAAAAAAATCTTTTAAAATAAAAAGAATTTTATTTTTATTTTCAAAAATTTCAGTTACCTATTCATTAGCACAATTAAAAAAGAAATGTGTTGAAATTATAAAAATCAGCAACATCAAATATTTGAGAAAACTTAATTTAAGTTTATATTACTTGTTCAACTTTTTATCTTGGCCTTTCTCATAACAGGCATTTAAATGTAAAAAAACTATCAGTTAATAAAGTATTACATAAATCAATTTTGTGGTCCAAGAGCATTTCTTCTGTTATATGATCAAATATTTCTGCAAATTTTTACATATAGTATTTAATTTTTTTAATATAATGGAGAAATACTTTATGATAAATAATGCTTACAAGTTCAAAACTTTTATACAATTAGTGCATTATTAAATTAGGTTAGCATAAGGAAAATTACAAACATAGCAATCAACATATATGGAAAAAATGATAAAATCATATTTTATTTAATAATATTATAAATCATTTTTATCCAATAATCCATGCCATTATGTAAAATTATCATAAATTTATAATAATATCTAAGATGAAAGTAGGAATTCTATGCACAAAGATTTCAGTACATGATTAGCAATTTTCGAACAAATCTTTAAATCTCTTAGATGTTGGTATAACTTTAATGCCTTGTCTGGTGCAATATAAAATTTTAACTCAAGTCTTATATTGAACAAGAGAATGAACAGGAGAGATAATTAAAAAAACTGTGGAATTCGATAATCGAAAACTGAAACACATACGAACATATAAATTATTATTAAATAAAGCTAGAAGTAATTTTTTTTTCAGTAAATTATAAATAAAATTATACATGTAACAAATAATACAATGAAATTTTCTCTTGGATGAAACAATTTAAAGAAACTAAAGATGTTGAAAGAAAGAAACAATTTAAAAATAAGCTTATGAGGAAAATCAATTCAATATCTAATCCTAGTAGTAAAACAAGGATGGAACAGGCACAGCAAATGCCCTGGGCATCATTACCAGAGAACACACAAGAAAAAAAAATGAAGAATCAATTATTGTTATTGTTGCTTTAAGAGAAAAGAAATTTTTTTTCATTCTGATTCTCCAGATTCTTAAAAATTAAAATTACTCTAATCAAGAAGGGAAAACATATCATATACAAAACTTTTTAGAACATAAAAACCATTTCAAGCAGTTTTCTCAAACTTAAATAAAAAATAACTTTATATTACAAAAACTTGATGACTAAATGTTCCCTTTGGGAAAGTAATTATTAATTAAATTCCTATCAAAGATTTGTGTCTCAATGAGACATGAAAATCATACATGCAAATCCTTAAATGTGTTTAGATAAATGGAAGATAATATATCAATTAATTAACTCCTTAAGACATCATAGTTTACATTATGATATATATAGAGACAAAAAATTAACAATTATTATAACTTTTAACTATAGTCAAAGTAATAAAATATCAGATTTTAGAAAGTTTAGTAACATTTTATTAAAAAATTTTGAAATGATTTTCAAAAATTTGTTTTCTTAACATTTTAAAGATATGTAATTATAATACCTTGTACATAAAAGAGCTATATATTTTAAGCTTTAGGTTCAGTTGTATTTACTAATACTAAAACCAAACATGTGTGCCATTGTCTCTGTCCATTTACACATTGCAGGACAAACCATTTGACATAAAGTTCCCGAGTTTAAAACATGTATTTTAGAATGCAAGTATGTATATGTATGCACATATTATATATATATATATATAATTTATGTATGCATATACATGCATAAATTCATGTATTTTAGAATAAGGAAATGTGCAGATCAAAGCATTTTTTTTTTTTTTTCAACTCTAAATTTGAAGGAAGCAAAATTTTAGAGTTTTGATGAAAACTTCTGAAAATATTACAGTACAAAAATAATTTTTATAACTTCATAAAATTACAAAAGTTATATTTTTAAAGATATAAATTTAACTGTCATACAATATTCTTATGTTTTTGACTAATTTTTAGGAAACTTATAATTTGCCTCACTCAATAATTGAAACTTCAAACCCTCACTTCCCATTGCTTCATAAAATCTTCAAAACATTTCCTCTACTTGGAAGAAAAATACTATTACATCCCTGATAACTTCTTTATTTTACTCTAAGTTGTGAAAATATAATTTATTACTGTACAAATATTACGGCTTTCTTTTCCTTTCTCTCTCAGAATTATTTCTAGGGAGAGTGACTTGAAGTAATTGGTCAATACGTTAACATACCATAATTTTATTAGAAAAAACTTATAAAATCAGAAATTACTGAATTTTTAGAGACATGATCCATTTGAAAATGAGTAAAAACTTATACTTCAGTTTAGTAGTAGAAATTACAGCTATCATTTTAAGCAAAGCATTCAATCTCCAACTCAACTCCCTTTTCTCTGCATTTACACTACTTGGAACAGTTTACTTAATTTATATAATCCAATAGAATAACTTATCTAGTTCTTAAAAAACACAAACTATCATTAATCATCACAACAATTTTGCTTTAATGAAACTGGTGCTCATCAAGCCTGTTAAATTCGGTTGATGACCATTGATGCCCTAAACACACAAATAATGGGCATTCATTCTGATACTTTTAACTTAATCAAAATATACATATTTATTGAAAAAACAAGCACAAGCATCAGCTCTTATTTAAAAAGATAAAAATCATCATTTTCAGATTCCACCCTTAGTGTGTATATATATATATATATATATATATATATATATATATATATTTGTCCTCAACAGCAGTTGGTTTCCTCAGACTTGATTTGATTCTTCAAACAACATCAAATATTCATTAACAGCCAACCTTCATCCATGAAAGGCAATAAGTAAAAAATTCACATCATAGATTCTTTCAAAATGAACTTTTAATTTGGCATAAAATAATGCACATAATTTGTGCGAAAGGATGCTACTGCACTCCTATCTCATAATAAATTAGTTCAAATGTATAAAAATTACAGAGTTTGTTTGTTTGTTTAATGATAAAAGCCTATTTCTAACTAACGCCCACAATGAAAATTTTCAGAGGTAATTGGAAATACTACATTATTTCATCGGAGAAAGTTCAAAACTAAAAACTGAAGCTCATTCCTAACAACATATCTAAGAAACACATATTTAACCTACATATCTAAGAAACACATATTTAACCTACATATCTAAGAAATATACTTCTTCGCAACCAATCTTTCATACATAGGGAATGAATAATAATACTTAGGAAAATTTTGGGGCTTGATTCTTTTGAATATGGGTGCAACCCAATCCAAACAAATGTTACAAATTAATTCTAGAGAAAGCAGGAAAGTATTGTTTGTCTTACTCTAGAATGCCTTAAAGAAGCAGATCACTTAAGTTTCATAGTATTTACTCTAATTGCCATTTCTGTGTATATGGTTATATATATTTTCAGGATCAATTTGTCTAGTGACAGATTTGGGCATTTTATTGCTCATGGCAAGTGCACAATATGATGTTCTTTTAATTACTGGCCAATTTAGTTTTACATATTTATCTTAATCAACATGTTGATTTATTTCAATTCCTCCCCCCCTTTACATGCACAACATGAAAAAAATTAGATAAGTAAAATATTGGAAACAACAGTTATTAATTTATGATTTCCTTATTTCCAAATAAATAATTAACTGTGATAAATTACATATAAATAAATTTCATAGAAATATAGCAGGACCTGACAAGTTAAATATAACAAATAATAAATGAATGGTTAATATTCATATTCATATCTATTATAAATAAGTAACCAGACTTTAAAGAATGATTTTTAAAATGTATTGTGAACACATATTGTAGTCTTAATGCTTTATACAAACAAAAAAAAAGAATTTGTATTTTTAACAAATTTATTCACAGCCAGGTAAATAAAATTTTTAAAATAATTTGGCTACTTCTTTTGACTTAAACCCAACAGCCTAGTTGACTCTCATACTGGGTGTGTCATATGATATTTATTAAATGCACATGAATTATTTCAGATTTTTAAAAGCTACAAATATTTTCTACTGTGCATTTTAGTAAATAATGGTAATTTTAATTATTTTAATAATTAAAATATCTGAAGCAACAAATTTAAGTCATTTTTTTTCCCTAATGCTACTAGATTTAAATACGTAATTTTGCATCACCCAATGAATATAATTTTTATGATAATCTTTAAAATTATTTCACAGCTTCAATAACAAAAAAAAAATATACATAAAATATCTTTTTCATCAAGAATCTAGACTTCTTAGATATTTCATAACTTGTGCAAGCAATTTGTATTTTCCCTACTTTTCTGGAATGACAGCTCCCTCCTTCTAGTATGATTATATGACAATTTCCATTTCGAATTACATTACTTACTTCAATTACTCAGAATGATTTGCTTAACCTTCTACTTCATAATTAGTAAGTTAATGTGAATTATTTCAATTAAATTTATGCTTGACATAAAAATTTTTTTTTAGAAATTTATTTCACCTAATACTTTTTCCAACAGTAAAATGGAGGAGCTTAAAATCATGAACATCATTCAGAATATTTCCGCTTTGTTTGATGATCAAAATTTCCTTCAAGCAGAAATATTTATTTCCCCCCCCCCTCTTCAGTGATTTTGTACTTTTTCGATTTATTTACTAGTTAGCAATTAATGCTAAAACCTCCAAAAAATAATATAAATTCGATAACTAAGTTAAAGTTTGTTAGCATTATGAAATCAACCATCAATTTGATGAGTGAAGAGCTGGTTCACTGATGGCAACTAGTTTGTAATATGTAAATAATATTAAAAAGTGTTTCGTACGCTATTCAGGTTTAATATTTGTGTTCTGATTTTACCAACATGGCAGAAACTATGAACCCATTTAGGAGTACATGAAATAAAACAAACTTTTATCCTTCCTATTCATGTTTTATTGCAATTTCAATCGTAGCCTGCTGGGCATAAAAGATTGTATAGATACAAGTTTTATTTAAAAAAAAAAAAAAAAAAAAGAGGGAAGGGGTACATTATTTTAATATTTGCACTGACTGTTACTTTATATTCAAATGCCCCTGCCTATTCAAAATAAATACTAAAATACAATCAAATTTCCTAATAATATTCAATATAGTTTAAAATTGTCCTGTTGTGTTATAAAAATATTTAATAAAATTTTAGTGAAAATGCACAGTTTCGAAGCCATATTTATTAATGAATAAATATACTTAATGTTTACTCACAAACTACAGCATTACACAAGAGACAAATTAACAACTGCTCTGTATTTATACAACACTGTTAATATTTTAACATTATGTGTTTCAATTATAAATTAGGGCTTAATTATATACGAGAGAGATTTAATAAGATTTCAAGATAAAATTTTGTAAACCCACTTTTACAATTATCCAATGATCAAATATCATAATGCTAGAATTAGTTTCATGTTAGGAAGTATTAATTTATACTAATTAAAAAAATAAATTTACCTTTAAAATACAATAGCATTTAAAGGCTAATTTTGAAAATTGGCATAGAACAGAACTTGGCTTCATTCAAGAAAAATTATGATCAAGAGATTCCACATGATACAAGCACAAAAAAAAATCATAATATAACCAACTTCTAAAGACAAATATACATTACTATAAAAACTGATAGGCTCTTTACAAAAGGTATCGTTATCCGACATATATTAGCCTTTCAGTTTGAAGTCTTGCTTCAATCTTCCAACACAAGGCTATTTTTAATCATTTGAATGAAATTTATGCAAATAATTTGAAAACAAGACAAGTCAGGTTAGCTCAAATACTATTCCAGCAACAGGAAAAACATGACTGAGCATGTCATTCAGCAACATATTGTATGGTATTTTGGTATAATACCATACTTGCACCTTTCCTGCAAGATTCATATTGAATTCCAAAATGAAATATGTGCATAGCACATTCACATAAATTGTTTTTATAGCTATTCATATAAAAATCTATACCAAAACTTGGCACTGTAATAACATTTAAAACATAAAATCAGTCTTAAATAATGCAAAACATAATTTAAAATAATTGAAATACAAATGTTTGCATTGCCTGACTGAAAATAAAATTGAAATACAAAGTTTCATAGAAAAAAATTCTAAACTGCAAACGAAAATTAAAAAATACTTTTAAATGAACTAACTGCAGGTATATGTTAATGCCATCATTACAACATTTGAAGCAATGTCTAATGAGTTTATTATAATACTTCATTACAAAAATGAAATGATTCTATTAAAAATATGGCTATATGATAAAATCAAAAACTGATAAAAATTATTTCAAATAACAATTTCTTTCAAAATATCCAAAGCGAAAATGAAAACAGTAATTTTAAATTTCAAGCGGATATTTGATTTAAAATATCAATAATATAAACAGCAAATTAATGTAGGATTGGCAAAAATGGATAAAAGATTTTAATGAAATTATATACATAAATCCTTTTAAAGCATGTCATAAAACAAAAGAATATCATTATAAGGCTGAACAATGATAAATAAAAGAGCTCCATTGACTACAAGCTACCTTCACTTACAAATAAATTTAAAATAAGGTCTCCCTACCATACTAAAAAAATTCATTTTTAATTTCTATATATGTTACAAATTAATAAATGAAAGGAGCATTCTTTTTTAGAAAAAAAATTTCTCAATAAATAATTAATTTCATACAAACCAGCAAGAGTATATCTGTCCATGTAATTGATGAGATTTATAAAGCATAAAATTGCAACAGCAATATAGGGTTTCCAACTGGAATGTGCATAGCGAACACCCATTGTATAGGAAGGTAAAGAACTAATTGAAGCATTTCTGGTCTGTGTTTGTACTTCAGACACATTACTGTTAATATTTTCATATTCAACTGCGGTCCTATTCGCATCACCAGACATGTTATTACTTTGGTCAGAATTCAAAATTTCTTTGTCAATATATCTGTTATCATCCATGATAAAATTTCTTATGTCAAACTAAGAAAATACCAGCAAGCGTAATCATCATGTGTTAGTTGACATAAGAATATAAACAAAGAGCATACTCGTTAATAAGAGGACACTTTTTCCGTTAATAGTAGTCCGAAGTAGATAAATGTCGTTCACGAACGAACGGATCATCTAAGTGAACGAACTGAATCAGGTCTCCATTTTGTGATTAGTGCTCGTCCGCGAACGAATGTTTGGTATCAGCAATTTTCTTTGGCAAATTACTGTATGACTGGCGTAGTGGTCTAGGGATAGCGTGTTTTCCTCATGATCTGTGTGTTCCAGGTTCGGGCATGGTTGTTCTTTACCCTATGTTTTATTTGTGAGATACATAAAATAGCAGAGCCGGTCTGCTATATAAAGGGGCCTGAGTGCAAGAAGCCATTTGAGGCCCTGATTCTTTTTTTTGTAACATGAAATATATTGCCATAAAACTAACGGAACAAATACTATTAATTCATGTTTATTTAATGCGAGATTTTGTTTTTGCTAATACATCAATTACTTCTTTTTTTTTTTTTTTTGAAATTTCCTTTTAGTTGATTAATAAAGGAAGTTCCTTTAAGCGTTCTGAACACATGCTTGATCGAAGATAATTCTTTATTAATTTTAATTTGCTGAAAGAGCGAACAGCACTTGCTGGTAGCGTAAAAGAAAGTTTAACACAGTTAACACATTTAGAAAAAACTCATTATAATTATTATTTAGTATGTATTGCAATATGATGCCTTCTGCATCATTACATCTCTTTCACTTTCAAAATCAAATCCTGTCGAAAATAATTTTCCTGGATTAGATTTTCATCTATATCTTTGCTATAAAACTTTACAAAATTTTTTAAACATTTCTCTAGTTTATGTTTTTCTAAAGTTTTTATATATCAGTGATTAATTTGAAATCAGGAATAATATTCGATAACTTGTAAATCTATCTTCTGTTTGTACAGTAACAGTATCAATTACAGTGTTTAAAAAACATAACATCTAAATTCCTCTACAGAATTTTCTATAACTTCGTCTTCTGTTAATCCCGGAAATAATATTTTCCTTTACAGAAAAATACATTCATTTTACAGGAAAAAAAATATGAAATGTTCAAATTACATGTTAGCACTTTTGCTTCGTCTAAAAATGTATTAAATTTTGTTCATAAATTTTGGTTTTCAGATTTAATTTTATTGGCTAAATTGAAAGCCAAATCGATAATAAATGTTTTTGCTTGAAATAGTTTCTTGATAGTGTTAATATTGGACAATATTTCAAACCACACAATTATTATTATTTTGCATTTCTTGTATTGCTTCCAATAAACTTTTAACTTTGGATACCGCTGTATTATCAATAAATTCTTCAAGGGCATTACAAGTTTGTTCAAACTGTGTATACACTGCTTCAACCGAATCTATTTTGGCTTCCCAACGAGTGTCACATAATGGTTTAAGAGTAATGTTTAAATGTTTTTGTAAAATTTTCCACCTTTTTGTAGATACAGAAAATAAACAATATAAGCGTTGAAATATCTTAAAAAATGTTTTACAATATATACTACTGGAAGCGGCATCACAAATTAATAAATTAAAGGAGTGCTTTGGGCAAGGCACATAAATTGCATGCGGTTGTAGAAAAAGTATTCTAGACAGTACATCTTTATATTTATTTCCCTTTCATGTTGTTACTGTTGAGTACAATTGTATCTACGGAAGTCGAAGCAATTTCTTTGCCAGAATTATTCGTAGCCAAGAAAACGTATCTGTTTGTAACTTTGTGAAGTTTAGCTTCACTTCTTTTCGTTTTTCTGGGGATTTTTTCCCCCCTTCTCTTGACATCCAGATAGATATTTCCTTGGTATGGACATGGTTATATCTAACAGTATTAAATAGTTTATAGAATTAATTATCAAATTAATATTTGCTATACTATTCGCTATTACCTAGTGGGTGAGGTAAGTGACTGTAAACTACTTACTTTATATTAACAATATTTTGCTCACTTACTGTAGACTATAATAAGTACTGTAAACTTCGCATATTTCCAAATTCGTTGACTGCTTCATTTAAACTTCTTACTTAATTCTTTTCATCCCAGGCGTGGCCGGTGAAGCAGTAATGCAATGTGCATTGATAGGTGTTGATTGTTTAATTTATCTTCGTTTTGCTTTTTGTTTGAAACATTTAATATAGACCAACATACATGGATACACACATAAATATTACATTAGATGCAATATTTTCACATCTAATATAAGTCGAAGTAATGTATTTTTACATCTAATGTAATAGAAGTCGCACCTCAACGCTCTGTCTTAACATGTCTGAAGTAGATTTCCTTATTCATAAACTAACTCTTCCCCACTTTTATAGACATCCCTGAGATCATTTCCTAATAACGCCTCCAGTCATACATGTGGAAACAAATTTGTGTACTTTCAGTACGTGTAAAGGATATTATGGTTCCGACTATTTTATTTTTAATCATATTGCCCACCCCCTCAGTCACGGGGATCCGTTGCATAGCACCCGCCTCTTCTCTTAGATCAGTGGTGGGGAAACTTTTTTAAGAAGGGCCATTTGTAATAACTAGACGATCGTAGTGGGCCAAAGAATAATGCTTAATCGTTAAAAAATTTATGTGTTCTATAAACATATACATATATCATGACATACACTTACTATTTTAATAGTAAAAAAGCAAAAGGTAAGAAAATTATAAGCACAAAATATAAAATGAATTTAGTGTAGTTCTTGATGTGAAGTATTATCACTTTATTTTCTGGTGTAATTACTGGTTGATGGTGCATGAGAAAAATGAAATTGAGACTGTTTTATCAAAATTTCATCATAGTCCGGTTTCATTTGCGAAGCAGAAAATTCTTAAAACTGATGAAAGGTGCTCATCTGTAATTCTGTTTCTTAAAGAAGTTTTCCTAAGCTTCATTGTTGAAAAGATTTGTTCGCATATATAAGATGAGCCGAACATTGTCATTATCTTCATTGCATGAGTAATTAGATTTGGGAAATTATCTGGACTTAAATTTTTATAAAATCCTAGTAATGGTAATGTATGAAAAGTTTGTTTCAGGAGAGTATTACTGTTCAGTTCTATTAACTCAAGTTGAAATTTTGCATCAACTTCTTCGTAATTAACATTGAATGGGGTCGCAAAAATACTAAACTCTGGTTCCATTTTTCTGAAGTCCTGAAATCTCCTTTCAAATTCTGAAGATAGTTTTCTCAAATTAATTTGGTATTTTTTAATCTTATTGTTTGATATAGTGAATTTTAACGATTGTATTCTTGGAAAATGAGAAAAATCAGCGAAGAGTTTCGAGCGAAGAGGAGTCAGCTGTTTGGGTCGGATGGATTTGTCTAGAATACTATTGTGTTTTGAATATCGCCGCAGGTAGTTTTTATGCGGGTCGTCACATTACGAAGTAAGAATGGGTTCAAATATTCTCACAACGGCACTCTTAAACGGGCCGGATTAAACCTTTCCGCGGGCCGTAGTTTCCCCATCACTGTCTTAGATGAACAAATCTGCATAAAAGCCCTTCTGTAAAAAGGAGTTGTGCAAGGGAGTGTGTGAGTGTTATCATAAAAACTAGAAGTCAAACTTCTGCTCTTGGGTGCTCAGGGGTCTTTACCCTCAGAGGTTACTGTATCCCTCTTTCCTTTGTAACGTAGACACGACGTCATCAAGATCGACGACTACTGTGTGGACTTTATTATTACCGTTCGCGAATGACTTAGATTCTCAATGGCGCACTACAACTGAAATTTGTACACAGGACAGGTGAGAAAGAATAATAATACGGAGGGGTTGCAATGTCACTTGACAGAAGAAGGCCAGTTAACCTTGATAGATAAAACATAATGGTTCATAGGTTTTTCTCAGAGATTTATGTTTCTTCCCGTCGTTTAATGGTTGAATTGTAGGGGTGGGATGTCGATTCCATTGGGGTTAATGCATATTTGCTTTGATATTATCATTTCTAAAAAAAGGATTTCAGAGTGTTTTCTATTTTTTGAACTGTTACGATGAAATACGTACATTTTTATAAATTGATGAAAATCCATTTTCGGAATATATGTTTCCCGATATATTACATTTGCAGAGTAAAAATAATGTTTGCAGAAAATGCAAGATTGAAGGCTGAAAGAAATTCAAAAGAATTCAAATATTACTTGTAAATCTATCTTTTCTATATAAATCTATTATACCCTTTAGGAATATTTCGTATAATAATGTTATAATAAAATATATTCAATCGAAATTTTCTTTCGTTAATCTTACATGTTCTTTGATTTAGAAGAAAATATGTCGATTGATTTTTCTTAAGTGTCAAGCACTTTTAGCAGAAATTATTATTTATTTAGGAAGCAAAAATAAGATATCGCTTGTTTCGCAAACAAAAAGTAATATGGATTGATTCGTTCGCTTTGATAAAATATCTGGAAGCGTACTTTACACCAAAATAATAATATTCAAGCATATCCAGTGAGTAACCTGTATATTTTTCCTGGAATTTAGTTATTTCAATAAAGAAGTTTTAGAATGAAGAGAATTAGAATTTATATAACATCTGCTAATTAAAAATATGTAGGAATTTATTCTTAGATACAATGTAAATATAATTATTGGAAGAATTAAAAAACTTGTACAATCAATTATTTAACTTTTTTTCTTGTACAATCAATTATTTTTACAATAAACTATTCTTTAAAAAAGTAATGTATAATTTTTTAAAATTCAATTCCTTCTTAAGTCAACAAAGGAAAATTTTATTTTAGTTACTTTTTATTAAATAATTTTCAAAAAAATTATTAAGTATCAAAAAGTATTGATTTTCGCAAGAATTGAACTCGCATTCTTCACCTTCAAGTGGAAAATACTGAAATCTTTGCCTTTTAGTGATTGAGCCTCTGCCTACTGCTTTCATTTTCCATTACAAGCTGCTAAAACTCTCTTTAAAGTATTAAAAATTAATTTAATTTAATTAATGAATTAATATTTGAAAAAAATACTGTATTAACACATTAAAGGCGGGAGTCGTAGTACTACGATTTATCTACTATTTACCTAGCATACTTTCGTCAAGATCCCCCACCTTTAAAGTGTTAACATTAAGTGTCATCCACTACAAGTCCAAAAAATGTATTTAAACTTGGGTAGAAGGAAAAAAAGGTATTTTTTTAACGATTGAAAATATGAACAAGATATATAAATGTCTATACATAGGGGGAGAGTGTGAACTAATAGTAGGAATTGAAAAAAAAAAAAAGATTCCAGAAGTATACTTATCAAAACATGCACGCAAGTTTTATTTAGTAAGAAATAGTTTTGTACTTTCTTCTGATCTTTATATTAACTAAGAATCATTTACATTCAATAAAAAGCGCTATACTTTTAATTGAACAGATATAATAAAATAGGTCAGAATTTCTTTCGAGTAATTATCTTTTTGATATGATATCTATTTTTTGTATGCAAATATTATTTAGAATTATATACTTAGAAGCAGATACTCGATATTTTTATTATTTCACGCTGAAAAGGAAAAACTCAGAATTTCAAATGTTAATTTAATCTCATTTTCATGGCGGACATATGATGTTCTCATATACAGAAACATCTATTAACTGTTAGCATAAGTACAAATTTCCTCAATCAATTTGTAGATAATATGGTCACTAAACAACAAAATTTTGCTGTTGTTTTTGTTGAATACGCTGAAAAATACAGAGAAAAGAAGCTCGAAATGTTTATTTTTCTAGTTTCTTTCTCTCAAAAGAAGCATGATAAGGAAAAGGAAAATGTCGTAATTGTCATTTTATCGCATACAAAATTTTGAAAGAAAAAAAAATGCATTTGTCAAAAAATTTAGCACTGCAAAAATTTTTTGATAGCTGAACTTTTAAAAAAATTTCAAAGAGTTTAAAAAATCCTTTTTTTAATACCCTATCAAATCCTCAAAAAAAAAAAAAATCCCTTTCGAAATTATTTCTCGCTCTCTTTCTACATGTATAATAACTATTAAAATGAGAAGAACCAAATGAATGAATTGTGATATGCAGTTTTATTACTAAGAAAACACAAAATTTACTTAGAAATTATGAAATTTTTAGTATATTATTTAATAAACTCTCATAATATATAAATATTTTTCCTCTGTTATAGTGTTATTTGAATTTTAAAGTAATAATATGCCCGAAGTTATTGCATAAATTTGAAATATTTTGAATAATTTTATTTTATTAAATATCTTGGTACTTTTCCGTTATACGGGTGCAAGTTTCACCAATGTGAACAAAACGCGAATTATGTCGCAAAATGAAGAAACGTTCTTGAACGTGAAATTTGACGTAATTTTGCATTTTTTGGTGATTTTTCACTTTTTCCGACAAACGATTATTTGGTGATTATTTCGTTGCACCGGTACAACGGAATACCAAAATCTAATTTAAATTCCGAAAACCCATTCTTAACTTCAATTATTTCATACGTCTGCCTACGTAACTACAGATGGTCTTCCTTCAATGTTTTGAATCATTTTTGTATCAAAAATTTTGTAGATTGCCTATTTATAAACATTAATATGTTAAAAATTATAAAGATGTGTATTTGATCATGCATGAAAAACAGCATGATCAAAATAGACGGATTCTAAGAGCACCCAACTCAAAGGCGCGTAGATACGTTCGTCTGCGACAGAAAGAATCCACTTTTTTTGTTCATGAACGAACGAACGTCTCATATAAGTTGCTCCATCAACCAAGGAAGTTAAGTAAATTAGTTTTATTGAGGGATAAACGTGCTATATATGAATATTCTATGAATAACTATTTTTTATCAATATATCTTTATTCAGAATCTATTAAAAATTTAGAAGCATTTGAAATTATAAAGTGTTTGCCACGATTAGTAATAGAAAGAAAAAAAACGATACATTCCTCGATTTCATATTCATAACATTGAATGCAGAGTATGAAGAATTTACTTAGTAATTTTTTCAACAAATTTGGTGCTTACTTGGATAAACTCTTTTAGAGTAGCTAAAAAGCTATCATATCAATATTTCTTTAGTGCAACAATTGCAGCCTTTTAAATAAGATTGAAAAGAAAACAGATATTTTATTATTAAATAAATTTAATTCACAATTATACAATTTTGTTTCTCCAGTGATTTATAATGAATTCATACAATTTGGCTGTAGAAAAGTAAAATGCACAAAAGTATCAAAAGTAAAGAGTGTTTCATTAAAGTTAGTCCAACCATTAGCTAGATATTAATCAGACAATAAATGAATTGGTGAATTGCATTAATAGTGAATTAGTGAAATAAATAAAATAAATTTAATAGTTTGTTACTGAGGAAGTAACAATTAGATGAATAAGGTGCCAATTAATTTTACCATTTGAATTTGAATGATGAATAATGGGAAACAGCTCTATCTTAATATTTATGAACAGTATAAAAGCATCAATTTCTCTAAAAATTTCACTGGCAGGTAACCGAAGTGCCCGATGATTTTTTTTTTTTTTTTTGCATAAGATATAATAAAATCTTAGCCGAAGAACAAGGATTAGTAGGGGAAAATATGACATCGTATTCATTTGCCAGCTTATTGATTATTCTGCTATATATAGCATAAATTATATACTGAATAAACATTATAACATTTAAATCAGATGACTGAGAGTCTGGACTTAACGTCATCGACATCCATCGCATCGAATTCTTACACGACAGATCAAACTTTTTGGCAAAATGCAACTTGTCTTATTTACATGTCGTTTGATAGATTTTATTGCCAACAGTAATGCAAATTAAAAGATTGCTGATCGACATTTGAAACAAAAGTCTGAAAATCTGTAGATGTACTTTTCGACATACATCACATTCAGTTCATAATCGGTGCCCCGAAAATTGTCGTCAGAATGGGATATCTTATTCACTTGTCGGATATATTGCCAAAACTAGTGCCAATTATAAGTTGAAGGGATGACATTTCATTCAAATGTCTGAAAATTTGCAGATTTAACATCTTCAACACATGCAGCATTGAGTTCATAGTAAGCTACCCGAAAATTGCTATCAAAATGAGACTATCACCTTGCTTATATCTTATTTACTTATAACCTTGTCGATATCTTATTCACTTATAACCTTGTCGATTATGTTGCCAAAAGTAATACGGATTATAAGCTGAATGAACGCCATCTGAATCACGTGTTTGAAAATTATGATCTTAACGTCTTCAACATTCATTTCAGAATTCAGTTCTTCGTCAATCTACCAAAAAATGTTCGCAAAATACGGCATCTTATTGACCCAATCGATTATTTTGCCAAGTATACTCGAACCGTTTAAACAGTTACTTGTATATTTCGACGGTTTACTATAAAGCAAGATAGTTTTTAAGTAATCATATTGGATAATGTGCAGCTCTCTACAACCATTCTGAAGTGGTGAAGACTTTTATCGACGAAACTCAAATTTCTCGCCGATGGGAGACCATTGCCTCCTTAGCCCTCCAGCCGCCGCTCTCAAAGTGAAGTGTTTACATCAGAAACTCGGAATTAGTGCATTGGATGCTTAAATGACATCACTAGTGGCTCGGCAACCATAAAAGATTGGCAAGCTATCCGTACTGTCTTAGAAAATGAATTTCAAATTCTCAGTGATATTCCTACTGATAATAACTCTACCATTACCAATGAAAATATAGTCCTACCCATCATGCTGAAATATTCAAAAGAATTTAACAATATCCTTTCTGATATCGCTGGAACATGTGGTAAAACCCCAAACAAATTAAATCAGGATTTCATAAAGATATTTCCTTGAACTCCTGAACAGCACAAAGCCATTCAAAATTTCTGTTCAACAGGATTTTGACTTTTATATCATAACCCCTAAAAACAAAAGACCACTAAAAGCAGTGATTAAGGGTCACCCCCATGATTGTTATGTAAAGGAGATTAAACATAATCTGTCGGAACTAGGACTTGTAGTGTTCCGAGTAGTTCAACAGACTCAACTAAGGACTAAGCGTCCCCGCCCTTTCTATTTAGTTGAACTTGAGAAAAACAATAAATCTACAAACTTGAATATTTAAATTACTTCAGCGTTACTGTTGAGCCTTACAGAGGCTGTAATCTAATATCGCAATGTTTTCGTTGCAACTATTTTCACCATAATTCGGCAAATTGCTGTATCCAGCTTAGGTGTTCAAAATGCGGAACCAACCATCAAACAAATTCGTGCTCAATTAAGGAAAAGATCGAGAAGCCTATATGCATAAACTGTGGAGAAAAAGACCATACCGCGGGTGCAAACAATTTTCAAAAGCCCAATTTGCTAAAATAAATAACGAGAATTACTTCTTTAAAAATCAGTTATTAACCAGACCAAATGTTAACTACGCTGGTCTTTTTAAAGGCACAAGCCACCACGAGATGGCGCCAAGTGATAAAACCCCCGCCACAAGCCAACAAGAGATGGTGCCACCAGTAAACAATGTTTACAAACAAACCAGAGAATCTCCCTCCACCAATGGAAAATTTACGTTTTTAGAAGCAATTAGAGAAATTTCTTAAGGAACTCCCTACTTTTTTCACAGAACTAAGAAAGCTTAAGCCTACTACTGACCCCATGGAAAAATAGCTTATTTCTTTATGGCATTATTAAATCCTGAACAACCTAAGAATTAGTCACCTTCATGTGCAATAGCCTCCGCATAGTTTACTGGAATGCAAATGGCATTAACAACAAAATAATTGATCTCCGAAACTTTGTAAATAAGTATAACTTCGATGTTATTCTTATTCAGGAAACCCACCTTAGGCCACAAATAAAAATTTTCCTGGTAAATTATTTTTCATATTATAGTTATATAGCAACCCAAGCAGGTGTCGGTACTTTAATTAAGCACGACTTACAGCAAGGTCCCTCCCACCTTTACTACATCATGTAGAAGCTAGCGTGGTTAAATTAAATCTTAAAAATCAGGATCCCGTACCTCTAATCTCTATTTATGTTCCTCCCAGCGCTTATACCCATAATTATATCTTTGGCATAGAAAACTTAATGCAAACAGGCCCTAATCAAATTTTCTGTGGTGACTTTAATGCACACCACGTTAGCTGGGGTTTAAAAATAACTGTCCTACAGGTAAACCTAAAATCCTTCACCCTACAGATTAGGATTCGATATCATTGCTCCCCCCCCCACCTTTACTAGATTCGGTCCACAATCAGCTAATATAATCGATTTAAACTTAACAAAAAAACTTCCTGCACTCTTACGAAATTCCTTCCCTACCCGAACTCAGTTCCGACCACAACCCAGTGTTACTAAATTTGAAAAACAAATGGGATTATATTTTAAGTAAATAACTTTAAATATATTTTAAGTCAAACGGATACTCCAAAAATAGGCGAATTTACAAGGCCCCGATAAACTTGAACAATTAGTTAACTTATTCGAATCCCAAATTATTAATGCAAAAAAACTTAGCCTCCACCCCAATTGTAAATAGTCAAAATTTTACTGAGCCCAAGATAAGAGACCTAATAAGGGACAGGAACTTTACCAGGAACAGTTTTCAAAACTCCAGAGACCCAATCTTCAAGAGACTAATGAATAGACTTAACAAGGATATCGAAAAACTTGCAAACTACCGAACTCATTAATAAACTTATAAATGTAAATACGGAGGATGGCTCTATATGGACGTTATTCAAATCCTTTAAATGTAAAAAACTTATTATTCCGGCCCTTAACGGCCCTGCTGGTATTACACACAACGAAGATGAAAAAGCAAACTGCCTGGTCGAAAGCTTGGAGTTGAAAAATAAACATTCAATATTTTTCTTATGTTTGCTCAGCGACAAATAATTATCCAAAACTTGTTCATTGCAAAATTATGAAATTAGTAAACCCATAATTATATAGTCAAGAATTCCTTTTTTTAAAATTCCTTGTATACAAGGAGAAAATATTGTAATCATTAAAAAAAAAGTGCAATTTTGAGATTTTCGTGAATCTCCATGTTTTATACTTTCCGGTATCTAGAAAACACATTTATGGAATTATGTCTAACTGGGAACGCAATTACTCAAAAGTTGACTGAGTTATAGAATTAAGATTTGACATGCATTTTCAATACAAAAATTTTAGATTTTTTAAAAAAAGAAAGAGAAAAAAAAGAATGTTATTTATTATTTTAGTTTTTATTTAAAATAACATTTTCAAGGAATCAAATTCTCCAGCTTTAAAAACCACCAGAAGAATCTTAACAGGTCTTTAAAAATGTAATTCATAATGCCTAATTATGAATATATTTGATGAATATATTTTCAGAATAATTACCATTTAATAACTTAGAACTTAACTTATTAGCAATGTTTGGTAATGTGAAGGACAAAGAGTTTTTCACAAACTTATGCTCCTAAAATAAATTTCATAGCTTGTGGTGAGTTATATTCTCCCTCAATAAGATTTTTTTTTTTTAATTTATAAAAACTATCTAGTAATTCCATTTATTAATTCAAAAAGAATTATAAACAATTATATCTTTCATTTTATTTGTATTCTCGTCTCTATAATTTTAAAACAAAACTCAACATTTTCTTTTTTAATTTTGTTTCAAAATGTTTTTCTATCTATACATACTTCATATAGGAACTATGCAATAAAATTGCATTTTTACTTTGATTTATATTTTTGATTGTTATAGAAGTAAAAAGATTTTGACATTACTAGTTTCCTTTTTATTAACTTACTGTAATTCTAATTATGTTCTCTATAGATATTTATATTATATAGTAATATCATAAATCACAGCATTGCATGCATTTTAATGTACTACAATTATATACTAAGATAATTTACATCAGTAAGCATAAAATATTCTATTTAATGAACAAATAAAGCCTTTGCAGAAATAAAAATCAGTATAATTTTTTTCTTTCAATAAAAGTAATTTATACATGATACCACTTGTTAAATAAAAATATATTAAACCAACATATGTCAGATAAGTAATTCAGAAATTGAATAAATAAATAAATGCTGAAATGAATAAATATATAATAAATAAATAAATAAAAGCTGAATTTGAATAAATAAATAAATAAATAAAACTCCTGGTACCTACTCATTGTGCTGTAATAATATATTTTAAAACAAATATTAAAAAAAGAAATTTTTTATTATTTTAAAGCAAATATTTAAAAGCGATTTTTTTAATGTTTTAAAACAAATATTTAAAAAGCGATTTTTTAAAGAAATATTTTAAAACAAATATTTTTTTTAATGATTTTTTCCCTTTCTAAATACATAGCGAGTTAGTTTGTTTGCTAAAAAGGCAATAGCTTGCCAAGATAAGTAAAGCCTAGAAATTTGTCTCACGTGATTTAAGTATCCAATGAACGTTAAGGTATTTAGATCCATGCTTGTGGTACAGATGCTTGTCTCTCAGAGTAGGCTCACAGTCTCTTAAGTCTTTCGTTAACGAAAATTATGAAAGAAACAGGTAAAAAAATGAACGAATGATTTTGAATCGGATTTTTCAACTGAAGAATATTTCCCCTCTATAATCCAAAGGGGAGAAAGCTTTACAATAGAAATTAAAAAGAGGAGAGTAGCTCATACGGAGGATAGGTTTCATTAGGAAAGTAATGGAAATAGGGAAAGAAAAAATAGTAATATAGAGAACTTACTGTATGGTTGCGGAAAAGCTCTTTGCGCCAAAAATGAAGCGCGTATTTGTAGGGTATGTTAGATACAACTATCGGTTCCAAGAAATAATAGTAAAACGAAGAAGGCAGACCTCTTTTATGAGAGTTCTTTATTGATAATAAGAAAATACCGTGATATTATTTATTTATATTCACTCATAATTACTTTTATGAATCTCATTTTTGACTAGAAATAATGCTGTTGATGTTAGCTGTGGCTCAGAATAGTGAGACCTTGGAAAAGCTTAAGTTTCCACCATCGCATTTTTTTTTTTTGATAACAAATTTAATGGCAAAAAACTAATGTGTAAACTCAGAATTCAATTTTATGCATTGTACTTTCGACTGTTTTGCTAGATGAAATCTAATGCTTGTACAGGGCAATGAAATGAAATAAATTTTCATTTAAATTCTTAATGGAACTTAAAAATAATGCTTCGTTCGAGTTACTCGGTTGGCGTTGATTTATTCTTGTAGTTTGGCAGTTTTATTTTCTGCAATTAAATTTTCATTTTAATGTCCCTAATTTTCTAAATATATAGTGCTTAATATTTTTTTTAATTGGTTCAGATCTTTAAAATGTGCTACATTGTATTCTGTTTCTTAATTATTAAAACAATAAATTAGTTATAGAATATTTAAATCACTTTTGATTATTGCAAGCATGTGTGTTGTTTGTTAGCATTTCTATTAGCAAAAAATCATTAGTATTTTTTAGTATAAACATTGCATTAATGAAGATTATGTCATCTTTTTCTTGCAATATTCTCCAGTCACTTTTTTAAAAAAATTTTCCAGGTTGACAAAACACATTAGGAAATCCTACATATGGGTTGCCCAATTGAAAGTGGCATTGCTGTAATAACTCCGCCGTTTGAAGAAAAAGATGATTGCACAGAGCATTGGGAGGACATGCGATATCGTCAGATCGCGTGTGCGATGGTGAGAGAGTTCTTTCATATCATGGATGCCTCCAAACGTTGTCAAAGCGTGGTAGTGCAATTTTTAACAGAGGAAAATGTGAGTATTAGTGAAATCTATTGTCGAATGCAAAATGAGTATGGCACGGAATGTGTGTGTCGCAGATCGGTATTCCGATGGTATATGAAATTTTGTAGTGGAAAAAGCGCTACAGATCAGATCGTACAACTTGACGGATCACACCTGATCAAGAACAGTAGTTATCACCAGGGAAGTAATTATAGATGTGGACCATCTTGTGAGAATTAAGCAACGAATCACTACTCGAGAAATAGCAAGAGAAATGTATATGAGCAAGGGAAGTGTTCACATAATACAGCATGAAAGGTTTTCTGGCAATGGGTGCCAAAACATTTGGTCAAGAAGTAGAAAACTCATCGCACGTCTGTTTCCATGCAACACCTTTACCATAAAATGGGAAACCAGTTCCTTTCAACGTGAAAAAATGTGCCATCACTTCACCAAAAGAATGAACATGGAATGGAGACACCCTTCTTCTTCACGGCAGAAGAAAGCTGTTTCTCAAACTACAGCTGGTAAAGTCAACGTGTTTCTTCGACGTCGATGGCTCACTAATGTAGGAATGGCTACCTATGATCATAATTGTTACTGCTGATAAGTACTATTCCATATTTCATAAGCGGAGAAAGAATATTAAGAACCGCAGAAGCGCCATGTGGTCTAGCGGGGTCGTCTTCTTGCATAATAATACTCGCTCTCATGTGTCTGTGGTGTGACAAATATTGTTACGGAAATTCCGCTGGTAGGTTCATGAACATCTCCATTACAGTCAGGACTGCTCGCATTTGACTACAACATCTTCGGTTCATTCAAGAAAGCTCTGAAAGATGGCGATTCACCGACGATAATGAGTCCAAGTGGCATTTAAATTTTTTCCTCAACCAACCCCAGATCTTCTTCATTCAGGGTATCCATCATCTTGTGGACAACTGGGACACTTGTTTCAATCTACAAGATGACTTTGTCTAGCCTATCTATTACATCTGTCAGTATTTCTTCGTTCCTAACACACACACACACACACACACACACACACACACACACACACACACACACACACACACACACACACACACACACACACACACACACACACGT
>JAPMOQ010023642.1:15163630-15243544 GCA_026543055.1 Argiope trifasciata | reverse complement strand
TGCATTGCTGTTTGTTTACTGAATTATTGAGAAGGTTATTCCGAAGAGGCAATGTAAAATATGTGGTATATGATAATCGAAAAACATTCGAATTTCAGTGGAATTCAAAAGTGGCGAAGAATTGGTTTTAGTTTTCCTCATAAATATACGTGTAATATTTTGTGCGTATAAAAAAAGTACGAAGGTTAGTCCAGTGGGCCTAAAATAAGAATACAGCAGGATGAATTTGATGCGCCAAAGAAATATATTGAAAATGAGAGAACATGACCTAAAATCAGTTACAGTGAAGCCTCTTTAATTCATTACATATTCGATCATTTTTCTCGTGAATATTTTGTTTTGAAGCAACTTCTTAAACAACCTATTAAAGGGATTTTATTGTCCTAATTGTAATTCATTGCTGTGTGCCGATTGTATAAAACCTAGTATGATTAAATTTTAACTTGCAGCTACAGATTTTTCAATAATAGATATTTTTTCATGTTTTGTTTAACGTTCTCATCCATTTCAAAATTTTTATTCATTGGATCGCCAAATCTTAGTTTTTGTATATAAAAGAAATCTTGTAATATCGGGTACTTAAAATTTTTAAACAAAAAAAATCTACTATTTGGAATATAGATTATTTTTAAGGCTTTTTTCTTTTCGTAATTCTTATAGATTTTTTTTGTTTCCCATTGAGATATTTCTATAGATAAAGAAATTTGTCTTGATTGACAATGCGCCTCTTTACCACAACCACAGAAGTTACAAACATAAAATTTTATAGAAAGTTGCTTCTTTGATATTAGAGATCTACTAAAAACAGATTTTTTCAAAATTTTAATTGGGTTAAATTTAAAAAAAAAATTTAACGTGTTTCTGCTATGCCAAAACATATTATCTCAAAAAGTTGTCCTTACAGCATTTTAAACGATTAAAAGGGTTTTTTCTCTTTTATGTCAATTTATGTTGGATGAGTATGTATTTTTATTTTTGTAATTTTTGGAAAAATAGTTTTGAACACCATTTGAAATAATGATTTTTACTGAAATAATTTTTTAAAAGTACCATTACTTCATCGAACCCTTGAGTCACATTGAATATGTTAACGCTGTGATAAAAAAGTGCTTTCTTTAGTTTAATTTAAAAGCTGTTTATTAAATAAGATTCTTCACGGTAAAAGTTATTGAATTTTAAGATGGTGAGATATATTACCTCGCTCTAGCTTCAAAAAGTACTTTTAAAGAACTGCATTAACTATAATTTTTATTTTCATTTTACATCTAATTATAGCATTGGGGTATTTTTAACTTCGTGAACTTGTTTCTGTTACTTTTGAATACTAGGTATTGTGAAATAATTCTTATTCATCATTCATGTACAAACACGTTTTTCTGTAATTTCTTTTAAAGCTAAAGTAAGAAATTTTTTATTTATTTTTGAATGTAGGCCAAAAAGCAGATTTTTGTGAAATCTCTGAAATTTGTAACGTCTTTAAAAGTTCTTTACTAAACTTTAAAGCTACGAGGCGATAAAATAATTCTTTTTATACAGATCATAGCATTGCTCTATCGTCAATTTTCGGCAGTTTCGCAAATCTTAAGATGGTAGCCATGCTGGAATGTTTTAGCTCTTAGCTTTATAAGACTGAAAATAAAATGTCCTAAATTTAAGTTTGGAGGAAGTTTATACTTTCCATCCTAGCCATGTTGGATTTTATTTGTTGTGGCATATATAAAAATCAAATTCAGAAATGTTTGATCATGTTATGCTTCTAGATCACTGTCGACATTTTCAGAAAGTATCCATCCAAATTAACTGGTATTTTGTTAAGAAATGAATATATTGTTTGGCTAAAATACAATAACAAGATCCCGGGTTTTTATTGTGAATTTTTTAAATGTTTTCTTAATTTTTTAGTAATAATAGTTTCTTTTTCATTTTTATGTTTTTCTCAAAACCTAAAATGTGTTTTACGACAGAAGATGTTATCCTTCTGCAGTGTTGTAGAAATAAATATTAATATGTTAAAAAATATACATTTAAATTTGATTTTAAAAAATACACATTTAAATTTTAACATTTTTAATAAAACAATGAATTATTATAAACCAATTCTTAGAAAATATGCAGATTTAATTAAATGTAAGATAATTAAATGTAAGAAAGATTAATGGTATACTTGTACTTAAAAAGAAAAATCTGTTTAAAATAGTTGTTCCTTTTTTTCCTTCGAAGAAACGTTTTACAAAATACTAGTGAAAAATTTGGGCATCCAGGCACCAAAAAAAATGATAAATTAAATTACTTCTCAATGTTACTGGCCTCATATTATTAAATAATTTGCACTTTTTGTCAAACATTGTGATGTTCGTCAATTAAAAAGAAAAGTAACAAAAAAATGTGGCCTTATAGAGATAGTGTCCTCTACATATCATATTTTTGAATGTAATTCTGTCGATACTGTTGGTGGATTCAATTACTATAATTGAACTAAAATAATTCTTCAGATAGTAATAAATCATACAATTGGATATGTTTTAATCTTTTCCTTCCAAAAATAAAAAGATTCTAAAAATCACGCTATTAAATATTTGATGAAAAAATAAAAATGGTTTGAATTTCAGGGTTACAATGTCATCTGCTGCCGGAAATTAAATAATTTTTTTTTTTTGAAAAAATGCCAAAATTCAGGTAAAATTTCCCGGTCATTAAATTGATATAATTGAAGACACAAATTTTTAAATTTTGAAAAGGTGTAAAATTCCTTTTTGTGCAAGTATCTTTTCCGAAAATATCGCAAAAAACACCAAAATTAATTTTTAATTAATTAAAATTCAAAGAAAATATTCAGTGGTGCCCATTCGGAGCCTCCAAAGTATGTTAAACGATCCAGCTTGTAAACAGCCAACATACACATATTCGTTTTTATTATCAATAGCGATTAAAGATTTCATAAAAAAGAACTATGATTGAAAACACTGGCGTATTTCCAACCAGGCAGCAAGTTAGGACTGGATGTCTGGGCTGAGGGAAGTGTAAGCAGATCTATTAAAAATACCATTAACTTAGTTAACAAATAAACAAATAATCAAAAATATCAAATTTATGAAGATGATTGAAAAAGCATGATTTATGAAGTATTTATAAAGCATGATTGGTTAAGTATAATCTCTTTTACGACCTCACTATTAAAAAATTTATAAACACCGAGTATCTGCTAAAATAAAATAGTGTATCGACATGGATACAGCTTAAATCATAATTAACAAAAAACATATGCATTTCTATAAAGTAACTAAAAGGTGAAAAATTAATCTAATATAAAATCTTAATAGTGTAATTAAGTTGAAAATATATTGTAATCTGTAATTAAATGGATCGGTTTAATAAAAAAGGGTGTACATTCGTGGGTACTGATTTAAAAATTCAAGGATGATCCCGTAAAATAATTATTCATTAGAATTACCTTCCAAATAAGAATAAAACAGCGTTATTGTTTTGAGTCACGTTAGAAAATGAACTTCTCTAACAATAATTTTCTAATTCAGCCCAGGAATCATTTCAAATTTCTTAGAAAAGTTTTACAATGTATGAAAAAGTTCTGTAATCATAAAAAAAATTTAACGATATTTTACTCACATTTTAGAGCACCCATATTCGAAAGCCCAAGTCAGTGAGCATGACGAGTTAGAGGATATGAATCTGGGCTCACGGTTTTTTATAAAAAGTGTAGATTTCTATCAAATATTGCACAAAATCCGCCTTCGTGAAGCCTTCCTACTGCCCGCTCTTGAGCATGTAAACACGAAAAATCGGAAAAGTTTTGAGCTAATACATGCCTGAAAATTTATATATGATATTTTATCACCATTTTTATTTCCATTTAATCAAAATACTCGTAATTTTTTCTGTTTAGTACGTGTTATGTAGGAAGACGTATCTGGTGAAAATTTTAGATTGAGATGTTCACTTAATTTTTTTAAAACTAAACTAATATGGGAGAAAGTATTTCTATTTTAATTCACAGGGTGAAACAAAAGCACCTTGTTTTGCTGTGTTGTTTTATGTTTTCATGTGGTTTCTGTATTGTCGTTATTTAGAAGTCATGAAAAAGCATTTTTCGATATCCCAAATCACGCCTCAATGCTCTCTCGAACATCGCGTTTAAGCAGAAACAATCATATGAACAATTTTTTTTCAAAAAATTAACATATGCAAATAATTTGAAATTAAAAACTGAACATTTTAAGAATAGGACTTTTTTTTAAGAGATGAAAAATAACTTTTAGGCATTTTCTGATGAATTTTTTCTAGGAAAATAATGTAGTCTGAAATTTTTGCACAACACTGATTCCTGTATGACTCTAAAGGGCCAGATGTCCGTTCTTAAAAGGAGGGTTCTCCATCTGTAAGCAATTACACTGCCATAAAACGTCGCCATTGAGGAGACCAGTCTGGAAATTGGCAATTATGGAGTGAAACCAGAAAAGAAACCGCAATGATCAGGCCGGAGAGAAGCTGAATCATTACAATAACTTATGTATTAGTAATTTGCAGTATTTGTTGACCAGCAAAACTACACAGTTGGTAGGGCTCAAGTTTTTCATCCACGATATCAGGTTTCGATCTTTGACTTTTTTGAAATTCACTTCATTTCAAAAATATTTCAGATATTTTACAGATAGTATTGATATGCTTTTCATTTTTATGTACATAGATATATGATCAGGCTCATAATTTTTGATATTATTTATTTTAATTTAATATATTAATTATTTTCAGTGTAATATGTTATTAATTTTTTGCTCACATTTATGATATTTGAATTATAATTATAATTAAATTTTTAAGCATTAAAATATCAATAAATATGGCTTCAATTATGATAAATAATATAAATGATTATTATAATCTTAAAAATCCAAAAGTTTTAAAATATCTGATTTTAATAAAATCAAAAAAAAAATATTCGAACTCAACGAAACCATACTTATAATGAAAACTAAAGAGAGTAGTCGATAATTTATTGAATATGTCAGTTACCCTTCCTCATATTAAAATCGTAAAGAAATAGTAGGCAGGTGTTAAGTTATCGAACACATAACAGACGATCCAAAATTTGTAATAAGGTTATACATTTGCTTAGTATAAAACCCAACTGATGAAAGACAAATATTTTTTATGTAAATCAAACTTGTTTTCCAGTAGATCTATTTAATGTTGCTTTTGTCATTAATTATCAATTATGTAAGATATTTACACCAATTCCAATGATTCTACCATAAATACTATTTTGGTTCTTTGGTTTTATGTTATAGAAAATTAATGAATGTAGAGTAAATTTCTGGAAATTTTGAGTAAAATTTGTGGAAGTCGTTAATTTATAATTAATATTATCAACATTTAAGTTATATTTACAACTTTTTTTCTGGTGAAAAATTAAAACTGTAATTAAAGTTATAAGTGTATGAACATTTACTTTTGATTAAAAAAAAGAGTAATATATTTATTGATTACAACTGTAAGTTGTTAACTTAATTAAAATATATTTTATAATTTAGGATATCGCATCTGTATTTATAATTATTTTCCTTTCAAAAAATGAGTTGTAATTCATTAAAAGAAAAGACATTAATTTTTACATACTAAAGGGAATAACATATTAATTGAAACTCTCGATTAATTGATAAATAAATTTAAATAATTTTGAGCATTTAAATAAACATATAAATTTATAATTCTCTTTTGTTTAAAAATTAAATTACAATTCAAGAATTAGGATAACAAATGTTTATTTTTGTACAAAAAATAAAAAGCATATTAATTAAAACTCACTGTAAAATATTAATGTGAAATATTTTTGAAAGTAAATGAAAAAAAAAAAAAACTCAAGTCGAACCCTAGTCTCGGGCATGTAAAACTAAAACTTAGCTGAATATGCTTTCAGGACACTCAGCAACCGTGGGAGATTACTAATATATAAACTATGCTCAAGATTTAAGGGTCATTGTTTTAGCTTTCTTGGAATTGGCTGGCTACTGAGCTTTAAAATTTTACTGAATGAATAAACAAAATGTATACTGCCAACTTGCAAAATCCTATCGCGAACTCAATTTTCAATTTTAAAACCCGTGCCCTGTTCTTGTCAGTCGAAGGTTTTTGTAAACTCAAGGTATGTGTTGTACACGTAGTTTTCATTTTAGAGTTCATAAAAATAAATTAAAAGTAATTTTCTATTAAATAAAAGCGCCAATTTTAAAACTGAATAATCCTTCTCACTAAACTGTTTTAATAAACATACTGAAAGTCCATTAGGCTTGTACAAAGTCTCCTCATATTTATTCTTACTTTTCCATGTTATTTAATGCAAAATAATAATAATAATAATAATACTAAAAATAAAGAGAATACCTAGGAGAATGAAGTGGAAAAGCAATAACACTTGCTTACTGTATCTAGCTGACAAGTGGCTAAGATTACTTCTTGAATATTGGGTCGGTTGGAATTTTTTTACATCAGCATCGGTGCACGGTCAAATAATACATTTCTTCCTTTTGTTCTATTAAGGTAAATGATGTTTTCTTTACCTTTTTTTTAAACTATTTTTTGATTTTTACTTTCGACGTCATACACGACAATATTAAGTGACAAACTTAGCAAAGTTTTCATTTTTCTCCTCCTGTGACCATGGTGCTGTGTTATACCAAAACATTCAAATAAAAATATTTTCAAAACAAGAGTGCATTAATCAAAACCATAAGCCATTTATTTAATATTACATAAATAAGAATGACAAAATTCATGTTTGTACTTATCATTTTAATCAAATTTGAGGATAATCATAATAAGCTAAGAAACAAAATTTTACAGCTTTGTTTATTGCTTCTTGGTTGCTTCCTTCTAGATGAACCGTTATTTGGAATATGAACTTAAGGGTGTGTCGTGCTAAAAAGTAAGCTTTGAAGCTTAGAGGCAAATATCATTAAGTGGATTTCTATGATATCCAAGATTTATTTAAGCAGCTTTCTCCATTTTGATTAATTCAAGGATCCCATCTTGCATTTCTTTCACAGCTTCGTATTCTGTTAGTCCCATGCGTCGTTTGTTGGAAATATCATAAACACCACCCTCACTTTCAGTGTGCTCTCCTCGAGTACCTAAGAAAAAAAGCAAAATTAAGAGAAATTTTGAGTCATCGCTTTGATATTTTATTATTTCATTCTTATAATGTTAAAAACCAAATATATTCATAACTTTTTAATTCAATGGTAACACACACATACACACACATATATAATTAAAATTTACGGTGTTCAAAATGATCCACAACCCTTAAAGAAGAATAGCAAATATTATTTGATAGACGGTAGTACAGTATTTAAATATATCATCTTAAAATGAAACACCATTAAAAAAACATTGTGAAATATTTTCCAAGTACTGTAATTAAGATTTCGTTAAGCGAATTTTGATGTACGCCGAGCCCACTAAAAAATCCTCTTCTTTAACTTTTGAACACCGAATGAAGAATCATGTAATTGGTATTTGGGTGTTATTGCATGTTTATGCTCTAAGCCAGTCAGAGTATAACATAGCAGTAATCTTGAAAACTATGCGAAATAAGGGATGTTTGTCGATTACAAAAGATTTAGATGGTGTCCATTCAGGACGAAAAGACGTCCTGAGCAATGAATGTAAAAAATAGAATATAGAAGACACTGGTTTGTTTGTTCTCATTTGAATTCAAGCATCACAAGTAAGAAACAAGTTGACATTAGATTCGTCTTTGTATGAGAATAATTACAGGATTCTAGACGGACATAATAATCATATAGACAATACTATTAAAGTAATAGGACTTGACTGCCCAGATTATGCTTTAAAAACTATTTCTTTCCTTACGTATATTTTTAGAAATTGTTGCATTTATTATTATTTTTTGTAGAGTTTCCGTATGGTTCAAGTCTGTTAACTAACCCCCTAAATATTTTGTAAACAACTTCTTTATGTTTCATTAAGATGTTTCGATTTCACCAAAGGGCTTTTAGAGCAACTATCTCAACAGCTGGATTTTTGCCGTAAATAATCCTGTAGATGTTAAGACAGATGTCGCAAACTCCTCCCATCTTGGAACTCTGGAATCCGACAGCAGCGCTACCTTACCTCAGTTGATACCGAGAACTGCCAGTGAAAGCATCTATAGATGATCTTCGGGTAAAATCTAAAAATTTTGAGAAGCTTTTGATTTTATGGGTTATTTTGTGTTTGTTTTGTGTGTGTGACGTGATATTACATGTTTCGTCTCCAAGTTTATGGATTATTTGTGTGAAAGTGAAATTATTACTCAACTATAGTGGCGGTCCTGGAAGATAAGGTAAGGCTGATTACCTTATTTGAATTATTTTTTCATCATTTTTTGCTGATAAAATGATATCAATTGGTTGCTACAGACGATAAAGAAATGGCGAAGAAAGAAAATGACCCAGACAAAGTTAAGCTCCTGAGTAGACAAAGAACGAATTTGTTACCGCAGAAAATTATGTTTAAAGAGTTGTCTTCGCTAACCCTAGAATTAAGGACATTGTTATTTGAATTACAATAAACAGAGAAGGGCTTTAGATACATATTTGGTATATGTTACAACTTACCACTTATAATGCTGAAAACATATAGCATCTAGAGGATCATCTGACGAAGAGTAGATTGCGTCTCCTGCTAAGGAGCTAATAATCGATCGGTTAAGCGTTCTTGTATAAGTATTCATGTGCTCAAGAAGTTTTTTCATACAAAATCAAAAATACTCTACAACTTTAAAACTTTAATAATTTTTATGCATTTTTTTTGGACTTTTTCGCAAGAAGGACACTAGTTCACAATCCTTTCATTGTACTTGGATGTTTTACTGTACTCCTATACTAAAACTACCTCTTCGCAAGTGATCTGCAACAGGTATAGTTAAAATGAAACGTTTGAAATCTGGAAATTTTTACCTCAGATTACATCACGTTTTTCCTGCACATGGGATGTATTAAAAATTTTGTTTTTTAATTTTTTGCGAAAGCTCCATCTCCATTTTCACACCGGTTTTTATCGTTTACAATTTTGCTAGACCAACTGTAAATGACAATATTAATTTGCAATACGGTGGGATGAAGTTCCCTGATTTCCGAAGAATGAGTCAGCAAATGATATATTTTTCTACAGCATTCGTTAGTTTTTAATTAATGCTGATATTAAAAGTCCATCAGTCATGTTTTGGATATCCTACATGTATATAATCCGAATTAATTTCCTTTTTTAAAAAATCTTAAATCAGCCGCTATTATTTTATTCTAAAATTTTCTCTTATTTCCTGATCCAAATGCCATCCGGATCAAGAAATAAGGATGGATTTTATTTATTTATACCGCAAATTTATAGAATAAAACTTTTAAATTTTAAGAGTAGGAATAAAAATCCCTAATCCCCGTAGCATCGCTTCCAAAGATACCTAAGATTCCCTTTCCTAAATCGACACATATCAAAGAAATTCCTATAAGAACTCTTAGTAAAAGCACTAAGGGAAAAACTTCTAGAATTTTTGAGAAAATTCATAAAGCTTTTATTATAAAATAAATTCAAGTATGTGTACACACTTAAATATACTTTTCAATAATGTATGTATATATGTGTGCGTGCGTGCGTGAGCATGTGTGTGTGGAAAATTGGATAGTCAACACCCGAGTTATATATCATGCACAAGAAAAGTTGTATTAAGTTACAAGAATTGTTGTGATAAAAAGGAAGAAATTTCTTTTACATGTTGTTGGTATACAACAAATTTATCTCGAGAATCGTTATTTTTTAAAAAAGGAAAAATTTGATGTACTTGGATGCATATAAGATCAAATCATGTACTATTTCTTGAACAACTGACAATGAATATGGGCTTTCGCAGTAACTTTAACATATTTTAAATTCTTTTTTTCACGCTCTATTTCATACTCACCTCGAACCTGGAGATTGTATCGCGCAGCTATTGCTTCAAGTTGATCTCTATTCTTCGCCAGCTTCGGCAGCTTAATATGAACAGAGGCTCGAATAGTTGTTCCCAAATTGGTGGGGCAGAAAGTCAAAAATCCTAACCTGTCATCATGAGAGAACGGAAGTCGGGATTCGATGTTATTTACAGCCTAAAAGAAATCCATTAATGTTACTTGATATTTTAAAAACCTAAATAATTAATACTAGTCAAAGAAATGCATTTCATCAACTTCAGGTTTTATTTTTAACCATAATAAAATTAAATGACGAGATGCTAATTCAATTCAATTATTTAATGCACAGTTTCATGATTCGTTTTAAAGAGGATATATGACCTAGAATATAAAACTGTGAATTAAAGTTCTACTCAAATAAAATATCTCTTTAAAATAGCATTGGGAAGCCGGAGGTTTTACTGGATTCTCATATGCCTGCAATTTAGCTGATTTTGTTGCAGTTCGTAACATTCAAAATAATTTGGCTCATTCACAGGAATATCGAAAAATCTTAAATTAGACTATGTGATAAATTATATCAAATGTTACTGAATGAATATCAAATGAGCTCATACAATAAATAACATTAAAATTCTCAATAAAACTACGTTAATTCTATAATGCATAATGGTGCATATTTTTATAATTTATATTTTTGCTTCCTTTAAATTATTTTTGAATATTTTAAAGTAAAATCCACAAAGCACTTAGCTTTTTTATGTATATTTAAAGTAGGAATATTGTTTTATCAAAGAAATTTTAGTTTAAAATTAAATGTTCTTATTTTTTAACTTCGAAATTTGAATTATTTCATCGAAACAACACAAGTAATCCTTCACATATGTTGTACAAAAATATGGCTGAAAATGCAAAAAATGAATCTATTTGCAAAATAAAAGAAGAATTTCCAATTATTAATTAATTTTCAACATACGGAAACTTCAGTTGCGTAGATTTTATGCCTTTAGATAAGTCCAACTTTTTTAAGGAAAAAAAACCCCCGCTTTTAACCTTTAATTTAAAATAAATATTTATTCTTTCTGTTATCAACAATTAAAAATAAGTTGCTCAATAGTTTCGACGTAAACAGGTCTTCAGCATATGAAAGGCTGTTCTAGATTTAAAAAAATATGATACATCAAACCGTTATCTATTTTTCTGAAGAAGGCAGAAAGATCTGCAGATTAGAAGTAAATAATCCTTCCAGATGTTTACATCATCCATATTACTCAACCATTTGATTTAAAGAAGTATCACTTCATTAAGCTAAAAAAAAAGAAAGAAAAGAAAAGAAAAATAAATAAAAAAAAGCTTACGTCTACTAATCTCGAGTAAACTTGCTTGAGGTCACCACCTTTTTGCATCGAGATAATCCTTAAATGATCTTCCTCATTTACCCACACCAAGAAGGTTTTGTTATCATTGTGGAAAATTCCTCTTCCAGTAGGCCAGAAACGGCAAGCGTTAGCAGCTTGCAAAAATCTAGAAAATGGGTTTTCGATTAGTCTTCAATCAAGACAGAAGCAATTCTTGGGAAAAAACTGTTTACAGAAAATATGGTAGAAACTTGTCTAGTGGCCACTTGGCAATATCAAGAACATATCAGTGTTAAATACATTTTTTTCTGGGCAGAAAATGAGTATCCAGCGTCTATTCAAACAAAAATGATTTTAATGCATAGCAAAAGGTTATTTGATAGGACAAGTATGCAGTTCGTTGCAATAGCTATTTAAAAATGTATAATAATAATAATTGTTGACTCATGCGGCCAGACTGGGGTGACGCAAACGAAGACGCAGCAAAAAAATGACTTTAATTTTATTATTGTTATTATTTCCTATCTATTCATTTTTCTTATTCATGTTTCCAGTGGATTTAATTGTATTCGGTTGAGTCGTCCATTCTGTATTCGTATAATTCACTCCAATCTTTAATCGTTACATTAAAATGGTTAAAATTGTCGTTGAGGTAAGCCTTCTTGCGTTAGATTCAAATTAATCTTCAGAATGTGGTGAGTAAATTTTCATTTCTTAATCATCAGTTATACATTATTTCGAAGTCGTTAATTGTGCATATTTTTGGTCCGTCGTAGTCTGAGTTATCGATGAAGTATTAAAATTCATTATTCGAAAATTGAAATCAATACAGCATTTTATAATATTCAGTATTCATTCTATTATTTAAACATTATATTGTTTGTAGATGCTATTTGTTATTATTGCAAAAATGCATAATGAGTCCTAAAATTTCTAAAACCGAAGTTCATTTTGAACAAGTATGCAAGGAATTAAATTTATTTATTCAGTTAATTAGAGACTGCGGTAAAGAACAAAAGTCTAAAATCAAAATTTTAAAATCGGAAGTGAAATCTGCTGAACTTAAATTAGTGGAAATAGTTCAGAATTTTGCTTTAAAAGAGAATGACGATAATTTGGAGAAATATTTGAAATATCAGGAGATAATTTTGGATTTATTAGTGGATCTTGAGGAAAAAACAGATCCAGTGTCGGTTAATAATGCCAGATATTCGGAATACGAGGTTAAAGTGAAACTGCCTAAATTTGACCTCCCGCATTTTCATGGGGATTCCGAAATGTGGATTTCTTTTAAAGAATTATTTATTTCCACTCTATCAGAAAATGAAAATTTGACAAATCTTGAGAAACTACAGTATTTACATTCCTCAGTTAGAGGAAACGCGGCAAAAATAATTCGTGGACTCTCTTTAAAATAGGAGAATTTAAAACATTGCTGGGATTTAATATGTGAAAGATTCGAGAAAAAAAAAGACTTCTAGCGTTATTCTAGATAAATAGAATATTTTCTACAAGTATAGTTAAAGCTTATGTTCAAAAACTTTGTTAGAAATAATTGATACATACAATGAATCTATTAGAAATCTAAATATTTTAGGGTTAGAGTCTAATTCGTTGAGTGACTTGATAGTGATTCAGTTTATAGTTTCGAAATTAGAAAACCGCTAAAACGAAGGTGAGAATTAACGTTAGAGAGTGATGAGATACCAGACTTAGATACATTTCAGAAATTTATTGAGCGGGAAGCGCGAAATTTAGATGACGTAAAGGGTATTAAATCGGAAACGAAATTCAATTCAGCAAAAAAAAAAAAAAATCACTTGATGCTGGAGTAAATAGGAAACAGTTAGTTAACAGTGTGATTGTTAAGAAAGGTTATACTTGTGTAGTGTGCAATCAAACTCATGCGTTATTTAAGTGTCCTACGTTCAATAAAATGCCTGTTTTTTAACGATGGAAGGTTATAGAATTCAATAAACTATGTCAAAATTGTCTGCGTCAAAATCATCAGATAGAAAACTGTAGAATTAACATTAATTGTAAAAACTGTGTAGAGAAACATCACACTCTTTTGCATGTATATGCAGCTAATGCGGGAAGTAATGAAGTAGTAAGTAACCAAAATTCGGAAATGTTAATTTCAAATAAGGCACAGTGTTATTCTAGTAGAGTGTTATTATCAACCGCTTTAATTAACGAAAAGGGCAAAAGAGGGAAAAATAGTCAGTGCAAAGCTCTAATTGATAATGGAAGCCAAAATTCGTTAATCACTAAGGCCTGTACCGAACGTTTAGGAATTCTACTACATAGTACATCACACAGTTTGGTAGGAGTTAATTACATGGTTTCAGACACATTATTAGAAGAAACCAAATTTGAATTCACTCCGCCTTTACGCATTCCTTCACTGCTAAACGACAACTGTTATCGCTGATAGCTCAGACACATGATCCGTTAGGATTGATAGCACCTGTCACAATCGTCCTGAAAATTATTCTTCAAGAACTCTGGTTAGCTGAAGTATCTTGGGATGAGCCCATACCTCCACATATTCTAGAAAAATGGCTCAAATTTCAATCTGAACTTCCTCATCTGAAAGAGATTCAAATTCCTCGAGATATGCATGTAAGTAATGTCATTAAAATAGAAATTCACGCATTCTGTGATGCCTCTGCAAAGGCATATGCCAACGTTGCCTATATGCGCGTAATATCCCACAGTATCCATGTATCTTTAATAGCTTCAAAAACACGAATTGCACCAGTAAAACACATAACGTTGCCTCGACTTGAACTTTCGGGAGCAGTTTTATTGGCGGAATTGGTGAATGCAATACAAACTACCGTTAAATTCAAAGTCGATGAAATCTTGCTATGGTGTGACTCCTCGATAGCATTAAACTGGATAGCTAACCCTCCAGCAAAGGGAAACCAATTTGTGAAACATCGTGTGGAGAAGATTAACTCACTGACTACAATTGAATCCTGGAGACACATACCAGGAAAAGAAAATCCGGCTGATTCAGGCTCTCGAGGACTTTATTCTTGAACATTTAAAGGCCAGCAACTGGTTTGTTGGTCCACAGCGGCTTGTTTCACACGTTAACGCTCCTCCAAATGTGTTGCCCTGTTCAACGATTTCAGAAGACAATACATTACGAGATCAGGAACCTCATTGTTTAGTAGTAGAAAATACACACTTCTCGGACTTTTCTACTGAAATATTCGTCATATTTAAAACTAGTTAGAATTGTAGCATGGATTTTCAGGTTTTCTAATAATTATAAATCCTTAATTGATTAATCTAGAAGTGAGGCTATTCAAGACTTCTCATCAGCCAAGGCTATCACGCGGCATTTCATACCCTCCTATGCCCCCAATTTTGGTGAGCTTTGGGAGGCGTCGGTCAAATTAACTAAACGCCATCTGCTGAAAACCTGTCAAGACTCGCTTTTGACATTCGAAGAGTTGTCCATATTATTATGCCAAATTGAGGCATGCGTGAACTCAAGGCCTCTGGTACCAGAGATATCAGAACCTTAATTCCTGACCACTTCCTCATAGGAGCTCCTATGATGGAGCTTCCGGAAAGAAATATTCACACTACTAATCAATATTTGAGTTCATCTTCTAGATATGGCCGTCTCCTCCAGTTCAAGAAGCAGCTCTGGACACGATGGTCCAGAGAATACCTCTCCCAGCTGACGGCTCATCCCTTAAAGCATCGAGCGAACAGAGTCATCCAAGTAGGTGATTTAGCCATGATTCAAGAGGGATCAGTGTCACCTCTGTACTGGAAACTAGGCAGAGTAGTTAAAGTGTTCTGGGAAAGGACCAGGTTACTCGCATTGTGAAGCAGAAGGTTGCCTCCGGAATCATCCGCCGTCCAGTTTCACAACTGCCCATCCTGCCAGTCTGTTCGCCGGGCCCTCCAAGATATTGACTCATCCGGCCAGACTGGGATGGCGCAAATGAAGACGCAGCAAAAAAATGACTTTAATTTTATTATTATTATTATTTTCTATCTATTCATTTTTCTTATTCATGTTTCCGGTGGATTTTATTGTATTCAATTGAGTCGGTCATTCTGTATTCGTATTATTCACCCCAGTCTTTAATCGTTACATTAAAATGGTTAAAATTGTCTTTGAGGTCAGCCTTCTTTGCGTCAGATTCAAAATAATCTTCGGAATGAGGTGAGTAAATTTTCATTTCTTAATCGTTAGTTATACATTATTTCGTATTTGTTAATTCTACAATAACAATAAATATGGATTCTGAAAATTTTGCCGGATATAAAAAAAACTTAATAGAATACGTAATTAGAAGAATTCAAACATAGAATCCTTTTGTACTATTTGAGTAAATAACTTAAGAAAATCGATATTATACAAAGTTGTAAAAGGAAAATATCATTAACTAAAACTATTAATTTTAGGATTTTAATTCATATTTTCATTTTAACTATTCCGTATCTTTTTATTTCATTATAATTATTAATTTTATAATTTAAATTTAAAAAATTAATTTTCCTGAATATCTTATTTTTTTATACAAATATTTATCTTCAGAAAAATGGAGTTCTGTAGTATTTAGTACATTATTTAGTAAATAATATATAGAGAGTCGATCGCTAACTTCCAACTAAACGTTCTATTATTGGCTTGTATTTATCAGATGGGATCCAGGACTTTTCTTACTTAATATGATACATATAAGGCTATCGTTATAGGTTATCATACATTCTATTTTCTTTCTTTCCGATTTTATATTTTAGGGGATCCATATTTTTTGTTTATAAACAAAATCATATCCCACACCACTGAAAATTCTGAACGTTTTCCGACTCCGAATTAGTAGTCATATTCACTCCTGCTCTAGGGAGATACAGAAAGGTAATGAGGTTGATAAATGGCCTTATCGCCGATGTCAGGACTTACCTCCTTGTGAGAGAATCTGGGCATGCGCTGTTCATAATGTAAGCTATTTTAGGTATCATTCATATCATTATTATTACCTATGGAAACCCCATTATTAATTTACACCGTTTGTCCTCATACTTGGGAAGATCTATATTTGTTTCATAACAAGGTGAAGTTTAATTAAACGCTTTTAGCGCTTTCAGTAAATGCCTGCTCCAGTGAATCTTGAAAAAGGGTTTTCAGTAGGGTTTCATAAGAAGAAAGTTCTCTCATCATAAACCTTCAACCCTGAGTATCATTTTGCATCTCGTTAGTTTTATAAAATAGAGAAGAGATTTTCCAATGAAAGTTTTATTCAGTAAGAAGAAGTCTATTATAAAATAGTCAAACTATTTCTGAAGAGATATATTGTTAAGATTAGAAGATTTAAAACTTATTTCAAAACTTAAAATCATGTATCAATCATTCGATGGAATGTGATCTTTTAGTTCGACAGCATGCAGCAAAACTGTTGGGTGCAAAATTCGTCCATTACATCATATACTACCAATACAGTGTTCTCAGACTGCAATCGGTTGAGATCATTGCAACGTTTCTTATTAGTAAAACTTTCCTTAGTGGAAGGGTACATAAACTGAATATTTCGGAAGTAAGAAGGAATCTGTTATTAAATAGTCAGAAGGATTTTTCAGAGGAACAGAGGAATTTTTTAAAGTAGGAGTTGAAGAGTTATTTGAATGATAGAAAAATGTGGCAGAAAATGAGGGAAAGTGAGTCAATAATAAATTTTATGTTTCAGTTGAATTTTTTAAAATCGGAATTGTCTGTATCAAAATCTTTATCCTTTTTCATTTAACTTAATATTTTTCAATTCTATAATTTAAAAAATTCTGCCAAAAATGAAATTACTTCCTTTTTACTGATAATTTTTTCTATTTTTCAAGGGTTTTTATTAAAAAAAATGCAAGTCCAATGCATCTAACTTACCGATCTCCTTCCTTGAATAAGAAATGATCGTCAATGAGTTTTTGTTGCGTCGCCTTGTCCATGCCCGTGAGTGGATAGTAAGTTCCTTTCAGCTCCCCAGACATCCCCGACAGGGTGCTACTGACCTTCTCCTCCATTTCTCGGTATTGCTGAAAGCAGTACTCAACTCATAAAATATACAAATAAAAATATATATAATGTAAAAAATGAGCACAGCCCCTACTGAAGTAAGTACAAAATGGAAGTAAATATTTATTGTGATGTGTATTTTTATTTAATAAAAGAGAGTTCATATCGCTATTAAAAGAATGAGAATGAATTAATTCCTAAGAAGATTTATGTTTTTTAATTCAAGTTATTCTAAAAAAGCATTGAATTTGTTTTCTGGAGACCTAAGTTAAATCGTTTAGGAAAACTTTCAAAGGTTTCTTAGTAAATAACAGAAGAAAGACCGTTGAAAATGAAGCACCAGTCGTGAAGGAGTTTCCTTTTCATTTTAGTTGCATCAATTTATTTCCTTCATATGAAATTTCCTTCTTGAGGATAAAAAGAGGAAAATTCAACAATGGCAGTTCTCGCTGACAGCACACGTTAATATTAGTTATTCACTTAATTGCCAATGATATAAATTTATATAATTTGTAATATATTACAACAATATTAGCATTATTACTTTTCTGCGGTCATTTCCTATCAGTATAGACAGAGAGTCTGCTTAAATGCATTTGAGTACAAATGCGGAGGCTGTGCAACCATAAGTGTAAATTAAAACATGCACATTTTTACAAAGTTAGTATAATAAAAATTACTATTTTAGTAATTAAAATTTGGAATTTTATGACCAGGTATATCAGTTCTGAAATTAAGAGGTGGGGCTCATAAAAAAATCCCCACTCAATAACTTCCTTTCAATCGCATGATAGCAAGCTATGAAATAGTAGTATTGTAGAATTGATAGCTAGCTAGATAGTAATATTGTAGAATTGATCTTGGAGCGAGCGGATTAAATATCATCACAATTCTATTGCTAATTTGAAGACAGGGAAGTTGTTTCTTCTATTGTTAATTTAGAGGACTGGAAAAGATTGTCGGAATTTAGAAGAATGGATGGACTGAATAGAATTTATGCCTTTATCAACTAGATGAATGGGCAGTGTAAAACACAAATACTTTCAGAATTTGTGAAATATAAAAACTTAGTTTATGAGGTCATAAAAATATTTATTATCATTTGAGCTTCGTAGAAAAAAAATTATATGAATACATATTCCTTATTTATCAAACCACTCACAGATATTTATTTGTTTTACTGCCTTCAGATAAGGTAAAACAAAATAATTTTTTGATGACGATGATATCAAATTAAAACCGAATAAGATATTTTGGCCAAAAAGACTGATATGACTCTTGAGTGAAATATAAAACCGAAAAAAACATAGCAAAAGCAGTATATCAGGGTGATTAGTGCAATATCCAATAATGTTGCTATAAATACCGAAGGGTTTGGGGATACTTAGAAACAATTTACAATTTTAGCATACATTCATTTACAAAGGTTGTTAATTTAATCTATGAAACAAAAGTTTACAAAATGCAAAATTGGGATCATAAGCATATCAACGAATGTATATGAGTGGGTTAATGAAAATTCAAATTCAGATTTTGATAAGAGTATTTGATCTTAAATGATGTTCTTTGATTTCATGTTCAGACAGTCTAGAGTGATTATTTCACGTGAACATATTTAGAAGGATAAATTAAAAAGGATGGGTCTCATTTCAAATACTTAATTGATGGCTTACCTGTTCAGTTAGACATGGATTAAAGGGATATCCTTCTAAGCTGCGTCCACATCTGACTCTAGTTGAAATTACAAATTCGCCTTTGGGATCAACATTGACAAGGGTATTTACATTCCCGAAATCTTTTGGAGGATGTTTGTCACTTGGCCCAAATCCAACGTGATACTCTTCAATGATTGGATTGAATAAATCACCGAACAAAGTGTAAGATTCTGCATCAGGGGCATAAACGCCTACCCCACTATCCAAATTTTCAACTCCTATATTAATAAAATTTGCATTTGCATCTTCAAAAAATATATTTTTATAAACACCATACATTAAAGCAAGAAAACAACTAATTAAAATAAAAAAGGAACATGTGTCTATATATATATATATATATATATATATATATATATACTGAAGTGACAAAAGTCATGGGATAGCAATATGCAAATATACAGATGGCAGTAGTATCGCAGCGAAAAAGTATAAATGCGCAGTTCGTTTTCCAGAGCTTTCATTTGTGTTTAAGTTATTCATGTGAACAGGTTTTTCGTGATTTATGGCGGCACGACGAGAATTAACAGACTTTGAACGTGGAATGCATGGGTCGTTCCATTGCGGATATCGTTAGTGAATTCAACATTCCGAGATCCACAGTATCAAGAGTGTGCTAAGAGTATGAAATTTCAGGCATCACATCACATCATGGACAGCGCAGTGGGCGACCACCTGCACTTAACGACCGAGACCGCCGACGTCTGTCTAGAATGGTCAATGTTAATAGACACGCAACACTTCGTAGAATAACTGCAGGAATCAATGTGGGACGTACGAGGGATGTGACCGATAGGATTGTGCGGCGAAATTTGTCTTCCTTGGGCTATGACAGCAGAAGACCTACTCGAGTGCCTTTACTGACAGCACGACATCGCCTGCAGCGACTCTCCTGGGCTCGTGAGCATATCGACTGGTCCCTAGACCAGTGGAAAACCGTGGCGTTGTCAGATGAGTCACGATTTCAGTTGTTACGAGCTGATGGTAGAGTTCGAGTGTGGCGCAGACCACACGAAGCCATGGACCCAAACTGTCAGCAAGGCACTATTCAAGCTGGTGGTGGCTGCATAATGGTGTGGGCTGTTTTTACATGGCATGAACTCGGTCCTCTGGTGCAACTGAACCGATCATTGACTGGAAATGGTTATGTTCAGCTGCTTGCAGATCACTTGCAGCCATTCATGGACTTCACGTACCCACACAACGATGGGATTTTTATGGATGACAATGCGCCATGTCACCGGGCCAGAACTGTTCGCGATTGGTTTGAAGAACATTCCGGACAATTCCAGCGCATGATCTGGCCACCTAGATCGCCCGATAGAATCCCATCGAGCATTTATGACATCATCGAAAGGTCCTTTCGTGCCCAAACTCCTGCACCATCCACACTTTCACAGTTATGGACGTCTATACAGACAGCATGGCTCCATATTCCTGCAGAGGACTTCCAACGACTTGTGGACTCCATGACACGTCGATTTGTTGCATTTCACCGGGCAAAAGGAGGACCGACACGATATTAACAGTCATCCCATGACTTTTGTCACTTCAGTGTATATATATATATATATATATATATATATATATATATATATTGCAAACAGAATTTTGAAATAATTGATATATTTAATTTTCCAAGATGATTGAACTGTAAAATAATTGATCGCTTTAAATTGAATAATAAAATGCGACTATGAGTGAAAAATTGTTTGTAATTATAAAACATAAGAACTATTCGTAAATTGTAACTTTTTAATACCTAATTAGAAATAGAGAGCTAAGAAGAACAAGTAAATTGACAAAAGCAATTGAAGTTTTCGAACTTTTATAGAGCGCAAGATTAGTTTACTTTGAAATAGTTTGTAATTCTATGATGATTATTAATAGCAATTTCACTGATGATACAAAATGTGGGAATCTAGTTAACGTTTTTGAGAAAAGCACATTTTCGAATATCATTATATCTCGCATCAAATGAAATAGGAAATAAATACTTTCTCAATATCATAAGAAATAAAAGCTCATCAAGTCAGTATCTGTTTAAAATACGACATAGGGGAATAGATTATAATATCCAACAAAGTTAAAGACACAGATTTCCGCCCACTTTGTAGAAGAAAATTATTTCAGTTTCTTGGTAGATCGCACTTTCCTCTTTTTAAAACCATTTACCCTTTTTACTTTCTCGCATACTAAATATAGAGAAAGTATGTAATCATTAAAAAATTCATTGGTGTATAATCTTTACACCGAATTTGTACATTTCTATACAATTCTTAGCGAAATCCATTCAGAGGAAGTTTGTCTAACTAGTTGTTCGAATATAAGTTAACACGATTATAAAACGAAGATAGCTTGACAGATAAAATTCAGTAGACAGATTTAAGATCTATGGTGTAGACACCTATTAAATTTTAAGCTTGGAGGTGACTGTCTGTCAATCTGTACTCTCAGAAACATAATAACATAACATAAATGCGATAGTTGAAAAGTGCAATGATTTAAATTATATCAAACTTGATACGTGATTCTGTGATTACAGTCGCAATAAAATTGAAATTGCAAATTTGAGATTTAATCGGTTGGGGAAAACGCATCTAAAATACAAATTCGATTTTCAGATACTATTAACCGCCAGAAAACTCATCAGAAATCACACGATAGATTTAATAAAAATTCCTTATTCAAGCCAAATATTAATATTTTGTAATTATTTCCAATGCTTTCCATGTAGGCCGTTCTGTGGCTTGCCTATTGTCGAAAATTTCATCCATGGGGACGGAGATAAAATCTATATTTAAGAGTATAAGAGAAAGTGTTGCAGAGAGCATCACAAGTTATTAGAGAAAAAAAGTTACAGTGATTATAGTACACTATGTTTGAAGCAAAACCAAACCAGAAGCTGCAGGATGAAATAGAAATTGGCTTTAAAACTTTAATATTTTGCTATTTTTTTTACGTTTCTTTATATATAAGAGTTAGAACTCTTCTTCTTCAAATAAAAGTATAAAAGCGCTGAGTGGGAAAGAAAAATTGAATTCGATTGATTGATCGATTGATCAATCAATTGAAAATCAATGATTGAAAATTGATCGATAAATTGCAAAGCTAGTGCTGAATTATAATTCATAGCAACTTACAAAATATACTAAGTGCTAATATTGTAGGGTTTTTTTTCCCCAATGTCATTTCCCGAAAGATGTTGATGGTTAGTGCAAACAGGAAAAGAACGAAGTTTTTCGTCAAGTTATTCCAGAATAAGGCAGCGGAACTTCCACAACATAGATTAAACATAAATCCCATTTTTGAAAAGTAATGTGATCAGCAATTACTGTAAATATATGCAAAGGAAAATTTAAATGAATATTTTAATGGCATATTATCGAATTCTAAAGTAGTATTTCGTATAGTTAACAATCATCAAGGCCATTTATACATGTTTTTTAATTTGGGTTATAAAATTGTATTAGCAGTTTTAAATAGTTAAAAGTTAATAGCATAGCCATTCATTGAAAATGAGCTAATCAATAATTATAAAAGACATTCTCTTCCAAAAGCAAAACTTCAACGAAAAAACATTTTACCCAACAAAATAGGAAAAAGATCATATCTATCATTGGGAGAAATTTTATACTTCTATAACCACAGTAACAATGTTTTTCAATGAAAGGAAATATTTAATTGTAATTTTCTCAAAACTTAATTAGTCCCACACTATTTATACGATAACTCAAAACTTAATAAAGAAAATTGCCTGAAAGTTACAGAATAGGTTTCAAATTTTGTAGGCTAAGAAATGATTCAAAAGTTTAACAATAGGTGAAATCTTCCAAACCATATAATACTTCATATGAATCTATTTCAATTTCAAATTCTATGATTAAGGAATATATATTTTTCAGTCAATAAGGAAATTCTTTGGATTAATCGAATTTCATGTAATAATAATGAAAAACAGGTGATTCTTTTTGTAAACAATTTCAGTTAGTTTTTCGGCATCAGCCAATGACTTCAAATGTAACAGAGTCCTTTTTTCATTTAAGTGCTAGAAATATGTAAAATTCAAATTTTAAAACATAAGGACAATTTTCACCGATAATATTTTTCAATTGATACTAAAGAAGATCAGAGTAAAAAAATGGATTTGAAATCTAAGCATCTTTCCTATCTATGCGAGCAAAGTTCTTACTTCTTTACCTTTAAACTCTGTTTCCTTTCTTATCTTTAAATTCCCTTTTCTTTTTTGACTTATGTATTTTTAGCTTACGTCAGATATATAAAATACAGCAAGTTATTAGCTTTATCTGAATGATAAAAACCAAGATTACTGGTCTGATACCAGGTTCTAGAATAAATGCAATCTTTATGTTTAACAAGGTTAACACTTATCTACTTACAGCCGGAAATTACCTGGAGAAAAGCATAAAACAAAGTGTAATTCATTTTATTACCAAAAGTGTAGATAAATGAAATAAATCATTATCGCACATTTAATTTTAAATTTGTTTTGGGCTAAAGAGAACTGAAAGTCTGATGGTTCCTTTACCGCTGCTGTGGTGGAATCAATCAGCGTTAATGTAAGCATTTTGTGAAATTTTCAAAGGAGCAAATTTAATTGTTTTACGAAATGCATATTTATTCGAGGTATACATAAACTTTATAAATGCATTTCAAGTCTACTAATATTTCTCTTTGCATTTGTGAATAAATTTCATCACAATTGCTTTGTTCTGATACAGGTATGAAACATTTGTGGCAACACATGATTGATAGTTCATTGAATATTATTTAAAATTTGATATAAATTGCTCATTATCTTGCTAAAAATGGGAAGAATTACTTAGTAATTCCGCACTCTCCGGACTCATTTGAATTTTTTAGCCTTTTATTATATTTCTTAATTTTTCATATATATTTCTAAATTCTATTGAATGACTCGAGACTTTGAGTGATTTCTTTCATAAATTATATATGCAATTTCTTTATCAGAGATTTATTCGGCAAAATATATTTTAACAAATTCTTTACAATTAGATTTTTTATAACCCTACCTTGGAGTTTGACAGAAATATATATTAACTTGATGAATACTTTTCAGAGAAGAGTTATTCTGTAATTTCTAGCGAATTACCAGGGATCACTTTTCATTCTGAATTGATTTCGCGAGTTTGCGAGGATCTGTTATTGTGACAAACTTCCAAGAATCATTACTTCACGTTTTAAGAAAAAGAAAAGCATTTTAAAGAAAAGGTAGCAGCTCTATTGAAAAAATCCGTATTTGACTTCGAGATGCAAATAAAGAATAATAGCTTATATGTGTATCTTAATAATTTCGGAATTTTTTTCTCAAACAGATTACGTATATAGGAATTTATGTTGGCTTTTTGGCTGAAGCGCTGTAAAATATTTTAGTAATCCTCTTGGAAAACGACATAAATCGAATCTGGACTCTAAATTGGCAAACCACACATTGCTGCTGTAGAATATCATAATAATTCTACTTTTAAATCTTTTCAAAATGATTCTATCTCATTATGTATAATATCAAAATATTACTAATACATTTTTATATATCTTAAATATAATGATAATTAAATTACTTATTTGATTAATTGCTTACAAGAAACTGCGAATTATAACAAAAATAATTAAATGAAGTAATATTGAAAGCACTTTTGTTGCTGTAACTCTTTTGGATAAATCATAGATTTTCTGCCCTTGAATTTTTATTTGATGGAAAAAAAAAGAATGCATTTCCCATTATTTCATATTTTAAAAACAGTTACTACTATAAATGAAATTTCTTGCAATAGTCCATCTTTTAAAGAATTTTTCAAGAAAAATTTGAAATTTTATTATTGCATCTGTTAAATTTGAAATATAATTACTATCAATTTACTTTATAGCTTTGTTTCTCCAATTTCATGAGTGTAAATGATTCTTAATTCCCTCTAAATAGATTTAGAATGATTTTTCATCATTCCAATCATTTTAGCACCCTTCAGTTTTTCTAATTCACATATCACCTAATTATCAAAAGTATTGTTTTCGGTTTACTCTAGTTTAGTTCTCAATAGATGAATTCAATAGGCATAATTTTCAGGAGGTAATGCCCTATATAACACCTTGCGATGATGTGAAAGGCATGAATCAGGATCACTGCAAAAGGATGCCCTGATGAGATGGATATAGTTAAGGGGTTCTAAAAACCAACTGTGTATCAACTAAAAAGGTAGTTTTTTACTCACTTTTGCTGATATTTATCATTTCAGGCTTTGAAAAGTCAAGTGCTCCAAGAATTTGAATTGTAAATTAACAATAACAAGATTGGAAAGAAGTAAAAAAATAAAATGAAATAAAACCCGTAATTTTATTTTGCTTCTTTTCAAAAAAACTATTAAACAGTTTCAGAATAATGTAAATAATCAAAACTTTTAACTGAAATATCGCTTAATTAGTAAAAAAAAAAAAAAAACGCTGGATTTATCTCGAAACATGTTCAGCTAACAACTTTAGTTTATTCCTTCAAATAGAAATAAATGCCTTTGACAATACAGTTTAGTAAAGTAGTTAACATAAAGGAAGAATTTTCGACTTTATTCTATATATATATGAAATAATTGGCAAAATAAAGAACAGTCTTCTGGTGAGATTTTATTTCATATACCTATTTTTATCTTGTATGAAAACTCATGAGATATAGATAGGCTATCTTCAATATTATCGCTTTCTTGCAACCACCTTTCAATTTCGTGAAATATCACAAAATAAAAATTTGGTATATTCTCAACTCAAAGCAAAGAAAGGACAGATTTCGATAGTTAATTTTGCCTCTTTGTAAGTATAGCTAATCGATGAAAATGCTCTGTGTTTCTGTTACAAGTATAATTGTACCTTCTCTTGTTGCGGTACAGTTCCTCAAAGTTATTCGACTTGACTAAATTTATGCTATCAATATGATGGGTGAACAGCGGGCTATTAGCGTTTTGAAATATATTTTTTAAAATGTGAAGGATATTTTCAACGTTTATAAGGTAATTTTAAGAATTTGACAATGCTCAGTATTTTATTGACAGAAGGAAACCATTGTTTTTGTTTTTAATTCTTCTTCTGTATTTTTGAAAAGCATTTTTCGTAATTGAGAAATATTAGTTGCTTTTGTAAATTGTAGAGAGTTATTTCCTTTTATATCAGAAATTTCATTTAATAAAATAAATTTATAAAATTGGAAATTTTTTCAACTTTATTGACTTTTGATCACATTTTGATCTGAAATAGTTTTTAAAACAAGATCAACTGATTCTGCGCTGGAAGTAAAAAAAAAACTCCTCATAAGTACTTAGGATAAGAAACATGGTATCCAATCGAAAAAAAAAAAAAAAAGAAAACGAAAAGAAAGAAAGGAAAGGAAAAAATTTTGTACTACCTACAAAATCTAAAATTCAAATTTTATATTTTAAAATAAATTTAAATGCTACAGATGCAGTATTTTTTAACTTAACTTCAATAACACAGAGAGGGAACATAAATGTCCCTTTCAAAGGAATACCTCTGATATGCACAAGGTGTTCACCCCCCAGACGCTCGTTTGTGTGTTATTCTAGGATCAGGAAAGAAATAGTGGCAACCCTACACGGGGGGACAGACTCTGTGAACTCGGTTATTGACCTCAGGAACGATTATGGTAAACAACATAACTTCGATATGAAAACCGAGTTCAGATGTGGCTTTTCGAAATATGCTATGATTTGCTAATATACAGTTCCTCGATTATTTTACAGCTCTGGTTTATTTCTTTTGTAAGAAAAATTCAAAATAATTCATCAAAAATAATTAATTTATCTGTAAATATACAATTAATAATTTTCAAAAAGCACTCTAATTTCTTAACTTCTATTGACAAACATAAAATATTCAACAATAACGTAAAAGTAATTGCTTTTCTACATTAGATATTTTATCATATAAATCAGTTGTAGTCAAAATCTAATTGTAATTCAACAAAAAATAATTAATAAACGAAAATATGTGAATAGATATTCAGAAAACTAGAAAAAATGAAAGTTTTTATAAGGATTCAAGGATTGATGAAGATAAAGTAAAAATTAGCAAAGTTTCTTAAAAGCTTAAGATATTTAATATGATTTCAAGATTTAAATTCTCACCTAATTATTTGAAACTAAAAGTTTTAAACTTTCACAATTCAAATTTTGGTATATTTTGATGTTTTTTAGATAATATTAGGTAAGCTAATTGGCACAAGAAGTTAGTTGCAAAAATAATTGTTAGGAATTTATTTCCTGATATTCTGCAAGTATAAAAAGTTTTATATACATGTTTAAATTAAGATATCGGTATTTGAATGATGATGATGAAATATTGACAAATGTTTCATCATGCCTGTCTGTTCGTCCGTATGCAACTTCATATGATTTTAGAGTCATAAGAAAAAGGTGTTGATCTTTTAATCGAAATAAAACCAGAGCGATATATTTTATTTCTAGGTTAATTTTATTATTATAAATCGATTAAATTATCTTTGCCACATGTGTGTTTATGCTTTTAAGTTTCTTGAATATTCTTCTTCAGTTAAATCATCATGAAAAATTGTAATAAAAGTTATAAAAATAGTGGAGAAGCTTTCTTTTAGTGCTAAATCTCTAATTTAAATTTCTTACTTAAAAATAATCTTCACCAAGACAAAAATAATAATACCAGTGGGTATTATTATAATTATTGGTTTTGTTATAATGATACTAATTATTAAGTGATTATTGCACTATTGAAATCAATTAATCTCTGAGAAAATTATTAATGAAGACTGAAGGTATTAAAGAAATGTTAGTTTCTACTCATGTATCAACGCAATGAAGAAATGTTAGCTGTAGCATCCCCCGATGATTCAGGTTGTCCACCTTTTCCACCATCTTTCCAGCATGCATATCCCAGTATCGATTGATTCTGACTAATAGACGGATGTGAGGGAAGAATTGTGTGTGGAAGACGAGTTTATTTATATAAGCTAGGACACACGAGAGAATAAATTTTAGCAGGTATCGATTGAAGATATATCATTAAAGGAAGAAGGAGGGGGGGAATCAGCCAAACTCAACACAACAGCATTTACTACAGCCTTTTTATTTCCCCATGATCTGCTCACCTTTCTGTATTTTTCTCCTCCTCAGAAAATGAGCCCTTCTGTATGAGATAAACTCGTCAGAGTCTCATTATAGCTATCTTTTTCTGTTCCCAATAAACGTGAAACGAAACATCAATCTAAGAATGGGGCAAAATGCGTCTAAGAAGTAAAATCTAAGAACATATGAAAATAATTAAACGCTAAGGAGAATTCAAGGAGAAATTCAGAGAAAAAAAGTGACCAAGAAAATATGACCCAATTTTCAAGCACTGTTTAAAAATCCTCTCATTATTGTGAACTAACTCCCTTTACGAAAAGGCTTTTAACAACTAAGTAATTGCATTTAAAAAATTATTTTATAAAATAATAATACATATTGGTATTTGAAAAATCATTATATACATATATGGAATATTAATACATGTTGGTACGGGAATTCCGTTTGATCTATACGAGGTTTGTACGCGATCTATAAACTTAATAAAAACAAAAGTGAAACAAATAGACATCTATTGCAAGAATATTCAATCATATTTAAGAAGGAATTTCAAGCTCTGGATTTTTCAGCATTGAAAATATCTTTTACCATTCGAAAATAATTTATATTCTTGTCAAGAATACTGCAATAAAGATTACCACCCGACTGGAAAATGGCGATTTTATCCAGGGCTTTTGTTTCCAGTGGTGTTGTAATTATAAAACTCGTCTCTCATAAATGCATTTAAAGAAATTGGAAATACGGGTGTTGTCAAAAATAGTTTTAGTAAACTTTCTCTAGAAGCCCATTTCATTTTGTCTGAAGAACTTAGTTTCAAAAATGTATCGGTAAAGTCATCAAGTTTTATTTGAAAAATCCGATACCTTCTGCTAATTTTGAATAAATATAGAAAAATCGATGAAGCGGATATTGCACAATACCGCAAATGCATTCTGTAATACTGTAAAATAACTTTTTTAAAGATCTAAAACCGCTTTTTAGGAAAAGAAATTTTTTTTTAAAAATGTATTTGCCGAAGTAATACTTAGGCAACCCTCAGGTCAATAGTGAAACAAATACGCATTTTTGAAAACTGAGCCTAAAGGAGTACTTTGTTATGTTTATAAGTACTGCAATAAAATAAATTACAATTCAACTATCTGTTATGATTGTCAATAAAAAATATAATTATTTAAATAAAAAATAAGTGATAAACATCATTACTTATAAATTATTATTCGTTGGTCAAACAGCATGCTGGGATTAAAAAAAATTATATTTAATTACCATGAATAACAAAGTAAATACTTCATAAAAATTATGATATATTGTTCGTAATGAGATTTCTGGTATTGAATTTTTCAAGAAACTTTGTCGGAAGAGAATAATATTGTGAAAAACTGTTTTCATGAAATATTTTTGGGAATTCCTTTTATGTCAAAGCCCAAATGAATTTAAAAATTTGCTAATGTTTCATTCAAAAGATCCAAAATTCTTTATTGGAAATGCCGCATGTGCATTTTGAAATCAAAGACCTTTTATAAATTCCTTGATTCATGCTGAATCTACCTCAAATACGAAATTTCATACGATAATTTGATTTGAAGGAGTCATTCCGATCAATTTACTTCATTAAATTGAGAGAAACATTACTTGAAGCAGCGGAAGATTAATACAAGATTGAATGAATAGTTTGAATTCATTCATTACAGTTTCTTTCCGTTTAAAGTATACTCAATTTAAAAAGAAATAACGGTAAATTAGGATTTAAAAACTATCAAGCGTTGTTTCTATTAATAATACGAGTAACTTCGATATAATAATTTGAATTTTGATTTTATTCCATCTCTAGGAATTGTTAAATATCATTTTTAAACATCCCTTTGTTTGTAAGTTCACTCAAACCATCTGAGTGTTTATCCAATTGAAGGTAAACTATGTAATTTCTTTTACCTTCTTCTATGCGAAGTATAGATAACTATTGTAAATTCTTCACGTGCTAAACTCTCAAGAGTTCGAAAAGCACAAATTTTGAGCAAATACAACAAATGGTTGACTGTTTGTCGATTTGTACTTTCAGAAACATGTAAACGCGATAGCTAAAAAATCAATGATTCAAATATATAAAATTTGATATGCGATTTCATGACTGCCAATGCCAAAATTTTGTTTCGATCATTTGTCAAATACGCGTCTGAAACACGAATTCGATTTTCAAATGTTATTTAACAGTATACAAGCGATTAATCGCCAAAATCTTCATGAAGAATTGCAGGATGTTTTGATTAAAAATGATAAATTCAAGCTAAATATTAAATATTTCGTAATTATTGTACTTTTGTCCCATGCAAGGCGTTCTCAGGAATAGAACCTTTATCAGAGAGTATGTGAGAAAGTTTTGAAGAAACAAATCTTGCCGCTTCTCTTTCTCTCTCTCTCTCTCTCACTCTGACGATTTTTCGTGTATCTATAACACTAAAATATACTGCTAAAAATATGTATTCGCATCATATAGTCTAATAATGAAATTATAAAATAAGCTTTATTTTCGTACATCAAGAGGGCTTTTTTCCCCTTTCTTGTATTCAAATTAGTAAATATATTCTTCGATAAACTACATGATATGAAATATTCTGAAAGGAAACAGAGAAAAATTATTAATCTTTGTGTAAAAACTTCCAGTGTTTTGAATTTCAAAATGTTTTCGTAGTTAAAATTCGATTTGTTTGCGACTCATTGGGATTTTTACAAGCGATTTGATAAAGAGTTGAAACAAAATTTTCTTTAGAGGTTTCGAAAAAAAGCACAAGGATTTATTATTATTATTATTATTTGGAAAACCGAATAATGATGCAACTTTTATTTCACAGTAAAATTGTTTAAATTACTTGAGATGTTTGAAAAACTAAAAAAAATTGAGAGATGAAATTATTTTTAATAAATGTAACTTCGTCTCTAATATTTAATTCTCTTTTTCAAATGTAGATACGTATGAATAAAATTAATTCGTAATATTAAATCATCGGTATTTCTCTTGATGTGTCGTTAATAAAGATTTATCTGATACTTCAAAAACTTACCATTAAAATATTTACATTATTATAAATTAAGTTATTTTTTGACCATTGATTTTTATTTTTATTCATACATTATCGTAATAAAGGAACTTTTTTAATATTTCTTTTATAATCAGAAATAAATCCGATGTAATAAATAAAGAATAACTTATACATCTAAATGAAATTTCAAAACGGATCCAATTTCTTTTTCTATGTTAACAATGAATAGATTTTACCTGATTGAATGACATCGAGAAGAGAAGCACCCATCGAAGTTTTTCTGCTTTTCAACTTATCAAAAATTTCCTGGGTGAGATGCTTTTTGAGTAAAGACTTGCATCCTTTCGCTTCCTGGAGTTTTCGAAACCCGGCTTCAAGTTTGTCCAGAACTTCTTGGTCCACCATTTTCGAGGTTGATCCGATGCCGCTTCTACAACAAGAAGAAAAGCGAAATGGGTGAAAACTTGAGGGGATTCTCACGTAATACCAAGTGATAAGAGAGGAGCCCAATGTACAGGATTGGCAGCGCATGCTCAGTTGTTTCTTTTCTATTCGATCGATTGGTCAGAACAGAGGCAGTTGGAGAATCACTCGATTTGAATTTTAACAGAGATCCCCTTGAATTTGGAGAGGGTATAAATCAACTAGAAAAATCTCTTCTTTTTCTTTTCTTTCTAAAAAACTTCACTTCAAATTTGCTTCATTCTCAGAATTTCCACTTTGCTCTCAAATCGGTCATAAATTTGCTTATAAATATCTTATAATACTTTACTCTCTAAACCTACAAATTTATTTAAGATATAATTTCGCTTCACAATTTCTAAAAAACCCTTCACATGTAAAAAGAATAAGATTTGTAGTAATCAAAAGGAATAAAGGAAAACCTTGAATAATCGTGTATTGTTAGAAGTATATTGTGTATTTCTTGTTATTCCTGAAAAAATGCGAAAGTAAATTTATGTTATGAACTAGAGAAAATAAAAAATATTTAATTTAAATATAATTTTTTTTTACTTCTGCATTTCAAATCCTACATGATAATTCTTACAACATTTTATGGTTCAAGAAAACCGATACAAAAATAATTCATTGCTTATTTCATTGGATATATTGTTTAGATTTTTAATCGCGATAAGAAACAATTTTCTAATAAAATTTGTTGATTTACTACAACATCTTAGCTGCTTTTTTATTAAATAGATTAATATTTCTATCTACACTGGATACGAATTCCACAGGGCATCAATATTTGAATAATATAACAATTAATGAATGATTTTTGTGTCAGAGTCTAGATATTGAAGCAAGAGTTTCAAAAATTAGTAGAAAACAAATATGAATTGAGACCCAAAGGTTCACCTGACATGCACATCTGAATAAATATGTTAAATATGGAATGGCTCAAGATGTTCCCTTTTTAATATACATCTGAAAGGAAAAGTAAATTTCTTGAATGAAATATCAGAAGATCATAACTTAGTTATCAATGAATCATCTTAAAAAATTATGTTAAGAAGTTAGATAAACGTTTTCAATAGTAAGTGTTTTTTTAAAAAATTCAGAAAATCTCTTTGCTGAATTTCTCTCGGAGAAAATGCTATGGTTTCAAATTATTTCGATTTCATATTTTAGCAAGAACATTTTCTTTTCACAAATGTGAGAGAAATGATTTAATCCTTTTTATTATTATTATTTTAGTAGTGATAAATATGCGGTATATTTAAAGAAATCTCCAGAAGGATTATTTTCCAAATATTTATTTCAACATACATAACTGTGCATTTTAAAGCCTATATTTTAGGATTTAATATAAAACATGCGAATGCATAATTCTCAATGATATCTTGAAATTTCATAAACAATACTTTAATTGTTTTATTGACATTAACTTATTTTATGAATTCTCCAAGAAGCGATAAATGAAAATAAGATATATTTATCACATTGCTCACAATTTAAAGTTATATTTTGAAGTCATTTAATAAAATATTGCCATAGATCATACCTGCCAATTACGTAATGTATCATCTGTTATTTTATCCAAGGCTATTAATATCCACATCTTTGTTCTTTCATAAGTAAATCTAAGAAATTAATCACGGTTGAAGAAAACAAGATTGCTATCATCCTAAGTAAATCGCAGTTTTAGTAAAAAATAACGATTTTATCCAGAGAAAAATTGTCATTCCAAAAAATTTAGAACAAATTGATACTCCTCAATTTTCAGAGAATTCGATTCCCTTCATACCTCACGAAACATACTATATGCTAGTTAATTAACGTTACAAACTCATGGTTAAAAGATTTGGCAACAACAGGGTATGAAGGAGAAACAGCATAAAATAATAATCTTGCTTTATTTCATTCATTATTATAAAGCAAAAATGTGCCGTTAATTTTTTGATGAATGTAGAGATCAGGAAACCAAGTGCCATGCATCAATCTAGGTAGATCACGAAGAAATTTGTTCCTAAATTTAATTTAATTTCCAGGAAATAATTTTCTTTAAGGTATCCTACTAGTTTGTAAAAATGTTTTTCCAGAAATATTTGAAACCATTTTTATGAATTGAAAATAAAGTCCGAAATTTGTTGATTTTAAAACATACTTTGTTTTCAATATATGCAAGATAAAACTATAAATACAATAGTTTTAATAATACATAACAAATAAAAATTATTTCCGAAGCAGTGGCATTTTCAATCGAAAACGAGTAATTTATCTCATTTTAACCTTAAAATTCTCTAAAATAATAATCTTAAAATTCTCCACAAATATCTTTATCTTAAGAATCTACCTACTTAGTAGTAATTTGATTAATTTTAGCATTTCTATCAAAAAAGTGCGAAAACTTCATTTGTTTCCAGTGCATTTGGATGAACTAATTTACAAGTACTATATATAAAGAAGCATAATTCAGGAAGAGGTTCAGAAAAGGCTTGACCAAGGTATTGTCCAGCCATCTGAGAGTCCCTGGTCGTCCCCCGTTGTACTCGTAAGGAAAAAAGATGGACACTGGCGTTTTTGCAGGGACCATCTCAAACTGAATAACATCACGAAGAAGGATGTTTATCCTCTGCCCCGCATTGACGATACTCTAGACCTCCAATCTGGTTACTGACAAAGAGAAGTGGATGAAGCGGATCGTAAAAAGACAGCATTTATTACTCCAGAAGGCTTATACGAATTTAAAGTCATGCCGTTTGGACTCTACAATCCACCCACAACTTTTGAAAGAATGGTGGATAATTTGCTACGCCATCTCAAATGGACTATGTGCCTGTGTTACCTGGGCGACATAGTAGTTTTCTCAGAATCTTTTGAAAACAGTTCTGGAATGCATTCAAGAATCTGGACTCATACTTAACCCCAAGAAGTGCCTTTTTGCTGCTCAAGAAGTAAAAATACTAGGTCATCTCGTATCCAGTAGCGGCTTCCGTCCAGATCCTGACAAAGTGAAAGCCGTGAGCAATTTTCCTACTCCGCAGAACGTACGTGACGTACGAAGCTTTTTTGGACTTTGCTTGTACTTCAGAAGCTTTATTAAAGGCTTTTGCTATCTCGCTGAGCCCTTGCAGTTGCTGTTGAAAGGTGATGCAAAATTTCAATGGCGTTCTAAAGAAGTAGTGGCTTTCGATAATCTGAAGAAGGCGCTTATATCTGATCCGGCATTGGGGATATTCGATGAAAGGTGCCCTACAGAAATAGAAACGCCAGCGGATATGGCATTGGAGCAGTTCTGGTTCAAATTCCGAATTAGAAAATGTCATACCTTACGCCTCTAGGACCCTGAAAAAGGCCGAAAAGAATTATTCTACTGTAGAACGGTAATGCCTTGCAGTCATATGGGCTATCAATAAATTCCGGCCATATCTGTTCGGAAGTCATTTCACCGTTGTGACCGATCATCATTCACTGTGCTGGCTTATGAATATAAAAGATCCTTCAGGTAGACTGGCGAGGTTGGCTCTTCTACTCCAGAAACACGATTTTTCGGTGAATTACAAATCTGGTAGGAAGCATAATGATGCCGACACTCTCTCGAGAAATCCAATGGATGAAGACCCTGCGACGCAGGATCAATTTTTAGCTGTAACCACGAGTATTGACCTCGCTATAAAACAGAAGAAAGATCCAGACTTAACAAAATTCATCCTTCCAAAAATCGGTCAATCCAATGAGAAGAATTTTGAGTTAATTAATGGAGTCCTATACAGAAAGAATTTTGATCCAGTGGGAAAGATATGGTTACCTGCCGTTGCCAAACATCTACGAGCGGACATACTTAAACATTTCCACAACGCTTCTTCCTGCTCGAGGAGATTCTTCCAAGACATGGTGCTCCTCGAGTCATTATTACAGATCGAGGTACCGTTTTCCAGTCCAGACTTGTTTCCCCACTAGTAGAATTGTGCAATATCGATCATCGCATGATGACGGCGTATCATCCCCAACCAATGGATTGACTGAGCACTTTAATAAAACTCTATCCGATATGTTGTCCATGTATGCTTATACCGAACAGAAAAACTGGGACGAAATTCTGCCATTTGCGACGTTCGCTTATAAAACCGCTAAGCAGGAGACAACAGGATTCACGCCGTTCTACCTACACCATGGACGTGAAATCGAAACGACGCTGAACACGATGCTCCCATTCTGCCCTGATGATGCAACGGACGTTACATAGCCAAGACTATTTCCAAAGCAGAAGAGTCGAGACAATTGGCCAGAATTCATACTTTGAGAGTGCAAGATAAAGACCGTCGACGTTATGATTCCAAACACCGATTGGTGTCTTATAGCCCTGGAGACCTCGTTTGGATTTATATCCCTGTTCGAAAAGTCGTTCTTTTCGAGAAGCTTTTAAGGAGGTATTTTGGACCCAAGTGTGCGCCGTTGTCCGACATCACCTATGAAGTGCAAGATTTCGATCCTGCCTCCCGGAAAAAAAACCAAAAGATGTTGTCCATATTTTGCGCATGAAGCCGAACCATGATCCGGCGAAGCAGATCAACATTGAAGAGGGGCAAAATCAAGATATCGTTCTTCATGAAAAAAAGGCAAAGGAAGTTTACAAAGCACATTTGACACGCTCCAGATCCAAAGAGCAACGTGAAGCTGTCTTTTTGAGATGGGAGCAATGCCACCTAAATAAAGCTTACCACGATCTCAGTGCCTGAATGGTCAATGCATGTGATCCAAACGAAGAGTTAGTGGGTTTGATGCTCGCCATGACTGTTATATCCAAAGAATGGATTTTTAGTTTACTTCCTTATCTTTCCTCAGTTATCGATTCCTTATGTTCTCTAACATTCTAGACCTTTCTTTATTATGTAAATTAGTTATTTCTAGAATATTCTGTTCGTGTATAAAAGCTGATACCCACTAGTCGTGGGCAACTTCTTGAACTTGTAAAGTTGCAATTCGCTCCTTTCCTTCAATAAACTTGTTTGTTAATTAAAAGCTGACGATGTGTTTATTTGAATCTTCATGACAATATATAAACGCGTTTTCTGAAAGATAAATATTTCGTTGAGACTGATTCATGGAAAAAATGTTATCTGTAAATCGATTCAATAAAAATTCATGAAATTTGGTATGCATGAATTCCAAAACCTTTGAGGATGTGATAGACCGAGGATTCCAAAATAACTTCATTTACGCATATTTTGCAAAAACTTTGAGTTCAAAACATAGATAAATTTTGACAAAAATCATTAACGAGAACTCATAATTTTTTTATTTATTAAAATAATTTTTATCTTGTGGTCAATTACATTTTATGTAGTTTGAGTTTTATATATATATATATATATATATATATATATATATATATATAAATGAAATATTTCTATTATTTTTTCTTCAAAAACTAAAGTCAATGAGATTATTTTTTTCTTCTGATTGGGAGTTTCAGTTATGTCTTAACTTTCTGGCACATTGAAAAATATTTATATATTTTTTTTATTCGTCTCCGAACCTCGTCGGATACACTAAGTGACCCAAGATTTATGGCATCAGTAGTAATCGTTTATATACATATCAAAGTTGAATTTTATGCTTCTAAAGTTACATTATTGAAATCAGAATGGGTTTCAACCCTTTATTAACTATGAAAATGCTGATGGAGGCACTTAAAAACATTTGTAGCATTTAAACCTAGAACAAGTTAATTTCACATTTTGTAAATTTTTGTTAAAAGTTTAGAAAATTAAATCAAAATAACATGGCTAAAAATAATGAAGATGAGCTAAATAAACTCAATGAGCTGGAGAAAGAAAACATACAAGAGAGTTATGTCAGCTAATACGGATAACTGTGCCTTTAGAGGAAACACGGGAAAACATTTCACGGAGAATTTTTTTTTCCCAACAAGAAAGTTTGAAAAATTTTCACCTTTTTCTTTATTTCTTCAAGTACATTACGAGATTTATTGCGCACACATCAATAACTATGTCCTGGGCATTGCTAGGCATAAAGGCTTTGATATTATTAAACATCAATATTTTTGAAAGAAAATATAGTTACTTTTAGCAACTATTTTAGTGAAAATCACAATTCGAATTAAAAGATATGCATCGTGTTTTATTTTCAAGAAAGCAAAATTCATTTAAACTGAAAACTTTACTTCAATTACGATACTACATTTTCAGAATTTGCTAATACATTTTACGAAAAGTACTCCATAAGTTTCCACTTGTACAGGAGAAAAAGAACTGTTGAAAATTATAAGCGTATCCACATAGTTCACAATAAGCTTTTAAAACATGTATATTGTTGCAGGTGAAGAAAATTGGATTTGCATCTTGTAGTAGAAAAATTTGATAAATTACATCCAAAGTCAAATTCATCTGCATTAACTTCATTAGGACATCATATCACTGTGCGTTGATATATTTTCCAATAATTCATAGCAAGTGTACCCCTTTTGGGATTATGTCGGTTTTATTATAATTTTAAAGCCTTTTTTGAAATGTCATTAGATGTTTGTAAATGGACGCAAAATTTCAGTATCTAATTGTAAAAAGTTAAATTAAATGCTTGTCTCACTTTAACTGTATCGTATATGCTCTAATATTTTTACAAGAAAATCATGGTAAATACAGTAAAACCGGCAATAATGGTCTCTCCGAAACTTTCTCGTATACTCTAGAAATTTAAATCTTATCCCTCTTTCCCTGCATAATATTATAAAGCATGGGTAACGCCGAAATGCCTTATATGGTATTGACGAGCAATTGTAACGGAATATAAATTGTTGGCGTGAATCAAACATGTTTACCTGACACATTGTGCGAAAATGTATTTTGGACCCGTTTTGCCCACTGAATTAAATCATTTGGACAAGGAATTATAGTTATAATCACAAGATATCATACCGAATTTCATTGATTTAAATCATTTCGTTTCGTTATTGCATTTACATGCATGCGAAAGTAAAGGTCAACAGACAGTCAATTCTTTGACAGATTTGGTTCAAACTTAGAAAATAATCTACATTTCAAATGCTAAACCTGTGTACTCAATTTTAGTTTTATGCGTTTTGAAATTATCGAATTTACTTTTAATAAAATATCTAGTCAAACAGATTTCCTATGAATCTATCGAAATTTGATAAAAATCTGCAAATCTGATCGTAAGACCATACACCTGATTTCATCCATTTAACTCACAACTATTTTTTTAGTTAACATGTTCACAGACAAGCAAACTGACAGACACACATAACTCCAAAAATGTGTATTTTTGTGCTCAGGGATATCTGAAACCTGGAGATTCCTCAAAATCTGGATTTCGAATTTTTTGTCAATTTTACTATTTCCTCTATATTTCTTATAAATACTTATACTTCTTATTATACATTATATTTTTGAAAAAATAAAATTTTTAACACAGTATTTAAAAAAAAATCTGAAGTAAACTAAAAACGCATGTTATATTAATTGAATTCAAGAATTTATAACTTTATCAATTTCTGTGTTGTGTTTGAGCGAAAGTTTAAAATATAAATAAAGGTCACAATTGCGTTATTTGAGGTCAGCTTTATCAATGGTGATGGGAATTACTTCCTCTGAAATGTATCCAGTCATAATGATTATCTAAATAGAAAAAAATATTTATAGAGTTTGATAATTTTTATACCCCTTTCTGGCATTGGGCTATTCGACCTAGAAAATAACTAAACATCAAGATGAAAGCTTGAGAACGTCACTTTTCCTTGGGTATAGCAGAATTAGTTCTTTTTTAACAGAAAATATTCTTTTTTTTAACGAAAAAAAAATCGATTACATCGCTTCAAGCGATTTTCTAGACTAGATTTTTTGAAGAGACAATTAATTCAAAGACATTCAATATGAGCTTACCAAAAATGAAAAGCAGAATCAAATACTGTAAATTATTCTCAGACAATGGGGAACTCAGATCACCATCCTCAATCTGCCTACCAGCTCACTATATATTTCATTGTTGTGAAAATTCACACATATTCTGTTTTAAATTCATTAGAAATAACTGATTCCATATTTCGGCTTCTCCTTTTCTCATATTTGGTTGAAATTCTATTTAGTAAAAAGAATCTTATGGTAAATGATCAACCAGTGTGCTCTTTCTACTTCTTGCGTTTCTCATACGCAATTGTGGAAGCGAATCCAGGAATATTCTCCATAAAGTAAGAGCATGGAATAAACCGTCCTCATTTTATAGCTTAAAATTTTGAGGAAAATAACTGTTTTAGATCTAATGAGGAAGGTCCTATTCGATCCATCTAATTTCTTCGCCAATTGGTAACTTTTTAGCCAAAGAATAATCCTAATACCACTTCTTACTAAATAAGCGATTTTCCTCATTGACATTTTTATCTGAAAGCGAAGCTTCAATTCCACAAGATTTCTTCTTCACTTACTCTAAGAAACACTCTGTAGAAAAATCAGAGCAAAACTTTGCGGTCATACTTAATTATACATTAATATTTGAGAAACAAACATTCAAAAAATTATTAAATTTTTGTTACACAAATCGAAAGATTCTATCCACACCTGTAGTAAATGAGAAAAATAGTATCGAAAGAAAAGAGTTATAATAAACAACTAGTACAGTAAGAAATTACTTTTGAAACATTCTCGTTTACTATTAAGACCTTCATGAAGTTATCCGTAACTTACACAATCGCTGGTGATCCCTGTTTTGAATAACTTTTCTCATAAATTTTTGTGCTGAAAAAAAAAACCCTTTAATTTCAGAACCGCTGAAGTAGTTGGATTGTCGCATGGAGTAAGTTCTTGTTTTGGAAGAATTGATATCGATAGTAGAAATGACAGTAAATTCATTCACCAAGTACTTCAGATAATAGCCATATGATAAAATGTAATTAAGTGATAAAATCGAAAAACTAATTATCTTTTTCAGTTTAGCGCCAGACAGCTAAAACTTGGTTGTGGTGACTTTCTTTCTACATTAAGTATAGAAGATATTCTTGGCCAATTCAGAACTTTTTATGAGACTCTACCATGGCACCTACAAAATTTAATTAAAGAAAAAAAAATTTAAGGCACGCACAGTCTTTAGTTATGATGGGTCTAAAAAGAAGTGAAGTTAATTCTGCGCATAATTGTTTAGAACCGAAGCTTACACTTTATATATATTTTGATTAAAGTGACTTGTTTCATATTTGTGAAAATAAAATTTTCTTAATGCGCAAAAATGTTGAAATTTTTGCGCACTTCTTTGTTCTCGATGATAGCACAATATTTTAATAGACTGGTTTGATTAAATTTCTATTCTGTACGGTTTGCGCTATCTGGCTGGCTAAAGAAATTGTTTTCAAGAGTGCGATAAAAAAGCAGGAAGTACATAAAATAATTATTTTTAGTGCATTAATAGAAGTAAGTCTTTAAAAACTGTTTTAATATTTCAGAGAACACACTAATATATCATGAGGGCGTTTCATTCCCATTTCATTTGCCGATCATCATTGGAATGAATCTCAATTCCATAAAACCAATACAGCGTTACTTAAAAAAAAGAAATAGAAACGGGTAGATAAAGAAGGAATTTCATAAAAACTTAAATAAATTCAACGATTGTTTTGTAAATACTCTTAATAAATACACATTCATTTTAATATAAATTTATGCTCAGTTATTTTCGTAAACTATCTGAAATATAATGTTAATCTGAAATATAATGTAATTATATATCCTACATAAATTTCATTATAACATTATATTTTATAATACAATACACTGTTTATGTTTAAAGACAGATTTTTATCGAATTTTTGGCTAACGGTAGCCAAAAACAGTAAATACATCCTGAATCAGTAGATGAATGAAACACTTCTTTTTGGAAAAGAATGTGATAAAGAAATGTTCCAGTGTATAATGTTGTTATTCAGAAATAAAATAATCGATTTATGAATGAGAGACCCAAATATAAACAAACAAAATAAGCTTTTATCAAGTATCTCTTAGATAAGATTTTCTATCTCCTATACATGCTATGATGAAAAAGAGCATAAATAAGATTTGCCACTATCTTCTAACAAAAATAAACATTTAAAAGCCTGTTAAAGTGCTCAGTTTCACGATGGAAGCCTTTTTTACAGGCCATTGATCCTAGATTTCATTCAAAGAAATTAAGTGTCTACTATCTACAACTTATATAATTGAACTAACAAACACTTTCTATCCACATCTTACACGGAAAAGAGTTGCGCTCATGATCAAGGCCAGATATTTTCATTAAAGATTATATTTATCAAACTCTCTTTAAAAATTTCCAATACACTTCCCATTTTTAATTTTAAAAAAGATTTCCCAGTTTTGCCTTAAAAATTACATAGTCGATTATGATTTTGCATTAAAAAGTAAATACTCGACTAAGATTTTGCATTAAAAAATAAATACTCGACTAAGATTTTACATTAAAAATTAAATATTCGATAAGATTTTGCATTAAAAATTAAATATTCGATTATAATGTGTTCATCATATGAAAAATTGGGGCAAAAAAGCATGCTGTCAAAATTCTTCTATCTCTCAAATTATAGTAATTACTTCACATGTGATTAGGACTCAATGTTCTCAAGTAAATGTTCTTTTTAATCATTCTTTGTATACAGAGTGTTCCCAAAAAGTGTATCAAACGTTTGTTTCCATAAATATTGTGCCCAGATTTCATTTACAAAGTTTCATTAAATAAAGTAGGAAATTGCGTGAATGCATTTTGAATTCTAGGAGGAATGAAATTTATTTTTTATATAGTTTCTATAATGTCAGTTAATAAAAAGATTTTCTTATACTCTTCAGCCCATATCACAGTAAGTTATTGAAAGCGTGGAATCAGAAAACAATAATGAGTTCATTTACCCCTATTAAATCTCAAAAACTTGCCAAATGACGCATCAATTGAAACATTTTCAAAACTTGTTCAAGATTAATCTTTTCTATGTTTTACGAAGTTGCATTCTTCTAACAATGTTTGCTTGTCATAGTTGCATTACAAAGACATTTAACATAAATCAGTAATATTTAAAAATATTTCTAGTTACTGAAATTAGTTAATTTGTAATATATACAAAGCTTGCACTATTTCTGGGAGATACATTTCATGAAGATTAATGGATGGCAAATATTTGTAATTGCATTGAATAAATTTTAATTTTTAAGGTGGTATAAGAACAAATGTTGTCCCGCTTTATCCGTCAGACCCATCGTATCTATTGTTAACATTAAAAGGAGTCAATGCCCCATACATATATTTTTAAAAATCTATTTTATTTTTATTTTTCTATATTTTTGGAATCTCCCTTTCAATATCTTTCCAAAGATGTAAGTCTCTTGATTGTGCTCGTATTAGAAGCAAGTTAGAATTAGTTTTAAATGAATGTAAACAAACCTTTAAATGACATGCCACGCCCACTGACTGATGGAAAAGTAAACATTGGACCTTTAAAGACTCAAGTTTTATTTATTATTTGACTTCAAGAGAGAAGTAGTTTAATTGTAACTGCTTTTGCATACTGTTTGCATACATTTTTTTATATTTCCTGCTTTGTTTTAACTACATTTTATATCTAATACCACTTTATATCTGATTTTGAGTGTTGTAACACAAAGTTCTTTCTGCTTTTTTGTGCACTGTTTCATACGTATTTAGGATTTTAATTCTTTTAAATCAATTTAAAAAAGGCTAAAACCCTGCCACGATAAAACCGAATTTTTTTTAAAAAAAAGTAGGAAAGGCGTATATCATAAAATAACCGAAAAAATTGGGAATGCTCCTGCTAATCTTGATAATATTTCACCTGATATAAAACTGCTTTCTGTGAGAGAAAAGAAAAACTCCTGACCTTGTGAATAGTATTATTTGGTCGCGTGTTCCCAAATTAACTTTTGTGCAAATTGTAATATTTGATTTTGGTGTTTATAATGCAATAAGCCTTTTTAACGAGGGAAATACAGCAATGTTGCAAATTCTTCAAAACTTAGGCTGTAACTAGGTGAATACATCTTACCTGCATTAACAACTTTTGAGAGCAATATATGCATTTTCTCGGCAATCAAAGGAAAAGAGAAAAAGAAAGATATTGCAAAAGAAAAAGAGAAGAAAACAAGAATAAAAATAATGTAAAAGTTGCAGGATATGAGGCGGGAATGTTTTTATAAGGTAAGAATTTTCTCTTTAAATTGTATTATTGTTCAAAGATATTTTGAAAATTATATGTACCTTCATCTCAAAAGCTAAATTGCATGCATACTTAAAATTTCCACCACTCATTGTATACATTTAACTGTAAATGCGTAATTGAAATTTTTGTGATATTCCAAAAATATTTATTAGCAGTTCTGATCTCGGACTAAAAAATTAGATTTATTGAAAAAATTTCGGGGACATGCAAATAATTTTTTTAAAAAAGATAACCAATTTATATTTTTATATAGTTTTATTTCAGTGATGAAGAAAATGTATACTTAATGTGTAAAATAATTTAAACCCGCATCTGTAATATGTTTTTAGAAAAAAAAAAAAGGTACCAAAATTATATAATGTAATGTTTTTTTTATGGTGATAAGATTTTAAGGAAAGAATATGCCTTTTCTCAGCAGTGAAGATTAGTGTGCCCCTCGAGTTGATTGCCAATATGCAACCCAATGGAACACTCTTCTAGCAACACAAATGCTGTTTTGTTTATTACTTTTTACAATGGTTGAGTTGTACACGAACTACAACTATTTAATGAAAAAAAATAAATGAAAAAATATATATTGATTAAAGATTTGAATTTTGTTCTTTATTATAATTAAAAGTTTTTGACAACTATTAAGACACTAATTTTGTTTTTAATACGAATACGAACAGAAAAAATATATATTGTTTTGTAATTTTTAATTGTTAGTATGCGCTTTAAAAAATCGCATGAATTCTTACTTTACGAAATCGTCTGCATTTTTCTTTAAAAGTCAGCTGCAATGGAATTCTTCGCAGTTCTCGTAATTATTTTGGTTAACAGTTGGTTCCCCTGATAATTTGTTATGTCAGCAAATGTGCAAAAATGGAGGTCAGGTAAATGGAAGACAGTATTTTGAACCTGTAGACTGGATGAAGGGTAAATGGATTTATTATTATTATTTTTTTTACGTATTGATGAAGTTAGGAAAAGATGCTTGTTTGAAACGTTATATGGAGAATGGTTTGATTATTTCTAAGTGCGTATGTCCGGTGTGCGGTGAGAATATGAAATTGATTGATTTCGATGAGAGAATCGATGGAAAGATATGGTGTTACAGAAAGAAAGGTTTGAATCCGCACCATATTTTTATATTGATAATATACTGTTCCTGTTACCCACTCAATCCTTATGTTCAAAGTGCTAGAGAAGCCGTAGAATGTTTTTAAGTTAAAAAATTCTGCCTGTTGTCTTCTACAGATGCCGAACGTATCGCTTGCTTTAACTTTTGCTCTACACCCAAGAGACTGGCGCAGCCGGTCAGAAAAAGAGAGAGAGAGAAAAAAAACAATACTTATCAATGAAAAAATCATGATTATATTGCGGAAAGTGGTAACAATAATGATTTCACAGAAGTGTTTGCTTACTTTGTCCGACATCTTTATTGGCGTCTTAGCATCCTTGGTGTAGCAAGCGGCACACTAAACCTCACTTACAACAATTTTTTTTTTACAAAATCTAGCTGTTTTAGCCATTTCTGCAATATAATAAAGTATGGCTATTGCACCATTAATCTCACAATCCTAGATTTGCAGACATCACCACACACCAAATTGTTCCGAAGAATATTAGAACTTTGTTGATATGGCCCAAAATTTCTTGGTTATTGTGTGATTGGCTTTCTTAAGGTTTGTATTGTTTCTTATTATTTGCATTTCCTATTGCAATGTAGAGAAAAAGAAATTTACATTCTCACTCTGAAGGGAATTAAAAGGAAAGAAGTATTGTATAACTGTGTTCTATTTTAAAGAGGGACTGAGCTTCAAATAGATTTTCTACTGAATCTCCTTCATCAAGCCCATTCATCGAGAAGTTATTTTAAGGGTCACATCAAATTTTAGATTTACCATATTCTCTCAACAGTACAAGATTAGAATATTGCTGTTAAGATAGTCTCGTGCTACTAATTTGTATGCTGGAGCTATCATTCATAACAATAATGGGTGGATAATAAAAGCTAACAGGCTGCTTTATAAAAACCTTAATCACTTTGTTGCAACACCAGTTAATCTAAGGATCAAATGGATATTTTAAATGAAATATTGCCAAATTGATTGTGTAACTGGTATAACTTTATATAATATTCCAACCGATTATTGGGTGAAAGTATGTTATTCGTTATAAATATCCGATCCATTTCTAAATTTATGGGTTTAACTTTCACATCTGGTAAGATGAGATCATAAGAGAATGCCTGTATTCCTTCATTGGAACCTTGACGGTCCTCAGTAAATATTACATTAAGAATTGTAATCGATTCATATAATAATAAATAAACAGCAAAATAATATTTAGTTTTTACTTTGTTAAAGAAAAGAATTTTATTAATCTGAAATAAGATATGAAGATTTTAAGATCATATCTTAAAAAACTACTGCCTTGCGTTGGAACTTTTCTGCCTTGACACGAGTTTGATTCGGAAGCAGTTTACAAACGGTCATTTAATTAATCGCGGTTAGAATGAATATTTTTACTTGGTTAATATGTATTTTCTTCCTCTGAAATGACGGAAATAAACAAATGTAATAAGTCTATAAAAATATGTATCCAGTTTGAAAATAACTATTATTTCTTTCTCAAATCTCAAACGTTCAACTTATGCAAAATATATTAAATCAGCAAGCAAAAAATAAAGATCCATTTATGGTCCAGATTAGAAAGGAGATTCATCGTTGGCATCCGCATTACTTGTTGGTATAACACTAAAAATGAGCTTCATTATATTGAAATTAGAAATTCCCATTCAATCCAAACTATACTTTACAGCTCAAAATCTGCGCGCAATTGTCTATTTAAAATGCCCTATATTTTGAATTGCTTTCCTGATTTATTTCACAAATAATTTTTGAAAATAAAATCTTTTTTTAAGTCATATAATATAACATTTTGGTACTTTTATAAATGTTGATTGCATTTATCTAGGGGAGGAAAAAAACTATGAAGGTGAAATTTTTTGAAAACTTTTAAAGAAATTCACAGTTTTTCCATGTCATAATAAAATATTTCTGAAGTTTACGAAGAGGATTGGTAGATAATATTGCATGCCAACCCCTTTGTTTTCCCATTCCTCCAAATGCAAGCCTGATAATCATAACTAAAGTGTGAAACTCTTATGTAGACAAAATCGCTTGATACATTTGTTCATAAAAGGATTTCTTAAACGATATGTTATCGTTTCAAAAATAACAAACTTCTTCTCACTGTTCTTTTCTTCTTCTTTTAATGCCTAAGTTGTATATATATGTGTGTGTTTTGCTTTATTTTTTATAGTTTAGTTTTGGTATCCTGGCAAAAAAATATTTTTGGCTTGATGAAAATCATTTATTACTAGCTGGTACCCAGCGCGTTACTGCCGCAGAAGAAATACTTTTGGAAATATCGTTTGGAATCTGAAATAGTTATCTGGTTTAATTAAGAATGATAGAATAATGATATTTATTTTCTTGTCAGCAGTGAATACAGTCATTGAAATTGAATGATATATAAAGGAGAAGCATAAACAGTATTTATTCTTTTTTTATTATTCTATTCTACAAGCAAATATTCATTTTTATTTATTAGTTTTTTGTATTCTTTTAGAATTGTAAAACTTGGAGCTCTTTCAGAATGGTAATGAAAGAAACTATTTATTGTGATTCGTTTAACACTCGTTTTGAATTCTAATCGAACGAAGTTTAATGTTAAAAAATGTGATTTAAATATATTTTTTAAATTGATTAAACATACAAAAATATTCCTACCATTAATATTTAATATAGATGAAAAGACAATTTTTTGAAAACTAAGATGGTGGAAAATTTTGTGTACTATAATATTTCTGAAATTACTGCAAAAAACGCTAGAATTTTTTTAAATGTTTAATTAAAATTTCAAACTTACTGATTCCCCTAAAACTTTCTCGCACACTCTCTAATAAAACTATTACTTCAGAGAAAGACTTACATAGCATTTACTACAATAGCTACGAAATATTAACGCCTAGCTTGAATTTAGCATCTTTACTGAATCTGTTGTGTCACCTTGGCGAGCCATTTGGCGATTAACCCGTGGTTAATAGGTGTGGAAAAAAGATATGAAAATATTGTTTATACTTCAGATGATTGTATTGGTCCTATAACCTTTGTGTAAGTGCAAGCAATATGACGTCGAAGTTTTATCGGAATCGGATGAGCGGTACGGCCGCTCTTAAGAGACACACAGACAAACATTTATTTTTATTTATATAGATTTCTTTTGTTATAAATTAACATTTCCTTTGAATCTAAATTATTTATTTTACATTCTTTTACTGAAATAAGTTAAAGATAAAAATTAAGGAATATACTTATTTAAGAAATAGGGAATGGATGCCTACTCCTTAAAAAATACTAATTGCCCAAGAACTCGGAATTTTTCTTTAAAGAAGTCGTGAGAATTAAAGAGAACGCAACTATATTTAAAATACGAAAAATTAAATATCTAATGATGCAATTTAACAGTTTTGATCAATAAAGTGAGAAACATTTTTTTATGATCGTGTGTGCAACTGAGAATTACTGACCACGTATGTAAATGGAGATCAATTTTCTTTGACGTTTGTTCTCTTTTGAAGATTTGTTTATTTCCTCGACTGCCATTCCCATGAGCATTTGGAAGTGTTAGATTATTATTTGTTTCTGAAGTCCGTCTCTACTAGTTCTTTAATCCGTTTATTAAATCTTAAGCCCAGATTTTGCTGCAAGTCATCATTGTCAAAACCAAACCTACAAAAAAAAAGTTGTAATTGTGATAACAAAAAAGATGTTATAGTTGTTAAGATATCAATTATTAATTTTAATAAATTATTTTATTTTCATTACATTTAACAATCTTTTTCGTATTTTCAATGGATCTTTAAAATTCTTTTCTTTTCAGGTTTGTCACTAAATTGCAACCGGATAACTTTATCTGTCTAATAAATGTAGATGCCATAATTTTTTTTCCTTCAAAATAAAATATTGCAAGAAAGAGGAAATTCATTTTATCATCTTGCAGCACAAGATAGAAAGCAACGCATTTCCTTTAAAACTCAATTTTCATAATTCTTTTCATCTAATAATCAATATTCTTTAATTTAATTATTATTTTTTAAGACCTAGTTATATATTTATATCTTGAGATATAAATATATTATATATATATCTATTTATTTATTAAGGAGATATTTTCCAAAAGTTTATTTTTCCTCTTATCTCTGTATGTATCTATTCTCTCTCTCTTTCATTCATCTTTTTCTTATAAATCAAGATAATTTATTTGTTATGTAATGCTTTCTCTGTATGCCATTTAAATGATGGTTTGATTTTTAAAATTATGTCATAGTGATAAAATGCCAATTAAATTATTCGCCAAAATAAGTAAAAGAAAAAGCTCGATCAATTTGTTTGATTCATGTTGCTACTTAATAACAAAAATAGTGCAATAGGTAAATGCTAAAAATGTGCAGTAAAAATATATGATAATAATAAATTAATAATTCAAATTATTTTTGAAATAACATTATTGAATTTCCTTCTTTGACTCTAAAGAACTCTTAATATAAATTGATGAACGATTGAGACTTTTTGACATAATTCATTTGATTCTATTACTATTAGAAAGAATTTTCATTCTCATCCTTTATAAATTACCCAATATCTTTTAAATGAAACAGCCTTTTCAAGCAATACTTATTTTGTTTATTGCATTGGAAACGTAAGAAAATGACACTCACAATTTTATTTATTCTACCTTTCCATAAAAAGGTGTCTTTCGAAATAATTAGCAGTATAAAATCAATAGTTAGGTAGGTTTTATTACTACTGTTAATTTGTAGCATATTGAAAGACTGAAAGCAAATCGATGAAAGAAGATGTAATTTTAATGAGCAAAATGAAGTAAATGTCCGAAATCAAATATTTCAAAATAAAATAATCCTTTCTTAGAATCTAGGGAAATATAGTATAAAGAGAATTCTAGACATGATATTTATGAATTCTCAATGGCATAAAAAGACTATTTGGCGAAAATTATCTTCAAATTTTGATTAAACTAACGCTTGCAGAATTATTTTCCTTAAACTGGCAGTTATTTGCAGCATGATTGCCTTATACGATATTCCCCATTCAGTAAAAATAGCCGAGATCGATAAAATACATCATGTCAAAACAATAGATACTTCTCGTAGGAAAAACTCACACAAAGGAAAAAGTCACAGAGTAGATTATCTTATCGAAAGAACTTACCTTTTTGTCCACTGAAAATATATCACAGCAAAAGCTGCGGCGAGTGCACTTAACAACACAGCAATCGATCGATTTTCCATTTTGATCGCTTCTCTTGGATATGACCGATAAATCAAAATGTTTTTTTAAGCCACAGAATTTCAGAAAATTTATCTCACAATATCTCGATTCGCATCTGACTCAGATGCTGCACCTCTAAAAATTACTTATTCAATGAGCTACAGATAAATGTACTATTGCCAAAAGTTTCAAAAAGTATAAAAAGCAAACTTCCATTCTTTTAATATTATCGTGTTGCTTTTTTTCTCTTTAGAGCACGTAACTTATCATCAGATGTCAGTAAGATATAAACTGACAAATTATTTCTCTCAGAAACCACCCAAACAATTCAGATAATTTTTATTTGTTATTATTTATAATTTTGATCTGAATCTGATGAAGAGCATCTGCTCGGGAAGTTCTACACCATGTTCTAAATATATACACACAGACATTTAACGAGCACGTGTCGCGACAGTTAAAAAAAAAAAAAGCAGCCGTTCCGTTTTTGGCTTCCAATCCTGTGTAGGTAAAACAATGATACAGCTCCTTGTTTCCCTTTGAAATGAAGAAAGAAAAGAACGAGAGAAGGGGACCTACCCTTTGACGATATAAGCCAGATACCAGAGGGAAAACATGGTGCAGTGGCCAGATCCCGACTGCTGCAGCGAGGAGAGTGGGGAAGGTCGCGCGGAGCATGATGGAAGTTATGGATTTATTGAGAGGCGTTGTTTCGGGGATGGTTTTCATTAATTTATCATTTATTCAAGTGCTTATTATTTTTATTTTATTATTAAATTATCATTCTCCAATTTTTCAGTTCATTTAATTCTTCATTTTAGTTTCAATTTTTTTTTCTCGTTAAAAAATATTATTAAGTTAAATACTTTTCTAGTACGACTATCATAGACAAACAGATGAGTTTTTTCGAATTTTAGGTTTCGATTGTAAAGCATTATTGATTAAGGGTGTTTAAAATTAAATTCCATTAAAATATATCATTCATTTTGAAATGAATTATATTTGTATCCTGTTCCTATCTTATTGAATTGGGTGGAATGATATCCTACTCAGTTTTCAAACTGAATTATCATGTATATGATATTGTTTGGAATCGATACGGAAAAGTGTTCAGATAACTTTTCTCAATAGATCAAAATATCTTATTTCATTTCTTATCTTATATATATATCTCTCTTTTAATCAAAATTAACGTGGATGAATCACCCATGTTCAAAGTTTTTTTTGAAATCGATGCACAATTTTCAATAATATTTCACTGAGTTTATACGGCTATGACATTTTTGAATCTGTCATTTACTATTACTTTGAGATATTAGCACACATTATGTTTTCCGGTAAATAGCATAAATCTCAGCAGTTTATCAGCTAATTCAGCATCCATTCATAAATGCCAGCAATTTATAAAAAATAAAATACTAAGCATTTTTTAGTTGAGTGGCCTGTTTCTTTTGATTACTCAACGCTTTTGACGTGATTTAATAAGAATATGTAATTTCTTTTAGACTGATTTAAATTTCTTTAAATTTATTGAGCTATGAAACAAATAAAATTTGACCATGAGGATTATTTTAAATCCTAAATGTGTATTATGTGTTCTAGTAAGCAAGACGTTTGTCTTCTAAATCAGTATATGGTTCCAATAAATGTATGCTTTCCAAAAATAAGAAAACTTAAACAAACCTCTGTTGTTTTTTTAAGCATGATTTTTTAAAGATTGAACAATGATTGATTTTCGCATTCTAATCGATAAATGAAATTAGATGTTTGATAATTATTTCATTATGAAAGTTTTTCTATTTAAATATTTCTTACATTTATTTAATAATTTCATGATTAATTTTTACTTTTAATTTTATTATTTATATCATTCTCGACGGACAGTGTATTCTTAGCAAACTAGACTGAAAGTAATTTGAGTATCTTTGGCCTAACAAAATAAACAAGGAGCTAAAAAAGAGCCGCCGATGAACGCTTTGAAAATTGGTGACTTTTCAAAATAGGAATTTTCTAGTAAGCTTCTTTTATCATATATACAATAAATTTTATCAATTTCATTCTAAAAAGATCTTTTTAATTTCATTGTGCCATATATATTTAATAGCTATAAAAATGCAGTACATTCAATATTTAAATTATTATAATAAAATATATATAAAGACTTTGCATTTTATCTAATACTTTATTAATGCAAATATATCAACTTATATCCTTGATAGTTTAGATTACAGATTTAAATTTATTGTAATCTGCTTATTGTTTTATATTACTCTGTCACATTTTTAAGATTTTCATCCCATTTGTAATCATATGAATATTTTTGAACTGAGTGATAGGCAGGTTTACACAAAATTACACAAATGCTTCATGCTCTTTGAGTCAATAAATAGATTGTTAAAAAATTATATTTTTATATCTGCAAGATTTAGTAAAATATTCTTTTGTGCAACAAATCCTGAAGATACTTTTTTTAAAATCATAAGGAAGAATTTCAGAAAATCGTTCTTATCGAATCGGAAGAAAAGACCAAGATGAGTAAAAATAGCAAATATTTGTTATAGAATTACTCCTAAAATAAATATAGAGATTGTTCGCACCTTTCATTAAGATAATTGTGTAGAAAACAAAATGGATTCGTTTGAGAGCCCTACGTATCTTTTTATTTATAGCAGGTCTACAATAGGCCCCTACAAAAAGGATAATAACGAAAAAATAACGATAGCTCCTATTTCACAATTTCACATGGGATTTAAAAACAACGGAGTACAGCAGCTCCGCGATCTGCATTTTGACAATGCCACCACTAGGTGGCGTTGATTTTATCTGTTTCATAGTATCCCATTGAAATCGAAGTAAATTTTCATTGCTACAGGTATCTCAATGTTTCACAGGCATTTGGAGCCTCATCATGCAGTTAGTTGTTTTCACAGCTGTGTATAGCAAAAGACTGAAAAACGAACACACGGTTATCAGTATAAGATCAGAATTTTAGTTTTGTTTGTTTGTTTGTTGCTTCAATATATGGTATTGAAAATAAATTTCAATAATGATAAATATACAGAACTTTTACTTTTAATTTTCAAATGCTAGTTTGATTACTGTTTTGCAGCTAAAAAATACCAGCAGAAATATTTATTTCATTATATTTTTATAGGGTACTTATTAGCTAATACACCGGGTGATCCAAAAGTCAGGACGAACTTTAAAAATGAATGATTCGAAAGCGAATAAAGATAAAGAGACGCGGTTTTCCCTAAACGGAGTGGAAAAGAAGTCGGGTTTTGTGTGACAAGGAATCAAAAATAGTTATATCGGCGATCAACAGGTGGCTCTGTTGGATTTCTGATGTAGGATTATGCAAATAAATAAACGATATAAAAAGGAGCCACTGGTGCAGATAATGGTATTCTAAGTTTATATGCATCGAAATACTGTCCATGTTGAGAAAATCCTCTTAGTTAAACTGTATTATAAGAATTCGGAAAGTGCCAAAGCGGCATTTCATGTAGCATATCTCTACATGAAGGGTATGCGAGATAGCAAATTACCTATAACGTCTTCTGCATTGAACAAAATGATGAAGAAATGTGAAATTACAGGTTCTTTGGCGTCACAGGTTCTTTGAACGTCCCTCAGCAGCCACTGTTGTTGCCACAACAGTGGAACAGACAGTTCAATCCATGTCGATGGTTTCTGCACATTAGAAGCGCAGTGCTCGCGAAGTTTTGAGGCAGACAGGAGTATCATACGGAAGTTTCTGGAAAGCACTGCGAATAACACTGAAACGGTACCCCTACAAGTTGCAACATAACTAAGAATTTAAACCTCCTGGTTTCGACTCTCGCCAAGATTTTACGAATTTGGTATTCAATAAGATGGAGGTGCAGCACGATTGGCTTCACCATGTACTTCGGACAGATGAAGCGCATTTAATTCTCTCTGACGCTATTAACACCCATAATTTTACAGAGAGGATCACAGAAAATCCACATGCATATACTTCATGCTGTGGGCTTCACTGGTCAGTGATAAATAGTACTATTACAGAATAACATTATTCCTGAACTGTAAACGCAACAGGCACTCCAAACAAGTCACCTTTATGTAAGAGACGAGAGACCACACTGTTCACAGCTGTACTTCTGAATGATGAAAAGCACATTGCACAGTTAACTAATTAACTGTAATTAAGCTAACTTGAAAGTTGTCAACATTTTTTCATTTGTAAATCCTCTTTTGATATAATAAAAGATTATAGCGCCATCTGTCGGTAGCCAACATAACTAATTTTTTTTCGTTGTCACACAAAACCCGTTTTTTTTTTTTTTTTCTTCATCCGTTTAGTGCAAACTGCATCTTTTTATCTTTATTCGTTTTCGAATTATTCCTTTTTAAAGTTCATCCTGACTACTGGATCACATGGTATATTAACATTAAAATTTTACTACTTAAAGAATGCATGCTGTTTTCATAGAATTATCAAACAATGATGTTTACAATTGTTCATAAGGAATTTTTTATTACAATTTTTTACATTATGAATTCTCTAGTTTAACATTGTTAAAACGTATACATTTCCTATGTTCAGATAACAAATTATTTAGAGTATTTAATAAAGTTATACTGAGCACTTCAGCAACAATGAGAGCTTGAATTTAAAATATTGCTACAAAATAAAATGATTTTTATTTTAATAACGTATTTATATTTAATAAAATCTTATACTGTTAATTTAAAACCAGTTCAAATTTCTTTTAATATTAATTTACCTATATCATTTTCTTTGAGCCAAAAGCAGTTTATTTCTTACAGATAGGAACAAACAATGAATTTATCTATTAAACCCTTTCTTCCTGTAAATGTGAGAATTTATTTTTTGATTTCTAATCACTGATAATTGATAATCATTAATTATACAAAAGCTTTGATATGTATTTATTTTTGAGAAATAGTGACATTGCATTCATACTGTAGCTAAACTCTGCTGAATTCTTTTGCTTTGAGAAGAAGAAGAAATAATAATGTAAAACAGATACACATGCCCCATTTCATAATGAGACATTAACTCATGTTGCGACATTTTATTTTAAAGTCCAAAACAGATATCTGTAATAAAAAATTTTTGCCAAATAATGGTTCCAATAATCACATTCCTAGGAAAAGCAAATCATAGCCTGATTGTAAAGAATAGCAATGAAATCAGATATTTTTCATTACAATTTAGACTATATGACATTCAATTCTGTCTTGATATTTTAATGCAGATGCCATGTTTTTAATTGAGTTATTTAAAAAATTTAGAAAAAACAAGTTGACGTAAAGGCACCAGTCAGATACGTATATTAATAAAATTACAACATAAAGGTATTAGAGATTTTTAATGACATTCTGCATATAAAAAAACATCTATACTTATAATAAAGCTCAATGTGTGTGTGCGTGCGTGTGCGTGTGTGTTGGTGCTCTACAGGCCAGACCGTTGGACCTACAGCTACCAAATTTGGTGCATGTATACCTTGGAGGTTGGGAATGTGCCCCTCGGAGCCCTTTTTCGAATTTTTAATTAGAATTTGATTTAATTCAAATTTAAGCAAAATTTCGACGTTTTTCCGCTATAACTTCCGAAAATATTATTGCACAAATATGATTTTTACATCAATTTAAAGATTAAAAAATTAGCTTTCTAATAGTATCAGTGTTTTAAAGTATAACTTAAGCTTCTATTTTTAACGAATTTTTAAAGAAATATTTTAACCATGTTTTTTTAGCACGTGATAGGATAAAATAAGAGAAAACAATGACGGAAGTTCAAATAAAAAAAAGCTATCATCATAAATTAAATCTAAAGAAATGCAACTTTTACCAAGTGACTGGATAAAATAAAATAAATATAAAATGTGCTATTTTCTGATAAAATAAAAGCAAAACAAAGTATTCTATGATCGTTTGCAATATTTAAATCATTAATTCCATAAATCATCTTTATTTATACAGGATATGCATTCGAATTCCGGTAAAATGGCCAATTTGTAAAATATTATTAATAGGCATATATATATTATTTAATACTATTAATTTGATCTAAATGAAGTAAATAATTACATTTTATGTAGTTTGCATAGCTTGCTCTTCATACTTTGCTCTGTGAGCTATATTTTACAAAATATTTGTATTAATATTTTAAATAAAAGTTGCTATATCAATCAGTCTTCTAAATCAATAATTAAAACTGACATTTATAAAATTAAAGAATATTATTAGGAAAACGTGTTCTTTTAGAACTTTCCGTCCATCATCTTAAAGAAAATATTAATTTCAGGCCAATCAATGCCCGTAATTACTTCAAGACTAATAAATATGTGATTTAATTGAAAATTTTAGAACGCATTACTCATGACGAACCAGCTGGTCACCAAAGACGGCTAGTATATATATAAGGGTTCACATAAAAAATCTTTATTTAAATTTGAGATGTAAAATTAATAATGTACCGCTTATATTATTTAAATTGAAAAAAATATTAGTATAAATTGCATAGTTTGATGAAGAAAAATAGAAAAAATTAAATATTGTAAAACTAACGGTTTAAACATTGCCATAGGAATTAAATACTGAATTTCACAAAATGTTTCAATGTCAATGGCAAACAATTTATACAAATAGTAATTATAATTAGGTTATTAAAATTATCCATGTAAGTTTCCTTTTAATTTGGACACATCTTAAACTACCTTCATATATAATTTTTAACACTTATTATTTCACTTGCACTACTTTTAATTCATAAAATATTTTACCACCGATTATTTCTGCTTCTAGTTAATAACGAAATACTCTTTTGTTTAACACATCATAACAGATATAATAAGCATGTAAACAAATACAGATTTTTTAGCAGCTAAGTTTGAATTGCAGTCAGCATCGAAATACAGGAAGATCATAAAAAAATTCTTTAAGTTCCTAGATATCAGACAGTTCAGAGAAATTGAATGAAATTTTATTTTAATGCATTTTGAGGAGTGCGCTCCAAAATCACATGGAGAAAATAATAAAATTTAAATAATTATAGTTGCAGTGCAATACTACTTATTTTATTGGAATGTGACCTCCATAACGAAAAGTCATAAACAACTTTGGAACAGTATCTGAAGCACAAAAATAAAAGCCACTGGAAGAAGTGGGTAACAAAAGTTATTAAACCAAATGTAAACATTCTTCCGGCTTAAAACGTTACTCGGATATTTGGATTATTTGCACATAATAACTTTAAAATAATTTTTAGAATATCTATTTGTTTATATCCATATCTATTCCAAAACGGTAAAGGCTTTCGCAGATGAAACTGTCAATTTCCCGTTGACTAGGGAGAGGCAGTTGATCCCTCCTCCTGCCCCTGAAAATGCTTATTTTGTTTCTCAAACCGCTATAAGGGTTAAATGTAATTAGGATGGGGTTTTTTCCTTTACATTTTTAACCATAAAATCTTATCCAAGAACTTACACTCGTAAACTTTGAGAGCATAATTTTTTTAAAAACCATACACACTAATCTTATCTAGCAATAATCAGCAGTTGATTGTATATATTGTTGTTAAATTAGACTTCAGAGCATAAAAGTATTTTCTAAAGTCTTAAGTTACATTATTTTTTAACTTAAAAACTGCTCAAAATTATGATCAAGCAATATTTTGACTGCCTTAAAAAAGTTGTTCTATTATTTTAGTATCATTTAGATTACTTTTCTATTTCATACCAAAGTCAATTCTTTTGAAGATGATACATTATAAAATATCTCATAACTTCGATTCTTCATAATATTATTTCTTTAAAAACTATGTAAATGCATATTAAATTAAATATGAATGAATAAAAAGTATTTTGTTTTATAAAATAAGGGGGGAGGTGGCAATTTCTGTAATATTTTCATTCAATGGGTTTGATAACATTAAAGACAGAGATGACACAGTACTCTTACAAAAAATTCCGAATTTCATAAAATAATTAATTATACCAGAAACGGACACCGATCAGAGAAATAATTATTATTAACTAAATAAACAAATTTAAACAAAAAGTCCTTTATATATGAAAAATGTAGAATTACTACATAAAAAATTAATCGATCTCGAGTATAATGAAATTCTGATCAAAAATGTTGAATAATAAATGTGGGTTTTTTCTTGTCTATGCAAACATCAATTCCAATTAATAAAAATTCTTAACTGCTTAATTATATATAACAAAAAAATTCTTTTTGTTCCATTATATTTGCAATTGGAATTAATGGAAAATCCATTCCATATTTTGAATTCTATAATGTACGCAATTGCATTTTGCAGATTTGTTAGATTTTTGTGTTGAATGCATTTAAATTTCTTTGTGAGAGCCAAACAGCATGTCAGTCATGCAACGATCGTATTTCGAAGTTTTAAAAACGATTTATTGATGTGAAAGCTATTGTAAAAGAAATGTATACTTGTCATATAAAAACAGTAATTATTTTCTCAACTTGAGGTATAAAAATGCAACTCTGAAGTAAGGAAATTTATAAAAAAGGCATTAATAAGAAATAAAAGATAACTTTAAAATATTTTCTAAATCATAGAAAAGCAATCTAAGCCAAAATGTGTTTTTACGATTCCGAGAAAAGAATTATCTATAATTCTTTCTTCTATATAAATATCAATCTATTTACGTGCATACTGAACATTCAGAATGTGAAAGTTATTGTATAAAAATCACCCATTCTGTAAGTGTTAAGACTATCAAGACCAAATATTGGATTTATTTTTCAATTATGAGATTCAGCAGCTGTCATTTTTTATTTTTAGTCATTGTCATTGATTGTATTTTAAATACAATGGTTTATATAGCAGCCAATCATATCCGATTTATAGTTTAGCATCCCATTTATAGATATCATTTGGTTTTCCCTGCAGTGTTCAGGAAATGTATTTTTTAATCAATTAATGCATTAATCCATTTTTAATCAAGAAAATTGAATGCATTCTAAATTTATTAAACTTGTAAAAAGCATATATAACAGTAAGAAACAACCAATTCCAACTTCAAATCTGACGTGTAAATATAAAGATATAGTAATATACCTAAATATAAAGATATATTTTGATATAAAAATGTAATAATGTATTTAAATATGTATTTTCTTCATCGATATTTTATGGATCTTACAAAAATATAAGCATGAAAAGAAGTTAGCTGTTTGAAATATTTATCGAAATTATTTATAATTTTTTCATTTAATAAAGGTCTATGTGGATAACTTTCTCAAATATTAAAATTTTTGCAGAAAGTTAAAATATATAATCATATTGATATAAATCTTAATTTTAACTAATATATTGAATTTGTATTTAAGTCAAAGCATCGATTTCATCAGTACCAAACCTATTTTAAAAATGACTTTTAAATAGTTCAGTATAGTAATTGTGCAAAATCAAATAAAAGTTGCAAATATTTCTGTTTAACATCCCATTTTAATGATATATAAAAGTTTCTGATAAAATATCTAGTAATTTTGAACCATATTCAAATCCAACAAAATTTATGTCAGTACTTCATTCTTTGCGCTTTCATGCTACACTAACATAATGCTATGCTTTAATAATGACAGATTAAATGCGTTTAGTTCAGATCTCGTCCCATCTATGTATTATTTCTTCATTTAGAGTGAATGATATTGTTTCAACCTGCAATTAACATTATTTCAAAAATATATAGATGAAGGGAAGGATTTTGAAACGGTATCTTGGACGAAATGAAAATATCCACTCCCTTCTCCTGTAGGTCATTCATCTTATTCGTTATCTTGAAATTAATCCTTAATTATGTACACTTAATTGATATGCTTATGTACGGTATTGATATTTTTGGTTTATCTCTTTGAATAACTCTTATAGATAGTTGAACTTTTTTATTAATTGTTTTAATATTTTTTATTGGTGTTTGATTTTCATATTTTTTATGTTTTTCGTCGTGTACAGGAGACCAGGTTGGTTATTAATTTTTTTTAAAGAATTTATTACGAGTACTTTTATAAAACACTGTATCTAACTTTTTCTAATTATTGTAAATTATTAACACATTTTTTAAAAATGATTAGAAATGATAATTCAACAGTATTATCAATTTTATACACATATGCAGATCGTAAAGCTCCACAGAAGGATGCGTTGATACACTACATGCAGTTATTTGTTACGTACAATATGTTAACAATATAAACAAATATAATATCTTTATGGTTTTTATTATTTTGTAAGTTCTATGGAATAACAGAAGATCTCTGAACTTTATTGGTTTTATAAGTCATTCTAATGAAAGACAATTATAATTAATGTCAGAACTGTAGTGAATTTTATTAAATTTTTATGAAATATAAATATACGTCTGTCTTAGAGTCAAATGATATTTTGCAATTGTATGGTGTTGTTTAATTAATTATTCAATGTCAAATATTGTGCATGCATTGTTAAAAATCACAACAATTTTAGAACATATGAAAATCATGTCAATATTTAATGCATACTTTATAAATGGGATTTGAAATATTTATTTCTGAAATAAACACCGCCTTAAGGTTTTTCAGAGAGACGGTGGAAGATACATCTAAAAGATTTGAAACCGCTTATTATCTTTTCATTGCTGATGAGTAAAGTAGTATTATAAGGATAGGGATAAAATTATCTTTTTCTACAAAAAAATATTGTTACGGATTTCTCCTCCTTGTCCTTCTAATTTATCCAGTTCGTTTACTTGTATAGTGAGTGTGTAGGGTGTAGGAGATGAGCAACAATCAACAGTTATCAGTCCTTTAGTAGACGACACAGCACAGACGACGTTTATTTACAGGACGAAAACAGGACAGTACAAAGACGATAGATATCTACAGCACAGCTATGTACAGAAAACAATTATACAGCCGAGACAAACACACACGACAGCACACAGCAGTATTCGACATTAGACGGTAGCCCTCAATAACAACAGTAATCCATAGGTAGAAATGCCATAGTGACAACGTCCACAGCACACAAAGCTAAAAGACAGGATTCAGCAGGAGAGGGAATCTTTCTGGGATTCTGTCAACGCTTATGTAGGTCTCACCAAACGGCTGAAACTACTCCTGTGTCTCTTCTTGCTTTCGCTGCCGACTCACTACTTCACACAACGTATTCAGACAGAAGAAATTATTTCGCTCAACGAATGTTTCGGATTGAGAGTAAAATTCGAGAAAGAATTATGCTCGTTAAACGTGGTATTGTACTTCTCGTTTATATTATGTAAATATACTTATAAAAATGCTTTAAGCAAAAAAAAATGTAAACATACTTTAATCAAAAAAGTATTTTCAATTGTTCATGAATCGTTGGAATTGGTCACAAAATACTCTTAAGCATAGAATTTAAATAATATGAAATTGAAAATTAATATAGATAACTGAATATATAGAAATATTACAATGTCAGCAAAGAAATTGTTTTAGATCTAAGGAATAAGACTTAAAAAACACTATTAAATACAATTAATATATTCTAAACTTTTGATTTCCTGGTAATGAAGCCTAGGGCGCTTGCCTTGCTTGCTCCACCCTTGTTATGCCACTGATAACAATTCAAAGTATTACTACTTCTTTGAAGTCAGAAAAAGAAAGAAACTTCGAACAATCTTTTTTTAGGGATTTGTTCCCCTCAATAATATTATTTATTATTATTTTTTCTAGCAGTCATGGGGAATAAATCCATGACTGCTAGAAAAAAAAATTAAAGATTTATTTTAAACTGATTATTTCAGAGAACATGATACATTTCCTGGGAGGAAATATTCAAACAAAAATTTATAACTGACTCAGAAATATATTTCTGATGTCAAAAAATTATAATTTACCCCACTAATTCTGAAATATAGGATAGAATGGTAGATTATTTGAAAAGTATGGTAAATAGATCCCCTATAATAATTGAAAAGGAAATATCTGAAGATTCGGAAGTGATACTTGAATTTAAAATAAAAACATTGAAAGGGAACCAGAGGGAGATGGATTGTTTTGTAGGAAACGATCAGTAAAGGCCGATTTCACCTGGTAAAAATATTTCAAAATTCAATATTTTTCTTGCTATAGGCCCATTATTTCTTATAAGAAAAGATTCTAAATTTATCTGGAACGTAACAATTCATATGATCTTTTAATGGTATAATTCTTTATATTCTGTATGTTCTTTTAATAATATGTTCTTTTAGTGGTATAATTTCGATATAATTCGAATAATATTCATAAATTAACTAAAGACGATCTTCTTTAATGTTGCAAAGATTTAAATACGAAGATAATTATTGCATCGATTTTTAAAGAAATCCAAATTTGTCATAGACTTTTGTCTTTTAAATTCACAATATAACAATATTTATTTTTAAAAAAATTTGAGTAGGTTCGAAATTTTGTTATTAAATGTTATTGATTTTGCCAATTGCCCTCCTATTTTCAGAACGCTTTTTCTCCAAGATTAAACAAAAAACTTTCTTGAGATAAAGCATTAATGAAGAACGATTTACTACTTTACTCACTTTATTAACTGAATCCAAATAAGTTTTTAAAAAACCACCCTAAGTTATAGTGGTTTTTCTGGGAATTTGTTATAAACATGTAAGAAAAGGAAGCAAAAATCGCATGTTGTAACTTAATTCCCATAAATCGCATACCAAATGAAATTAGATAAATTTTTACAATAATTATTTCTGTTATTTGATTTTTAGTTAATTAATTTTTATGACTAAAATATGAACTTGATAAGATAAATAATTTATTTATCATTGTCTTACATCTTCAAGTTTATGTATCAATTAGTGCAATGTAATAAATAGCGAAATTTGCAATAAATTAGTATCTTTTTAGAAAAATTCTTTTCGGGGCCTCACAAGTCTATCTTATACCAAAACGTGCTTTTAAAAATATAAATAGAATTGTTTACTAAAAATCTCAGTACAAGCAAAATAAATTTGCTTATAGAAATATCATCATGCTTGAGAAAGAAGAAAAGAATAGATTTCGAAATCCCCTTTGAACATTATTTTGTACATTTTTTGCCATTATTTTGTGAGCTGCTCGGATTTCTATATCTCATCATTAGCTTGGAGAAATATAAATATCGGAATTTCTCTTACATTCTTTTTAAGCCTGTTGTTATAAAAAGTCCCTTAGCACTCCTTGTGTAGCTTTGGATTTGGAAATAGCGAAAACTCTCAACGATCTACAGTAGTGAAATTTTCCATTATTACAAAGTTGAATCAGAAGCTAGTATCCAAAATTGCTAGAAATAGACTCTCTGTCTTGGGATATGTATTACGAGAATTCTGAATTTGTAATATATTCGAAGAAATTAGCTATTATTTTCTAAGGGAATATTTTTAATTTGATTTAATTTGTTAAATTAGTTTATATTTTAATTTTTTTTTTGTTATTTTTATTTGTTAGACTTTAATTTGTTAGGTAAATAGTCTGATGTTACTTGTTTAAGATTCTACTAATTTGAAACAGATCAAATGGTGTTAATTCAAGCTCTTATATATTGTTTGAGTATCATAATTGCAAATATAGTTAAATAAAAAGATTAAATTAATGATTGTTGCTTTTCTAGGTACAGCAATAATTTACGTGATAGCGAAGATTGTTCCCTTGGTTAAATAACTTGAAGACACAGGTTGTCTTTTTGGGGGGTTTATTAGATAACATAACAAAAGCACACGGTTACTCCATAGTGTAGGAGACCTAGAGAACTGCACTATGATTTATTTCGGAAGATAAAGAGCCAAGATCACACTCCCCACCATCCGAGGGTCAAGTTCACTCCTCCTGACAAAAAATATATAAACAAGTAGCAACAGTGAAACCACGTGATGTTTACATGATTGGCGGCTAGCTCCTCCCAGGAAGATCACGTAGTTCACTAAATTCTTAACAATAGTAAAACTTAAAATGGATGAATATATATTTTTTGATATTTGATTTATGCTCAAACAAAGGGTAATTCTAATTTAAAGCTTATTGTTCACCCTCATTTCATTTATCAGAACACAATGTTAATTTCTGTTAGATTTTTGCACAAACTTATCAAGTTAAATAATCTAACACTCAAGAACATTTGTTCTCCTCCTAAAGCAAACATTTAAGAGGTGTGATGTTTTGTTCAAAGAAAGTTCGCATTGTCTTAAAAATTGGAAAACTCACTTCCTTGAGATATGTTTCACAGAAAGAAAGACACGCAGCAAAATAATTGTTTTTGCTATTGTTCTGAATTTGAAATTAAGAGCACAAAAATTGTTTCTTTTATAAAAATCTTGATAAAATTAAATTAAATTTTTAGAAAATAATTTTCAATAATAATAACTCATAATTTTAGGTAAAATTATGAGTTTGCATTTTTTAAACATTTCAATACTTTTGGTATACAAGTGTGTGTATATGCAAATAAAGGAGTTATGTAACATGATGTGGTAAGCGATGCCTATATAAAGCAATAGCTGTCTCGTAATGCTGTTAAATCGGCTCTTTCTACTAGAATTGTAGGTTATCAAGTTTTAATTAGTTTTGAATGTGGCGTTAAAGTTGATACACTGCAGATGAAACGTAGCATCTCTAAGGTGGAGATGAAATTTGGATTCTCAATATTGACAATTTCATGAGTTGTCAAGAATATTAATTATCCTGTAAAATATCAAACCTCCAAAATCGGTGCAGCCCGAAAAAGACATTGAAAGAACAGGCCCATCGACAACATGCAAGAATCCTTAAAAGAGATAGTTGTGCAACACTTCCTCGAAATTTCGCGGATTTTAATGCTTGGGATGCGAATTATTCTACGGATCATCATTTATAACGGCTTATGAGGAGAAAGCACACTTGTGTACCATTTTGACTGCACAGCACAAAGCTTTACGCCTTGTCTGAAATCACCAACATTGCTGTTGAACGGTTGACAACTTGGAACATGTTGTCTTGTCCGACGAATCTCACTTCTCAATGGCTCACCCACAATGAGTGAGTACGGGTGTCCCATTTCCGAGGATCTTTATGATCTTTACTCCATTTATATCTACTCTCCCCTACGCTTTCTTCTGTCTGCTTGATTCTTCCATCACTCGATGAAAAGCGAGGAATGTCTCCACGAGAAGCTGTTGCCACTCTGTTTGAGTTTTGCTTCTCATGGACAGCCAAAACCCCATGTATTTACCGTACGTGGCGACTCTTTGTATAGATGGTGCACTGCTGGTCCCCAGTTCAGTTTGGCTGGTATCTTATTTTCTTTCTTAGATCACACCGCTAAGGGGTTACTCTCTGGGGCTGAGCGTTAAGGGTGGTAAATGTATCTGGAGGTGACACTTAAAGTATAGACCTCGGCTAGCGCTAGGGTAAGTGCCGAGGATGGAAATGTCTAGAGAATGTGGCTGCCATCACTTGTTGGGCTCCATGGTAGGCGGTACCATCGGGACCTGAGTTTTTATCTGACTCATATGTTTTTTTTTTTTTTTTTTTTTTTTTTTGAATTTCCGATGCTGAACCGTTCTCTGAAATTACTCGCCTCATTATTCTTTTCATTCCTGATGGGAAATTATCTCCTTTGCTTTGGTGGTAGTTCAGAGTCAGTTAAGAACCTTCAACCGAGCGATTCACTAATTGAAACAAATTCTGTTCTTCAAACCAAATCTTATTTGTAAGCCAAATCAATTTTAAATCATTCTGTTTCTGTAACACTTCCTTGAACACTTAATTTCTGCCGTGGTGTTATATCTGAAAAGGAACTCTTGAAATCTCTTGGAAGTGAAATTCTTGATGGTCTTGTCAGCCAAGGTGTAATTGTAGTGAAACGCATTTTTGTGAAAAAAGGAAATACTCTGGTTGCCACCAGTATTATTATTTTAACTTTTAATAGAATGAAAATACCATCCATTAAAAAATCAGGCTTCTTAAACTGCAAAATACGTCCTTGTATACCTAATCCTATCAGGTTCTATGATTGCCAACGTTTCAGTAATTCCAAGACTGCTTGTAAATCGACACAGACACGTTCTATATTTGCAACTGCTGGTCATCAATCTACTTATTGTACTTCAGACCCGCAATGTATAAAATATAAACAATTACATTAATCTGAGACTGTCCTCAATGGAAATTACGAAAGAAAAACCAAGAGCATAAAATAAAGAAAAACATACCGCATTTAAAGCTAAAAAGCTATTGACACCAGAACAAAGGCCATTTTCTTACAGTAATGCAGTGAAATCAGTAACTTCCTCAAGTACATTGACTGACGAAAACGTTACAAAAGTAATTGGCCCTTCATTATCTAAATTAAAATCGATAGCTAATAATTCTCCACACAAAAATACTTCTGCATCCATTGAAACCGAGAAATTTAAGCCACACACCAAGAAGAAAGTTGAGAATAAGAAAACAGACCAAATAAAACAAGCTAAAGAAACAAAAACCCAATAAACGTGCAAAAATTTAAACAGAGCTAAGAGCCCAAACGAAGTTATCACTAAACACAGCACGTATTTCTTCACTAACACATTTCTTAACATTCTTAAAAGAACAGAAAAAGACAAAGACTCGGATAGGGATCCTCTCTTCAGTGCTCACCTGACTGAAGAAGAAATGTTCCTCAATGCCTCAAACGAATCGGATTTTCTATGAAATTATAAGGCGTTTTTTTTCCCCCCTTTTTGCTTTTCTTTCCTTCAATAGCAAATTTTCTTTCATGAAATTGCCATGGGCTACAAAATAAAACTTCAGACTTAAAAGATCTCATCAATACCTATGCACCAGTTTCTATCGCTTTATAGGATATAATCAGGGCTATAACATCCATGTTTCAAACTACACTGCATCCTACAGAAATCATACACTGATGGAAAAAAAAAAGATCCCAACACTAGGAAGGAGCTTTGCTAGATAAACGAAATTTGGTAGGCGTGTTTATACATCTGAAAGATGACGTCGATTCAAATTTCGAGCTACGCGCGTAAGTGTGGCGCTAGTAGCGACACTATGAACATGCAAATGAGGTTTGCTTTATATAAGCGCTATAAGGTTCGTGATCGTTATTTACAGTTGAGATTTGACGTAGTGGGTTAATGTTAGTCAAGGATGCCTCTGAGAAGACGAAGAAGCCTTTATCAACAGCTCACTGAGTTTGAACGAGATCGTGTTGTAGGGCTACGAGAAGGTGGGTTTTCTTTACGCGATATTGCTGAAAGACTTGGCAGGAATGTATCCACTGTGCATGAGTATTGGCGGCAGTGGTCAAGGGAAGGTACTGCCTCAAGAAGACCAGGTTCCGGGCGGCCACGTGGTACTACTGAGAGGGAAGACCGTCGTATTCGGCGTATGGCTGTGGCTAATCGTACTGCGTCTGCAGCTGAAATTCGAGCTGCAGTTAACACCACAGTGACACAACGAACTGTTACAAATCGGTTACTTCATGGACAATTCCGAGCCAGCCCTGTACAGTGCATTCCACTGACTGCAAACCACTGCCGTTAGCGACGTGAGTGGTGTCAAGCTAGAGCTCATTGGAGACGGAGTGGAGATCTGTTGTGTTTTCTGATGAAAGCCGGTTCTGCCTTGGTCGCAGTGATAGCCGTTTGTTGGTCAGAAGGAGGTCAGGTGAACGCCTGCTAGTGACCTGTCTACGGCCTAGACACACAGGGCCTACTTCTGGAGTTATGGTTTGGGGAGCAATTTCGTATGACAGCAGGAGCACTCTCGTGGTTATCCCACGCACCCTGACTGCAAATTTGTACGTCAGTCTAGTGATACAACCTGTTGTGCTGCCATTCATGAACAGCATTCAAGGGGGTGTTTTCCAACAGGATAACGCTCGCCCTCATACCGCTGTTGTAACCCAACATGCTCTACAGAGTGTCGACATGTTGCCTTGGCCTGCTAGATCACCAGATCTTTCTCCAATCGAGCACGTACGGGACATCATTGGACGACAGCTCCAGCGTCATCCACAACCAGCATTAACCGTCCCTGCATTGACCGCCCAAGTGCAACAGGCATGGAACTCCATCCCACAAACTGATATCCGACACCTGTACGACACAATGCTGGTACGTTTGCATGCTTGCATTCAAAATTCTGGTGGTTACACCGGTTACTAATGTACCAACATTTCACTTTTGAAATGGCTCTTCTCGCCAATGGCTCTACCTGTGATCTTGAAACTTTAATGAATTAAATATATTACCTAGACAAATGTATTCATAAAATTTCATTACTGTACAATAATTTTTTCTTGGTGTTGGGATTTTTTCCCCATCAGTGTATAAATGTTAGAGTTTCAGTTGGAATTTTACTGCTTGTTTCAAGTCACCACTCATCCTATCCATTGAATTTAAACACAACTGTACAGACTATTGCTATTCAAATATATATACATCCCTGATAACCATGTGTGTTTTATATTTATCTCCTAATGAATACATCAATCAAACCTATTTAAATTCTTTTGTTCAACAATTTCCTTCACCGTTTCTTGTCATCGGAGATTCGGCCATAACCATATTTTGGGAAAATTCTGACACCAATGCAAGAGGTTTAGAGATCGAAAACCTTTACAGGATCACGATCTATGCCTTCGAAATACAGATGAACTAACCTATTTACACCAACCTACAAAATCCTTCCATACAATTTACCTCGCCATTAGTTCTCCATCAATCTTACCGTTTCTTAATCTGACAGTAGACAAGTATCTCCACAACAGTGACTATTTTCCTTTAATTATAACTGATAGTAGACATAATCATCATAATTATTGTGAGCCATCTAGAACATATTCACATCAGCTAACCGAAATATGTACAATCCCTATTCTTTCAAAAATAAGTAAAATTAATCTAAATTATTTTATCGATTAGGCATTAATTACATAAACTATAATCCATGCAACAAATGCGTCCATCCCACAGACTAAATGCACTCCGAGGAAACAAAGTAAACCGTGGTAGAATAGAAAGTGTCAATAAGTCCGCAAGAAACGGAGGGAAGCATGGGATATCTTTCACAGATATTCCCACACCCAAAATTTTATTGCATACAAAAGAGCCGAAGCAGTCATTTCAACGGTGTAGTCGTAGAATGTAGTGGCGAAAATCTGTTCCAACCTTAAAACCTTCTATTTCAAGCTGAGAGCTTTAGCAAAAAATTTTAAAAAACTACAGGCACTCCTTTCTCTAATACTGTATCAATATTAAAAGTTAATAATTAGATTATATCATCTTTAGAAGATATAGCAAATACAATAGCTTTTATAATACTTTAGCAAATACATCCTTCATTCAAAATTATAATCCATATTTTTTAAATTTCAAAAAAATATCTGAGAACAAATTATTAGTAATTACATTTCAAGAACTTCAATTTCCATTATCAAATAGTCATAAAATCTTCTCCAGGCCCAGATAACATCAGCTATGCTACGATCCAGAATTTACTTATGAATCTCAGAAAAACTTGCTGTATCTCTTTAATCGAATTTGGGTAGAACAATATTTTCCGTCTTCTTGGCAACAGGCAATAATTATACCTCTTTTAAAGCTCAATTAAGATCCCACGGATCATTCAAATATCCCCAATTTCTTCAACAAACTGTCTATGCAAACTCTTAGAAAAAATATATAACTGATAACATATACTTTTTCGTAACAAACAAATCCTCAGTCAATTCCAAAGCAGTTTCAGAAAGTGGAGATCAAATTTCGACAGTATTTTAAGATTAGAAAACGAGATTTGTTCCGCATTTTTGCAGAGGAAACACTTGATGGTCATATCCTTCGATATCGGGAAAATCTACAATCGCACATGAATATATGGCATCCTGAAAAATCTGTACGACTCTAATGTACGAGGAAATTGGCCAATTTTTATTCAAAAAGTTTTAATATCAAGACAATTTAAAGTTAAACTAGAACATGTATTTTCTGATATTTTTACTCAAAAAGAAAGTGTCCCACAGGGCAATGTTTTAAGTACCACTCTTTTCAGTATAAATACTAATAACATTTTAAACCATCTTCCACCATATATCATAGAATACCTTTAAGTAGACGATCTATACATTTCTTGTGTGGGAAATCATATGTGTTTTGTTCGCAAATATTTCTCCATCCCGCCCAATCACTTGATTCAATGTAATCACGTAACTCAGTGCAATCACGTGACGCGAGCTGTCGATTCATCTCATAGCAAAAATTGCGCTTGGCAATTATTTTACTGCCTTTATTGAATAAAGAACTTTATCGACCTGTATATTATCAGTAGTGAAAATTTGTAAAAGTGATTTTATCTAAAAGAGTTTTTTACATTAGACTGAATATTTTATGGGTTGTAAATTTAAGTTGTTTATTAGATTTCTTCTTTTTGATAACTGTTTTGAAAATAGACAACTCCTGGTAAGCTGAAGGGACATTATACATTGATTTGTAACCACGTTTTTCTGATTGAAGAATAGATGAATTAGATAAAATTAGATTAGAAACTGAGTACGTTTCAGGAACCACAAGCCCCCCCCCCAAATCTAAAAGAATGAAATTTGGTATATCATGAGGTTTCAAGAGTGCAGGGATGTGTGATCTGGGCTTCGAGATAAGATACACTTAATCTTTTCCTTTTTGGCGTTATTATTAATTTTCTAATTGTCAAGTAAACAATTCCGAGAATAAGAAGAGTAAACGTCATTACAATGTATACACTAATCTGCAAAATTACATTTAGTACTATCATGACCGATTTTTGTAAAGAGGACGTAATTTTGTCTTGCGGCAAAGAAGTTTTAGAATACTCGTAATGTCGACATTTGAAGCAATGAAGGTAGTTGGAGATATAAGGTTGATCAACAAAAAGACTCGCATACGCCGCATATACTTCGGTAACTTTGTATAATTAAATGTTAACAGTAAGTGCTTAGTGTTTATGTGTAAGTGCTTAGTGTAAGTGCTTTACTCATTTCTTTGGACATGATTCCCCCATTGACTTTGTAATGTTTCGAGAATTTCTTCTTATGGAATATTTAATAATTCTTCACAGACAATCCCTTAGGAGGAATTCAATAATACATGTAGAAATATAGTTAGCAGAATATTTGAAAGAGTTTTAAGTTTTATTACTTGTTGCGAATATTTTCGAGGTTGCACTAGATAAGCAGTTCACAAGAATTTGGGTGATTTTAACCTCACTGATACTATTAATGATGACTTTCACAATTAAAAAAAGGAGATGCGGAATGAAATGTTTCGTCTGCAGCTGAATTTCTTTTGAATTCAAAAGTTGAAAAATCTAATGAGGCAGAAGAGACAGGCAATATTTGTTGTTCACGGAAGGGACATTGTTTATGTTGTCCATACGACACTGTTAAAGTTTCAGACCAGGCAACGCTCCCTACAACGAAGTCCAACAAGGAATGGCAGAAGCAGAATTTTCTTGGTCTCGACATTTATCATTATACTGTAACATATTATAGATATTTAATCTCAGTTGTTGATGAAATGGGATTTGCGGACATCTTTTATTTACTCTCTGGATTACAATAATATTTGATACTATAATAATTATTATTAAGAAGTCATTAACTGCTAAGGAATCCTAAATAAAACATCAATCTCTATTCTTAGCTCCTTTCTTCATCATCAATCTATGGCCAGTCATTCCGTCAGCGTTTGCCAACTCTTTACTGTGCTACACTCTTTGTCCTACATAAAATTCTAACTATGGGTTTGGGATAAAGTTTTGTTCATCAAGTCCGCAACTGAGGGACATCAAAACACTAACTAGAACCTGAACACTTAGTAATCCCAGAGGACTCTTCAAGGACAAGAAATTGAATCCCTGGCTTGATTCCATGTAGATTAACCTAGCAAATCTTTTGCTATCAGAATTGTCGAATATCAGTGCACCAATTCATAATGTTGCCTAATGGCCCGGCACGCATGGTCAGCAAATGGATTTTTATTAAACTTTCATGTGAAGCAGGAGGTAAACAGAGCGGCAATAACTTCTAACGCAGATCCAGCTCCTTCGCTTAATATTAGACAGCAGGGCATGTAGCTGAGAATAAAAAGGGAGAAAGGACACCCGTATTCACCTAAAGAAGGTGACTGAATGGCAAAACTTATTTGATTAATCTTTCTTTGACCCCTTGACCAAAAAAAAACCGTTATGCAAAAATAAGCACATTACCTTCGTGTAAAGCATTACCTGGACATATTTCACACTATGTTCGATTTACGTCCTTCTGACTAATATTTATTGCACTTTTTTATTCCTTCTGGCTTGGTTCCGGTTAGCAAAGATGAAATTTTATAGTCAATACTTCAGTTACTTTTGAAGAGCTTATTTTCGTTTATTTAATTGTTTACATTTGCATCCTCTTGATGATAATACGCTATTTTAATTTTATCTGAACTTAAATATGAATGAATTGATAAATTAAATCAATTTCATAAAAATATAATGAATTATAAATTCAAAACTATAGAATAAACAAATATTTAGAATTAAAAATTTTACTTTTTAATACATTAATAAAAGTTTAGTACTTTAATAACATGAGTTTTAGAAGCTGTTACTGTTACTCTTTCTAATTTAAAGCCTCTGTAAAAATCAAAGGAATAAAGTCAGAATAATATTTATTTTAAAACTGTTTGATAATAAACTAGCTTTAAAAAAAGTGATAAATAAAATATCATCTTTCTCACATTTAATATTAAAAATATTATTTAAAAGTCAATTTCTCTGAAAGTGTGGTATGAGAAGCTAGTGTTCTATCAATTGTATCCTTCCGATTTCGTAAGAATGTTGTACACTGATAATTGAATTATTTTAGGTCTGTGGTTTGTTAAAATGTAAAATCAGGATGCGCAGCGTGAAATTGCAGAAAAAATTAAGTACTTTTAAGTTCTTTTTAAGGATCTTAGCACAAAAAAGTGCCTTTGTATAAGTATGCAAACATAAACTGCGTATTTTCCAAGTTGAGTTTTTTTTTGTTTTATAGTTTTTATTGAAAAGTTGCTTAAAAATCAATTTTAAATATTTAATCTTTAAATTTCAATCTTTATTTCTAATGTAAAATTTTCGCCTTTCGCCTGAAAACGCTTTCTATCGTAAAATTTTGAATTTGACAAAAATATAGAAATCATGATAAAAATTTAAAAAAAAACTAACATATTTTTTATAAGATTACCAATAACGATCTGTGATCTTTTTCAATATTTCTTAAAATTAATAAATTACCAATTCATTTATATAGATACAACATTTCCGAAATTGTCGATAATGACGTAGGAGTATATCATGACCAAACATTTTGTATCTCATTTTCATATAAGCAACAACAAATGAGATTTAACATGGCTGGTATGGAAAAAGTTAATTTCTTCCTGCACTCACTCATTCTATTTAATAATTTTATTTTTAATCATATAAAGCTAAGAACTAAAGCATTCCTATGACTATCATCATAGTATTCCAATGATAGAGCAATGCCATGTTCAAAATGATTTTTTTCTATCCTTTTTAACAGAAAATAATCGCAATGATCACAAAGGATCAAACTAAAAAGAAACTGTCGTATCGCCTCTTCCTTCTAAATTTACTAAAGATTTATTTTTTGAACGTTTAACGTAACTGAAGTGATGAAAATCTGTTTTTAACATACTTGCAAAATTCTTACTTTAAAAAATTACAAAAGAAATGATAGGGAATGGGTGTGACGTCAGTGAGCCCAGAGCTTGGTGGAATTGACACTTTCTAGAAATCGGCCGTTTGTATGTCAACCTACATGAGTACAATCACAGCGCAGCTTACAAATCAGTCTTATAGCATCAGGCTAATGTTAACTTCGCTGTGATTCGACTCCTAAAAGTTGACACGAGCCGGATGATTCGTCCACTTATTGCTTATGTTTACACTTCGAGATCCTTTTGCCAAGCATAGCTGTCAGGAGTGCAATTTATTTGGATACTATAATACATGGCTGCTTTTATATCGTGTTTAATTTTGTTATGGACTTCCTTTCCTAACGCAGAAATAATTTGTTCTTGTGACCTAGGTGCTAAATAATGCACACTTACATTTTTAGAATTTATTATTTTGTTTATATGATCCATGAGCAGGATCGTATCTACTTAATAATTCGATTTAAAAAATTTCCATTATTAGGCTTACCTATTATTTCGAGTTTTCTTCGAATTGCAAGATTATTACACGATTAAAATATAATCACATCTACAATTCTTTGAAATAGTAATTTGAGTCGTACCGTTTTCTTACCTTGCATTATTTTGATTTGTTTTATCAATAGTCGAATATAATTTAGTCGTTTTAATAATTCTTTCCAAGCAATAAAGGAATTAATATATCAGCTTTCTGCAGTTATTACAGCCACCTATAAATCGTTTAGTTTCATCATTTCCACTACTTTTGAAAAACAGTACGGAACAAAAACAAAAAAAAGGAATTTTGAGTCTTTGAATGAATTAATCAGCTACGAAGTTTATTTTTATGGTTTGGCAATTTTTTAAAGTAGAATGTAGTGGAAAATGATCTACCTTCAGCATTTTTAGCAAAAATTCTTTTAGGTTGCGCAGGTCGATTTTAACACAAAACCTTCTAAATTTATAAGTTGTAATATTTGACCATTAACCAGGATCATTTACACTCTCTTGATCATATTTATTATTCACCTTTTTGTCATTATTTTCTGATTCGGTCACATTTGCATAAACACAGGATTCTTCAACAAACGCATTTCAACACTTTCATTGCTGGATTATGTACTTTGCACAGCACCTATTACCTCAGTTGAAATGCAATTTTAGAAGTTGAAGCATTTTTTATTATTTTATTTATTTATTTATTTATTGCCAAAATTTCTTTGCAACCAAGAAAACAGATCTACTAGTGACCTTGAAGTTTAGCCCTTTTTTTCTGATAATTTTCTATATTTACACCTAGAAAGATATTTCCTTGGCATGGACATGGTTATATCTGACAGAATTAAGCAATTTATAGAATTATCAAATTATTATATGCTATATTATAAGCTATTATATAATAGGTGAGGTAGGTGAGTATTACCTAATAGGTGATAGTAAATCTACTTATCTTATATTAACACATTAAAAGCGGGATTCGTAGTACTACGATTTATCCTAGATTACCTAGCATACTTTCGTCAAGATCCCCCGCTTTTAATGTATTAAGAATATTTTGGATACCTGCTCAAGACTGATATGTACATACTATGAACTTCGTATATATTCCAATTCGTCGATTGCTAAGTTTGAACTTCTCCCTTAATTTTTTTCCGGTGAAGCAGTCATGCAATGTGCATTTCTAGGAATTGATTGTTTAATTTATCTTTATTTTACTGTTTGTTTGTTTTGGAATAAAAAGTATTACCTTAAATGCAGAAAAAAGTATGTAACTGATGAATTACAAATCCATTTGAATCCAGCCTCAGCGTCCAGAAGTTGAGCCGTTCTGGTTTAACATGTCTGAAGGGGAATTCTTTGTTCATAAATCAACTCTACCTCCCTTTTATAGGTATAACTGAGGTTATTGCCCAATGGCGCCAGTCTACATTCAGCCAGAGACGTGGAATCGAACTTGCATGCTTTGAGTACTTGTAAAAGCTATTATTGTTCAGAGCACTATTTTAATTCTCAATTCGCTGCCCCCCCCCAATTTTCGGCCCTGGGTGCATGAATCTAATGTTCCAAATTAAATGGTTTCATTTTTGCCATACTCCTCAACGAAAGAAAGGCAAAACTGAATATAAACTGAAATTAGTGTTATTGGAAATGATAACAAGAACATGTTTGTAGCAACTAAGCAGTTTTCAAAATTGATTTTACTAATTTTCATACAAAATTTTTGAGCTGATTCTTCATACAAATTTTTAATGCATTCCTAATTCACAGATTCTTGTCTTCTAGAAGTTGAAGTACCTATTTAAGAATAATTTCCTGATATTTCAATACTATTTGTTTAATTTATATATTGTTCAGAAATCTACAGCTCATTTGAGTGATTCATTAATTACGTATTGAATGCAGAATTAGGACAGTGATAAATGTATAGAATGTACAATACTCATGAACAGAATCTGGTATAAATCCGAAATTAAATTTAATAACGCAGGGAAAATTTAATTTGCGTTTAGCATTTTGTTTCTATTTTCAAGCCAGCATTCATTTTATTATAATCATTACTCTCGCGATCCCTGTTTCTTCATGTTTCTCGAGAATGAGTCTCTAAAAAGGAAGACACACACACACATGTATTTTTATTTCAAATGTAATTTTCGTAACTATTTTGAAACTGTTAGTATGACATCATTTGAAATTGTAGAAATATTTTTAAAGATCGATTTGCATTTCTTTTCCAGCTTTCCGAATCATGAAATATTATTAAAAGTCATTTTTGACACACAGGGTTTTTACTCCAAACATTGAAGTTTCAGAATATAATGCAAATATCTATTAAAAACTGTTGCCATTTATTTACATCTATATAACAGATACTTAAATGAAATTTCAATATATATATATATATATATATATATAATGCTTTTTCAAAATTGACATTCTTTATTTATTTAGTTTCCGTTTATTGATTCAAGACCTCATTACTTTATCATTACATTTCATAGCTCAGTTTATAAGATTTTTATATTATATATTCATTTTAAAGGCCTGTTATTTGCTTTTCCTCTAAGTGTAATAGTGTTTTATATAAACATGATATCATTTTATCTTGTAACGATCAGGGTAAACTTCAGAAGCCGTTTTGTGTAAATTGCTTAACAGCTTTTAAATTTACTTTGGATGCACTGTAATTTGCAGTACTTAGTTTCAAATCACATGCTCATTGCGTAAGTACTGCGATTGCCCGTTTCATTGTAATATTCAACAATGACACAAATAAATACATTTTCATCAAATAAAACCAATTGCGGTAATTCACACCAGGTAAACGACGTGTCCTGCAAACATGTGTTTTACATCCATATCCCCATCTTTACTTCGTAAGTTATTCAACATTACATTATGCAAGCGAATGAATATTGATGGAATAAATAGAATTAATTATATACATTAATAAGACATATTTGGCAAAATGTTCTCACAAGTGCATATTTGTTATCAAATACCCTACTATAAAGGTTTTTGCAACATAGCTATCGCTGAAAGCTAGATTTTATGGAACAAAATTATATGTTAGAAAAAGTGGAGAAATCCTAAATATACAAAATACATTCTGAATGTTTGGTATGATACTACATAAAAAATTATATGATTTTGATGAAATGTCTTTTTTCTTTTTAGTTACTTTAACAATGTGACAATCAATAAATGACTAAAAATACAAAAAAAATTTATGGAACGACATTCAAATTTATAAAATGTTCCACTTTATTCATGCCCACTAAATTATACATTAGAAGATTCACTCCCTCGTCCAACCTTCTTCATTGGAGTGAGAATTTATTTCTAATAAATTTCATTTTTAAACATATTAGCTATCACAATTTTCAAATAATTTCGAAATTTTTTAAAAACTATTTTATAGATTGTAAAAGGTTTAATATTTTCTATTTAGCATTTTACATCTTTTTCCGTTCGATTAAAATCATTATGATTCGATTATTATAATATAAACAAAGAATATGAAATATTTACGATGAATCAAAATTTTAATAAATTTTATTTAAATAAAAATTTAAATTTTGAGAAACGTTTCTCTTATTGAACATTTACTGTGTAAGTATAATATAGATAATAATATAAATTTATAATATACATAAGTGAGTTTAATATAAATTTGGGAGTTCTAGGCTCAATTGTCTTATAGAGAGCACTTGTCACCGATTCGCTATTCACAGAAAATAAGTCAACTCATAATATTTAAATCGGGAATCCAGAAAGGAAATTTTAGTCTAATCCTTGTTAATGTTTCTAATATATAAAAATGAAAGCGTCAAATGTTTGCGAAAATGTATTATGTTCACAAGCAATACAAATATATTATGCAAAGCCATACCCTTTTACATAGCTTTGAAATTTCATTCAAAGTTCGGCAAAAATATCAAATTATTTTTCAGTTATAATTATGAATAATCTGTTAAAGCTTAGATGTAATTATTTATGGAGTAATTATACCCCATTTACTTAAAATCAGAATCATTTATGATTTTTTTTTAATTTCTGAGTGTTTCAACACAAATAAGTGTGCCATAAGCATTATTAAAAATTAAAATGAATATGAATGCTGTTCAATCAAAAAACATAAAAGAATAGATTTCGATTGTATTATTAAAATATTCTCATTCAGCATTTATCACTTATTCTTCATAAAATATTAGGTCACACAGAGTATTAAAATAAATCTTTTAAGATTTCTTGGAAATGAATTTCTTCTAAAATACAATTCTAAAACGAATTGATATTTCAAAGAGTTTTAAATCTGAAACAAAATCCCATTTCTCAATTAATGAAGTAACGATTTGTTTCAAGACTTTAATATTTGGAAAGAAAAAAAAATTATGAATAGAGAAACTCTTGCCACACTTATGTTAAGATATAAATATAGAAAAACTCTCTGGACTTAATAGATGCATATTTCTACTGTACGCAATTAAATCCCTACCCCATTGTTTATTTCATTTGTAACTTTGCTACAAAGTTTAGAGTGTGTGTGTTTTAATATAAGAGGGGAAAACCTCACCTATCTGTCGTTGCTGTTATTATTTCGATACCTTCGACATATTTTACGAATGGTTAAACATAATTTTTTATAGTAGGATATACAAAAGCATTTTGTTTTACTTTTAAAAATATGCACTTATAAAACTTTTTCCCAGTAACATTAATTTAAGAAAGATTTTCTTCTTTTCCGAAAGCAACACAATAATTTTGCCACTTTAATCATTTTCAAGATAAGGAATTTGTTAATCAACGCGAATTAGTTCCATCCAGACTAAGTGCTGTCATTCTCATCCATCACTGTCATAAAGGTCATTAGTATTGGGGGAAGGAAATGGTGAAATACACTGATGGAAAAAAAATCCCAACACTAGGAAGGAGCTGTGCTAGATAAACGAAATTTGGTAGGCGTGTTTATACATCTCAAATATGACGTCGATTCAAATTTCGAGCTACGCGCGTAAGTGTGGCGCTAGTAGCGACACTATGAACATGCAAATGAGGTTTGCTTTAAATAAACTCTGTAAGGTTCATGATCGTTAATTTCAGTTGAGATTTGACGTAGTGGGTTAATGTTAGTCAAGGATGCCTCTGAGAAGACGAAGAAGCCATTATCAACAGCTCACTGAGTTTGAACGAGGTCGTGTTGTAAGGCTACGAGAGGATGGGTTTTCTTTCCGCGATATTGCTGAAAGACTTGGCAGGAATGTATACACAGTGCATGAGTATTGGCGGCAGTGGTCAAGGGAAGGTACTGCCTCAAGAAGACCAGGTTCCGGGCGGTCACGGGGTACTACTGAGAGGGAAGACCGTCGTATTCGGCGTATGGCTGTGGCTAATCGTACTGC